>VZTE01000737.1:776050-875933 GCA_013397775.1 Eulacestoma nigropectus
AAAAAAAAAAAAGAATGCTATAACATATATTTTCCATCTAAGATGATAGTTGACTTTTTAACAAAATTTTCTGTTTCAGATAGCAGTTCTTGAGCTGCTAACAAGTCCAGAGTAGCAGCTTGAGAGCAGTTTTGTTCTTCCTTTCTGGTAAAACTCTGCCAGTTGTCACAAACACAGCAGTGGGACAATATTAGCACTGAAATCTACCTGTGCCAGATAAACATGATTTGATTTGTACTCTATATGTAGCTACTTAATTCATAGCTATATAAATTAATATTTTTGTAAAAAATTGTGTACAGCAAATAAATATGTCAGAGTGGGAATAGATTTATGGAAATATCAATAATGCCATGTGTATGTGTGTGACACCAAAGAAATAAGCAATTACAAGGCATGGCTTAAATACTGCTACTGTAGTGGGACAGCAGTGTCGTTATATTGTACTGAAATCTGAAACAAGGATGAGGATCTTTATTTCCTTATGGCATTTTGAGAGCCAGCCCCCATCCATACAAGCTGGTGATCCTCTGCTCAATGCTGTTAAGAACTGTCAAGATTAAAGCAGATTTATGCACATGAAAGGGTAAGTAAATGCATGTGCTTCATCTTACCTGCTTGTTTTCATGCAGTCCCAGCGTAATTGTTCCTTACATCCATAAAGGTAATCAACGTCATGACTTGACTGTTGTCCATTTCAAATCTTCAGAAATTATTGGCTGGCTTAAGTAATGAGAGGAGGAAATGTCATTTGCTTCTAGCTGGTCTTTGGACCAGCTGCAACACTTACAATGTACAGGAATGTATAATTAAAAATTATCTACTGTGCTTTAAAGATATTTTCTGCAAATACTTTTACTCACACAATGTTACCTCTTCATCTTGGGTTTCTAGGGAAAACATGTTGAATTGCAGGGGTGATCAAGAGAAGCAGCAGAAAACGCTGTCCCAAGCTCAAGTAAATTGATAAACAAGTTATATCTGTCCTGGCTGCATCAGCAGCTCTTGCTAAGCATTGAACACTCTACTCTGGGTATGGCCCATCTGCCACTTTAGCACATTCTACCCAGTATCTTCAAAAGGGTGAAGGCAACAAAAATGTCATTCTTTGCTTAACCTCTGCCTGAAGGAGAACCTGTATCTCATAAAATGTTGGGCCCTGTATGGGGAAAGTATCCGAGCTCACTCAGAGTCAGCTGTGCTGGGAGATGGTTGCACTGCAGGAGTCCTTCACAGCTGGAATTCCTGTTTCATCTGCTGGGACTGAATCAGTGCATTTCATCCAAGCAGTAATCCAAGCCCCCAGAAGAGGCAGTTGGGCAAATTCTACCAGAAAATCAAAATTTGGCTGTGTGTGGAGAGTTGACTCTGGCTTGAGTTACCTTTACGAACACAAGTGCATATTTCAAACTCTGCAAGCACATATGGTATTGGTTGGCAATTAGGCACCCCCTGACAAGGTTATTTGTCTTCAAAGTCAACAAATACAGTATGACCAACCTTTGTCTAGGTAAAGAACAAAAATATTAAAGTTCCTTATTTAAAATTATTTACTTTGTTTATCATTCATAAAAGTCAAATCACACCATTTTTTAATAAAATAATATTGAAAGAGCCAGCAAAATCTGAACAGGAAATTTTATCTGTCCTTTGATTACAATAACTTACAGTCCAAGCAGAAAGCCACTAAAGAAAGTGGAAAACATTCATCCTGTTCACTTTTCTATTAGAGCTGTGTTGTTTTGCCTTGTGTTTCCTCAGTGCCTTGTCTAGTCTAGTCTCCAGTGCTCCTGACTATGAGACTTCTGAAATAATTTAGCAATAAAATAGATAGTGCTTTTAAAAGTTTCTCTTTGATATGTATTGGCATTTGTCAGACATTTCACTCTCCTCTGATTAAGAAGAAGAGGATAAAGCTTAACCAGTCTTTTTTTTGCAGGGTTTTATTTATTCAATGCAATGAAAACAAAGATTTTTTTTTAAAAGTCATACTAAAATTAGGATTTGGTTATGATCATGATTGATAAAACTTAACAAGTTGCATTTACAACATTTGAGTTAATGTCCTGTCTAATGAATCCTATTTTTGTGTCCTTTTTATCACATTTCTGTCATTGATAAGAAGTAGCTGCCCTGTAGTGCTTGCAATCAAATCTGTTATTCATAGGCATGTTTTCAGATGAAGCTGTAATAAAGAAATATTTTCAATGGAGCTTTCTTTAACAAAATACTAAATGCATTTCTGCAAATTAAATCAAATATAAAGGAAATCATGGTAAAGGCAAATATGTCAACAGTCACAGGCTGTGCAGTCCTGCCCTTGACTGACTGAGGGAAAGTCATTTCTGCTTTTGTAAATATTAAGAGTAGAATCTGAAAAACACTAATTAATGTGCACAGCCCCTATTGACTCTCAGGCATGACTTTCAAGGTCACTTATCCATTTTCAATTATTCCATCTTTAGGCTTTAACAGGAGACTCACATCACCACGGTGTTCAAGAAAAAATGGTGTGTCATGTACTAGGAGCTACTCTAATGAGTGAAAAATCCAAATCCATTCTATTTAACTGTTTAAAACCTTCCATTAGAGGAGATTTGCCTGGAGTTTGGATGGGGGATCCAAAAATTCCTTGGGTCGTGGGGAGAAAAAAGTGTAGTAATTCCTTCTGATAATGAATGTGGAACAGTTAATCTTCCTCTGGCTCCAGAACAGTTTTGCCTGGGCCCAAAGTGAACTGTCATTCTGAAAAAATATAATAAATTAAGTAGGATTTAACTGTACATAACAAAGAGCATATATAATGCTTTAGTAGCCAGAGCAGACTGAATGGCTGCTCATAGAGGAGAAGTGCTGTTGTTTTGATCAACACCAGATTAAAAATGAGTGTTCCAGACTGGATTCCTTATTGGATATTAAAAACACTGCCTGTCCTTCCCTGGGGAACTGAAGTTTGGTTGTTTAAGGGACAAGCCAAGCGACAAGAAAGGCAATAAAGAGGAATCATACAATCTGCCAGCAAGGTGAACAGAGAAATCTGGATGTGGGCATCCCATTATGCCTTGTATGCTGACCACTGATACTGAGAAATACCAGCAGACCATATGTCTCTCCTCCCACTGCTCATCCTAATTGTGCCTAACAAAAAAACCAAACCAAAGTTTGGAGTCTGTTATAAGAATACAGAGATTCTTGTCCTGAAGCAGTGGAGAGTCAGTGATGGAGAGAAACACTGAGATAAAAGTAGGATTTCATAAAGAAGGAATATTTATATTCTAATTAGCATAAGAAGAAAAATGGGTTATGTGAGTAGCAGGAGGCGTATTTTTTCCTGTGATTCCAAAATTTCAATTCACCTCTATGATGGAGGCTTACAAAATCCTGAGGTGAAAAAATGTTAACACAAACTGGTCCAGTTCCATCTCTGCCACCAGCACCACTGTGATGCAGGGTGAACCACCCACTCCTCTCTGTCTCAGCTTCCAGCTCTGAAAAACAGGTTAATAACACCTGTCTCACAGAGAAGTCGTGAGCTTGCATTTTTTAGGCAGATTGGAGACAGCCAGAAAACACGTTGAGGTAATTGACTGATAGTTGCAAAGCACTTTGAATGTAAATATCCAGTAGCCTGACTTTATTCGGGATTTCTTATCTTTAATTTCCCATTTACAAACATGTGGCAAGCCTTTTAGTTGCAAAAGACGTTTTTTAAAGGGAGCTTACAAGCGGTAGCATATCAGAAGATCTGAACAGGGTGGATTTGTTGTGCTTCTTTCAGGTTAACTGTTTGCAGCTTTTACCACGCAAGTTTCAAAAGTGCAAGAAAACAAATCTAAATGCCTACTTAGCTTTAAAAGCATTTGGAAGACTAATGGCATGATGGTTTTCTTCCCATCACTTTGGTGATTTTTCTTCTTTCCATTTCTGTCTTAATCTTGTGCTTTTATCCTTTTGGGTTTTTTCACCTTGTGTTTGATTTCTTCCCAGGCACCTCCAGAGGGCGAAAGGTGAGACCCAGAAAATTTGCTGGCACCAACGGCAGCTCCTTCCCCATGGAAATGCTCCCAGGGAACATCTGCTCCTCCTCATGGATTTGCAGAGGTGAGTTCCTCCTCTTCTTCCTCCCTTTCCTTTAGTCAAATACTGATCCACGTGCTGTTTCTCCTGGATGGGCATCATAAAGTCATTATTATAGTTGTACAGCGAGACCAAGACGTGTGGATCAAATCCTTTTCCTTTCTAGAGGCTGCTGTGCTTTTTGAAGGATGAAACAGTCCTTTTGGATGATCTAGGATAAACTTTTAGGGGTTTAACAAGGAGGCCATGAAGGCTCTAACAGGATCAAAGACCATTTTAAATTCCACATGCTTTTGTGACCCTGACTCACATATGTAAGGAAAGACCAATCAGCTGTAATAATATGCTTTGCCACACTGAAGTGTATTGGGCCCTCATCAAAGCTCCCAAAATCTAAGTTCCATCGACAGGTGGCACAAGTATTCAGCCTTAGATTTCAAATTGTGATGTTGCTTTTACTAAATGGGAATACTTTAGAGACAATTGTGTTCCTGCTCCAATAATCTCTGTAGCTGCTGGTTTCCATCAAACCCTTCCTCTGTGCTGGAGTGGTGGCAGTTCCCTCCAGTTCAGGAGCACTGGTAGAGGCAGACTGGTCAGAACTAGCTCAGGCGTGCATGAAATTTTGACTTCTGCTCCCATGTCACTAATCATCTTACTTGGGCTTTAAGATGAGGGGTCATTGTGCAGTGTTGTTTCCAGAAGGCTTCAAAGTCATTGATCAAGAAACATGAATCCATCACTGTGTGTAATTGGGTGTGAACTGTCATCACCCCACAGCCGGCACTTTGGCAATATCAGAAGGGACGCACTTTTACTTAAATAGTCGTCATAGCAGGATCCTGTGTCTTGCTCACGCAGCTTTTGCTAACTGAGAATGCAGAAGAGAGTTTGGTATCGCTGGTCAAAGCAGCTGGGAACAACCTTTGAGCCTGCTGCACAGGCTCTCATGGTACTGCAAGTCTCCTCTGGCATTAAAATAAATGAATTTACAGTCCTAGTGTTGAGTAGCCAAGTTCTCCCCAAATCAAAATCTCAGCACAGCAGTATCCAGAGCTGTCAACAGATTTTTCAAAAGGGTCTCAGTGAAGGCCCAGCTGTTGTTAGTCCCATCATGGTAGGTGAATAAATATTTGAGCCGGCCAGCTGCTGGGAGGAAGAGGGGCTGCTGCGACAGGGACATTAGGTAGGAATTTGAAGTGGCTTCTTGAGCGGGAACTGTTCCTGGTTTTCTTAGAAGTCCTGATCCACTCTTTTTTTTTTCTGCTGTACAAATTTAAATCCATTGTCTGACCTTCTTAGACACCCACTAGAAGTTCAGATGCTTGTCTCACACTTAAATCCCTCTTATGTGCTCTACTCTGCTGTACTGTCTGCAGAGAATGAGGGTAACCAGAGTGTAAACTCATATTATTCCCACTCTTTATTCCCTTTCTTCATCTCTTCTCTCCTTGCATGTGACAGTAGCAGAGGATGGATTGTATTTCTGAAACATGCAGAGATCATCACACTTTTAGGTAGTGCTACCAAAGAAATTAAAGAGAGCAAAAATGGAACAGAGATTGTTTTCAAAACAGCTCATTATACTTCTCTGGCTCCGTCAGTCAATGGGACGTGCATGAGGAAATCATGCCCACAGATGACATCAGAAACAGGAACATACTTTTACTTTTTACCCAAGAGCTCCTATCAATATTTGATGTTACTTTCACCTAGCCTGTGTCTTTTTAAACATACCTTGAAATCTCTTGTAATGTGAATCCAGTCAAATAAGTATAGAGACTGCTCCTTTCTCTGTATTTCTCATTATTGCTGTGGACAAAATATTTCCAGAAAAGCTCTGGCAGGGCATGGCAAGCTTCACGTAACAGAGGCTTGCAATGGATTTGCTGACAGGCTCTTAGTTAGTGCAGCACTAGCCACCAGAGCGATGATAAAGAGCTTTATCTGGGATTAAAGCTTCTGGAATTACTCATTAATTGGATTAATGAACTGTAATTCATCATGCATGTCAATCCTACTTTACTCTAGCTTCTTCTTCCACCCTCCTTGTAACGTTCATCCAAAGGAAGACCTCTGTTCTGGGAAAGTTCAAGAACAATGTTGAGACTTCCATGATTCATTTTAAATCCCTAATGTGATGAAAAATCCCTTTATTCCTTCCCTGAGCACCTCTGTAACTTTTTGTTATATAATACTTACAGCATTTCTTTAAAACCCTTCCTTTCAGCGCTTAGGTCTGTCTGAGGGTTTTTTGTAAGCTTTCAATGCCGTAGAAGAATCTTCATTATTGTTTTTTAATTTTTTATTTTAGGAAATTAAAATACTTCAAGTGCTTAACTTAGATTTCTGTCTGCCTGTGTGTTGTAATGCATTCTATTAAAATATTTACTTAAATGGAGTCAGAAAGAGGCACAGGTTGAAACTTCCAGTTGATTGTGGTTAAAAAATCTTTGGAAATGCTCTACCTTTCTTTTCCTCATATTTTTTTTACGTATGTGCTGATAAATGACCTAAAATATTAGCTTGTTTTTTTAGCTTTTTGCCTCAGATAGGCTGTTTCATTTGCACCTTCAAAGGACACTTCATTGAATATGCAGAATATACATTGCTCTAGCGATGACACTCTGAAACAGTAACATTAGCCCTGCTCAGCTGTCAAAAGCTGAAAAACAGATTCTGCAGATATCACTTCTCCAGAGCTGTTAATAAATTGTCTCGGAGTCTGCTTACAGAAGAATATGTGCATGGCAGTAAGTCAGAATTTGAAATGAAAATGTTTCTGAAGTTCGGAAGTTACCTAATCACACATCTTCCCGTTTGCTCTGTGTGTCGACGCCCCTTGGCCTGAAACTTGGAAGGGTAAGGAGCTCTCTGCTTTCAGATCTTGGTGGGGAGAAAGGGATGTTTCATCTGCATATCCCAGCAACTCTCAATTTTCAGCAGCCAGCAGCTCCTGAGGGAAAGGAGCTATCTACTCCCATTTATTTGCGGAGTGAAAGTCAAACACGGTCACAGAAATGGTTTAATGCACATGGACTTTCCGTACAGAGCATTTGCAGTAGAACGGCAGGACTCGCCCTGCCTAAAAGAAGTCAGAATAGACTGAGGAGTGGAGTAAAAAGAGATTCTGCTATTTCATATCAGGGAGCTCTGCCTCTGGCCCCTCTGTGTGGTGGAAGGATGCTTTGATGGAAGCCCGCAGCTCACTGAGGTGCGGAGTAAAGCCCATGTGCGGGAGGAGAGCGGAGATGAACCAGTCCCGGCGAGATCTCCCCAGCCCAACCTCTGAACGTGACTCACTCCATCAGAGCTGGATTAGGGACCTCCAGAGAGGGCCAGACTTGGCAAATGGATGGGAAATCAGGTCATGCTGATTGGACCCTAACTCTGATTCCCTGGCACCAAAGCAGAGACCTAGCTCAGCCAAGGAAGAGGAGTGGGGGAAGTGATATCCAAATGAAATTTTTCCGTGTGTCCTTCTCTTAGTCTGGGGGAATTGAGCTAATGCAACACTGACAATGTTTCTATGAGTGAGTGCATTACTTAACCTTATAAGAGGAATATCTTTTATAAGGAAAGGTAATATCCCTTATTAAACCATCTAATATAATTAGAAAATACAGAGACTTTCAAGCCAGAGTCCCTTTGTCAGTCTGACAAGAAGAACAAAATTCAACCTAATGTAGGCCAGACACAAGAGCTCATAATTCAGCCTAATTTTGTTAATCACTTTGTGGCAGAGAAGGGAGCTGGCACATCGGTGCAGGGAGGGCTGATAACAGGAGACCAGGGACCATGACCTTAGTTTGGGAGAAATATGAAGTTGCTCAGCATTCCAGAGTGGGTGAGAGGAAGATTAAAATGTACTGTAAAACCAGAGCTTTCACAGATTTTTATTAACCAGTCACCTTCTAAGAATTCGTTCCTGGCTTGTCTTTTGAAGGTATTTTTCTGGTATTTTCTTTTCCTGAGGATCAGCTCTGAGAAATTAAAGATGAAGCACCTGCTTGGAGGAAATGCTCTTCCACTGGCAGTACAGAATTGTGATTCATATGGCATCTCTGCTTCCTAACAGGACTATTCTCTGTCTTTTACCCCTAAAATTTTCCCTTGTTTTGTACACAGACTCAGGGTGGGATTTACATCACTGAAATTTAGCTGTTTTGCATAGGAGAGCCATCACCCCATCAGTTAAGGAAAAAAACCCTCCTCCAGAGAAAAATTCACATCATCTACCTCCAGGAGAGGCTGCTACTGGACTAACATGATGTATTTGACAGAAAACCCTGGTAATTCAATAGCTGTCATGTCATCAAGCATCCTACAAAGGGGTAACGACTGAGGGATCCCCCCAGCGATGGAAACCATCGAGGTTATCCAGGCTCAGCTACTCCTGATGTTTCAGATATATTTTTAAGATGGGTTGGATCAGCCTTTAGAGGTGGTGAAACAGAGAGCACCAAGGTAAGAAGCTTTAACCGTCTGCCTTAACTGTGTAGCCAACCCAAGTTTAGTGTAATTATTTCACTGTTTGAAAATAGGGCTTACCAAAATATTATTGATCCCAGGAATTCACTGAGGCTGCACAAGACAGAAGCAGTTTTCTTTAAAGAGATCAGCTTGTTATTTGAATCTGCTGTGAACAGTGGGATTTGAAAGATTAAATCTTAGGGTAAGTAGGCATGGAAGATATTTGCAATAAAAATTATGTACCTTTAAAAAAAAAAATTAGGATAATAAAAGCAAATTGGGTCGAGTGGCCACTTGATCCTTCTGCTTTCAGGGCACCTGGAAAACTTACCATTGCTCTGAGGTTTCTCAACATGGGTAGAAGACAGAAATTAACTCAGTGAGCCAGTAGGATCTCTTCCATTAGTTTCGGGTAAGGAGATTTTGTCTTGTTTTCTTCACTGCAGATATAAACTTGGATGGTGACAGGTAGACGCTCCCGTGTCATGGACAATGAAGGTGAAAGAGAGAACCCAGGGCTCTTGGGAAGATCAGGCTCCTGCCATGAAGGTTCCATGAAGGTGACTCCACCCATGCCAGCAGTGACTTTGTGTGTGTCCGTGCAGCCGCTGACTCGAGGCTTCGGTCGCTCAAGGCAAAACCCTCTCCCTCGACCTCAAAATAGGAGCAATTTGCAGGAAGTTTAACAGACAGAGTTCAGGCCCTGGAACACAACAACAAGCACTGTGGGGAGATGGCAGAGGAGCATGATGCTGAATGGAAATTGCTTTTCTGGCTGTAATTTCCTTAGGTGAGAAACAGGGTTGTAAACTCCGTGTCTTGAACCACAATGCTGGCACATCTCCATCCCACTTGGAAGTGTCCTCTCCATTAAAACCCTGATAAAGTCTGTCACACCCTGTCTATATTGAAATAAATCTCTATAGATCATCTTTTTCTTTATTCAAAGCAGACTGCTGGGGTTTTTTTACACCAAAATATACAAGCGATATGCTCTGTATCTCTTGTGATCAATCCGAGTGGTTTTGCTCTCCAAAGCATTGATCTCATCCTGCTCCTGGATCACCTCTACTCCGTTTTGTTCTGTGCCTCACAGAGCCATGATTACCCTTCCCAGGCATTGTTCCAAGCAAATGATGACACTTTACTTGTATTTTAGGATGTAGACTGAGGCAAAAGGATGCTTTTCTGAAAAATCCCACATCTTCCACCATTATGGAGCTTTTCTTCAACAAAGCTGACACCGCTTCAAATCGAACATTTTTAGATGGCTGTCACAAAAAAAATCAGACTCTTCTGTTGAGTGTAACAGTCGATGCCTGAACCCCAGGAAACATTGCTCAGATTATCATTTCAAATGTCAGCACTGGCTATAATGAAAACCGAATTTCTAACCACTCCAAGAACCACAATTACAAAGGGATTTTTCTGGCGTTTTGAAAATTCTCTGGTGTATGAGGAAGAAAACAATGTTATATGTATATAAATTAATTTCCAGAACAACAGATTATGTTGCATTATTATTTTATTAACACTTAATGACTGGATTGCCCTACCAGGAAGATGACAGTTTCTGCAGAATTGCAGAAAAATATGTGAGCCTAGCAAATAGAATCTCATACAGCACAAAATAGATTATGATATGTAGTTTTACCAAAATGTGAATGCCACAATATTAAAGAAAAAGTTTATTACAGATAATTGCTTGCTCTGTTTACGCTGTTTCTGTAGAACTTGGATAAGCAATTTAAGTTACAGAGATTTATAACTGTTTCCCTGAAGATGTATGAAACTAAAAAAATTGCAAGTCTTTTTAATCCACCTATAAATCATTTTATACATTTAATTTCTTCTGTATACATTTCATAGGTTCATATATAAAATACAACTGAAAATTGCTACAGGCTTTCAAATGAACCAGCTTTTGCATTTCTTTTCACCTCTTTATCATTAACTTATGTATTCACTGCAAGTAGAATATATTAAAATTCCCACAGGTTACTTAATATTAAATATTTAATGGCCATATAATTCTGCATTTAAAAATATTTTTGTAAGGATGTCAGTGGTGAGTATTGCATATGTTTCTTCTCGATAGGACTCAGAATGTGTTGATTACTTTGGAAACCTGAGTACTGATGAGGGAGCCACAAACAAGGCAAGGCTGGCTCCAAGGCAATTGCCAAAGACTGGAGAAAGCTCTGGGAGACCTAAGAGACCCTGCCAGTGCCTAAAGGGGCTCCAAGTGAGCTGGAGAAGGACTTTTCACAAGGGCATGGAGTCACAGGACGAGGGGGAATAGCATTAAGCTGTCAGAGGGCAGAGTTGGATGGGATATTAGGAAGAATTCATTGCTGTGAAGGTCGTGAGGCACTGGACAGGTTGCCCAGAGAAGCTGTGGATGCTCCATCGCTGAAAGTGTTCGATGCCAATTTGAACAGGGCAACCTGGTCTAGAGAAGGTGTCCCTGCCCATGTCAGCGTGGTTGGAACTAGATGATTTTAAGGTCCCTTCCAACACAAAGCATTCTGTGATTCTATAATTCAAGGAGGAACCCCAGCTGAGACCCAGCACTCTTGGTCAAGCCAGACTCTTCTATATTGTTCCACCTCTGATCCCTGCCCTCAAGGCAAGCCCTGGGGAGCTGTGGATGTTGGACCCACCACTCAAAGACTCTCCTGTTCCAATCCGATTTCCCTCTTCGCAAGGTGCAGCAAAACCCCTCATTTGCTATCAAGAATCAGTGGATTTAACTGAAAACAAGTGGCAGCACCAAGGCTCTGACTCCTCCCTGACCTCAGAACCTCCTACTGAGATGTCCCCTCCCCTCTCCTTGTCACACCCACTCAGCAGCTGGCATGAGGTCAGACCCCTTTCTGCAAAGTTAATGCAGGTTTAGCTCTAATTTCAGTGGCAACGGGACCTTAAATTCTGAAATCCCCTAGAGAGTTTCCTGAAACCTGTTAGTCTGCAGTGTGACTATGTCACTTCTAAAGTAACAGCGTGACATGGTTCACTCCCAGTTGTTTTGAGTGCTTATTCATAGGAGTGGATTATTATGCAGAACTGTATTTTGTGAGAACTGATTTCTGAACAAAAAAAACCCAAAAAACAAGACACCAAGGAAAATAGATTGAAAATATCCTTTTAGCATTACATTCTGCAGATAGGCCAAATACATATGGAAAAAATTTAGGTCTATTCTACTTGCATTTTATCTAACAGTAACAGAAGAATTCTGACTTCAGAAATGTTGAGATCTGATCATTAAGTTTCCTTAAGCATAATTAAAACTTGAAAAAGAAGTAGAGACAGAGTAGAGACAGAGAGACAAAGTAGCAATTTTCCCTAAACATTTCATAGAGGAAATCCAAGTAGAAAACAACAGCCAGGGAAAATTTAGCACAGCTTCTAAATGAGAAAACAGGCGGGGACATAATTTCCATTATTTATAAAGAACTCCTGGTTTTGCTTAACAAGGGAAAATTTAATCTTACTTTGAAAAGCCTTGGTATTGTGACTACAGTCATGCCACCGAGGAAAAGAGCATGGATTGTCCCTTGTCACTTGACTTTCAGTTCAAGTTCCATAAAGTGCCTGAGCACCTCCTTCACGTTGTACTTTCTCTCACAATTGTCTTACTCTTTTCGTAATTTTCCTTTTTTTTCAGTTGTGTGTGTGTGTGTGGTTTGAGTGGTGTGTGCAGTCTACAAACCTAATCATGTAAGATGTTCCTAATTTCTGCCCTCCAACTCCCCACAGTTTGCTCCAGGAGGCCATATTCCAACTTGGCCACCAGGATTTCCATTTTCTTCTACCCTCCAATGAATTCAGAGTCTTTGTAGGCTGTTTAATGATTTTTCAAAAGGCTTAACAAGGTTAGTGCCACTAAAATGCTTATATCTCAGAGGACTGAGAAAAATAAATACACAGTTTAAGCCATGGAATTTTACAAAATGGTTTTGGAGAAGAATCCTCCAAACTTTGCATTTAGGTGCCTGGGACATATACTTTGATGATATGCAACTACTATCAAAGTGCTGCTACACATATTTTAAGCACAACAGGGCTTCAGTTACAGACTACTTTCTGGTTTTTAAATGGTAGTTGAGAAGTTCAAAGCCATTTCATTACTACTGAGAAGTTTATCTGCAGGGACATTAGAATAAAAAGTACTTTCTTTGTGACTAAAATTGCACTATTGTGGGGTATCAGTTTGCATTTTAAGGCTGTAAATTCATGAAATTGCATTACGTTTATAGTTGTCATCAAAATATGAAAAGGAACATTAATCTTTTCAAATTTAATTTTGCCCGGATTTTAATTTCATTGCTTATTACCAGAGGGATTTATAGACTTTTTGTTCTTAGTATCTCTGACTTCACAAAGTTTATGTTTGGAAAAAAAATATATGTCACAGTATTAAAGAGATTTTCTAGTTGATTATTTTTCCATTTCTTTTCATAGGCAAACATTTTATTGAGCAGATGGGACTCTGATACTCCAGTATCAGAGAACATATGTAAAATATAATATCCCTGGCTGCCTTGTTCACGCTGGTATGAGAGAAGCCTATTTTGTCCTGCAGTTTTGAAGCCTTGATTGAGATGCAAGATGAGAAACGTATGTAACATGGTAGATGTTCATTTATTTGCCTCATGGCTAAAGGTGGGAAGAACAGCTGAAGTATGAAGATGCTACAAGGAAAAGAACTTTTGGCTAGATCTCAAAATGCTTTTGTTTAGCAGTTTAGGCTTGTTCTGTTTCTTAACAAAATGAAAAACTGAATAATCTGAGAAATGGTGAAAAATTACCTGCACTATTTGTGTCTTGCTGAGTGTCACTGGGGGAGCCCCCGTGAGATTCTCTGCCCATTTAGGGTGAATTTCTCATGGTGGAAATGACCACCAAGATCCAAGTTCAGGAAGAAATCTCTCTTTTCTCTCTAAATCAGGCACTTTTCATCACTGCCTACCCCACTCTTTCGTTGCCTGAATTTTTATGGGCTGTATTTTAGCTCTGTCAGAGCTAAAAGAGAACAACAGCTCCCACACCATGAAACATTTTCACGCAGGGCAGCTTAGCCCTTCGTGTATTTCTTTATGGCTTTTGCTTCTCTCCATTTTGTCGTACAAAAGCAGACAGCAGACCCAGTTTCCCAAAGGGATGGTTTGCTGTGTTTGCTAACCTTGAGAGAGGGAAACAGTTAATTTGGACGTGCTCATTTTGATGATCTTTTTACCAGTCCTTGTGGGAAGACAGAGAATTACTTGCAGATATTAAAATCTCAAAAATGCAACTGAGATGCTACCTTAATAGAAGTCAGACCTTATAAATATTCCATGTGCCTGGGATTGTATATTACATTTCTGCAATTTTCATTCTGCTATTATCTATTTTTATTATGAGCTTTATTCCATCAGCAGCTCTGATAACTTCAGTAAAAAGTTTATTTAGGAAAACAAATCCAGAAAGATTTTCATTGTAGACTGCTAGGGAATTTTTGGACTGCCAGTCATTCTTATTTCCAGTTGGGATTTATTGTCTATTTGTCACTTGTAGTCTACAGATTATACTTATCAATAAACAAAGCCCTGGGTTTTTTAATTACAGTTTATGCATGTCAAGGATGATTTTTCACTCACCTACATCAACAGACAAGTTAATTTCTGAATATCCAACACCTCTATTTTGTCAGCTCATGGGATGACATGACACCCCTGCTGCCATCCTTGAGGGGTTTTTACGTTAAGTATTATGTTAGTGTCTAACTCACGGATCTGTGACTGAAGGTACATATGTGAACAAACTGTGGTGGGTGGGTTGGTTCTCACAAGTTCCTTAGGATTAAGATGGCTTGGGGTCCAACTTAAAATGAAGAAAAATGTGGTTGATTTCAGAGTTTCAAGAGTTCTTTTTCCATGATCAATCTGCTAGACTCTGTTCCAGGGAAGGAAGCTGAATAGAGAAATGATTTACCTCTCTTGTAAAAGCTGCTCCAGGACCTTTCTGCGTACCTGCCTCCATGGGTTAGAGCAGTCACACAGCAAGGAGGAGGCATTTGCACGGGGCCACATCCTCCATATGGGGTTCAGACACACTAAATAAATAATACATCCCTTCCTAATGTCTCAGCAGGATGATCTTTCACCCTCTGGCTTCGGTCTCCGGGAAGCCATTGTAGTTCCAGTTACAGTCATGCGCTTCTAATTTTTGAAAAGGTTAACACAGTTTTATCTTTAATAGCTGCTTGATCATTGCAGAAGCTAACAAGTCATGTTGGAAACATTAGTCAGGGAGACAGGGGAATATATCTGGATGTCTCACACAATTACAAGGAGAGTTATTCTCCTGCTGTTACCACTGCATTACCATGGCTGGTATTGAAATGACATATTTATTAGGGAAGAGTACATGAGGTTCAAGAAGCTTTGGGTGCTTGCCAGCAGTGGAGTGTTTGCCTCTCTTCTCCTCCATCTGGTCATCTGCTTGTCCAAACCATCTTGTGAGAACAGTCAGGCTATTGCTGCTCCTCTTATGCTCAAGGATTTCAAGCTGGCACTTTCACTGAAGGGCATCACCATGTTCTCTGCCACAGTAATTTGATTAAATGGCAGAGTGCTGTGTTTGGTAGAGAGTCAAATAAAACAGCTTCTTTTTGAAAATGCACTTAATTAAGCATATGCAACGTTGTGTCAATTGTCTTTGAAAAAGGAATTATAATACAATTTTACTGTTCATTTAAAAAAGCAGTCTTGACATCTTCCCTACATCTTCTCTCTGACCAGATCCAGCCGAGCTCTCTGTTTGCCAGGAATAAGTAAAATCCCTGCTTCTCTTCTGCTTTAGTGCTCCATCTTGGAACAGATTAATATCAGGAACTGGAGCCCCATGAAAACTGGAGTCATGGGACAGGTCAAGCAACAGAAGCAAAATCAGTGGCCTCTCATGTGGTTTCAGCCACAAATCCATGTTTTTTCCAACAATTCAGACTAAGAAATGTTGTAATTCTTCCTGTGTTTTAGGTAACTATGTGTTTTGGGAAAAAGGTAGATAGATGTAAATATGTTTAAGTTGCTTTTCGTTGGAAAATAAAAACTGTGTTAACTTGGGGATCAGCACACAGATCTAATGTTATTTGGCAGTAGTCCATGACTATGGCTTATCTCTAGTGATGTATTTCTTTGTTTGCTTTAGTTCATAAAATAGTTTGCAAAGATAGACTACAAACAAAACTGTATTCCTTTTTATTGCAAAATATATTATTATACTTTTTTGTATATTACATATGAATACATAAATAATAATATATCTCTATATTACTCATATATCTATATCAATATCTACATTTGAAGAGAGAAACAGATATGGACATTGATATCATTAGAGATATGAATATCCATATGGATATTCTCAAACGCATTTTGTGTTTAAGAAATGAATAGTCCAAGACAAATATAACTAGCAGCATCTGCAGCTGTTAACAAGGTTGCTCAGGTAATTTTTTAATAAGCAAGTAACAACGGTTGTAAAATTTAGTGGCTTAGAGAAAGCCCACTTTGCAAGTAGGGCACAAAGAAATGCTCAGTGCAAGAAGATTGACATTTACCCACACCTAACTACATTTTAGCTGAATATAGGTTAATATTGCAGCACCTTTCGTAACAATTTTCACTAAAAGTAATATTTTAGTGACAATATTTGTTGCTAATTTTACACTGAACCAGTATCAGATTGCATTTAAGCTATTTTAAATTTTAAATTTGTGGCTGCCCTATCCCTGGGAGTGTCCAAGGCCAGGCTGGATGGGGTTTGGAGCAGCCTGGTCTGGTGGAAGATGTCCCTGCCCGTGGCAGGGAAGTCAGAATGAGATAAGCTTTAATTTCACTTCCACCCCAAGCCATTCTATGATTCCATGGTTTTAGTGGCTTAGTGTTATTACTGAAGACTAATTATTTGCTGTAATTGCCTAAAGATTCCGTATTACCTTTAAATGAGGAAAAGAAAAACTAATGAACTTATATAATTAGAGTAATCATAGCTAATAAGTAAATAAGGCTGTAAATTGCATCTATGGAACTGCATTTTTTGATGTCCTACTTTCAGTGACTCTGCTGAGTCTCAAGAGCAGAAGCTTAAGAGAAATTAAATGTTCTCCATCTAGAGCTGATGACCAGAAACTGTGCAAATCCGCAAAATAATTAAAATTCCAGCTGAAAGCCCAGCCCACATTCATTGTAATGCAGTTGCTGTAATAACATTTTGATTTCTACTGCATCTGAAAATATTTTGGAATGAGAGAAAAATCTACAGAAGAAGCAAAAGAGACAGAAATAGAATCTTTTGGCTTGCACAGATTCAGGAGAAATTTCTGACCTGTGCTGTGGGTGTGCACTTGGGCCAAACCCTGACATCCTGTCCTGTGGCCACCTCCTGGTGAGCAGGGAGGGTAGCTGGGACATGGAGAGCATTGAAGATGGAATATTTGTCTTCTCGAAAACTTGTTAGTTCAGCACCACAAGCTGGGAGGGAAATGCTTTGACTGATAACTCTGGGCAAGTCTGCAATGATTCTGGGCAGTAGAACACCAGTCTGGCCATACCAGAGGCCAGAGAAAAGAAGATATAAGTGATTTTTATTTAGCATTTTGAGCTAAAGCTTATTTTTATGGGTTTGGGGTTTTTTCCTAGCTAGAGCACTCTCTCAATTTTCTTTATTTAGACTGTTTGCACACACATATTTTCTAGTGTTGGATTTCTCTGCTGCTTAATGTAAACACTGGGCAGCATCTTGGTTATTTTATCAGGGGTGTTGCAGTAAGCACGAATGTGTCAACACATGAATAAACCTAGAAAAATTCAAAATAATTGGACAAGTAGCTTCTATTGCAGCCTCCAGTTGACTAAACTAATAGCAAATGAGAATGCCATGACGGAAATATTAAGACATACAGTGCAGAAAACACATAAAATGCTGAATGAATCAAGGAAACCCTGACATCAAATTACAAGAGAAGCAAAACCTGACTCCAGGAGAAGGAAAATGGAACAATGCTGACTGAAACTCCTGCTAAAATTGTGACAGGCCATAATCCACTATCTAAATCCATGTGCGTGTCCCCTGAGTTTAACCTCAGTGTCACAAAAAAAATCCCAGCCTGCGGAATACAGAACAACTGGGGTAAGTTAAATAAGTGTCTGCTTCTGCCTTTCCCCCCAGGGAAACGTGCTGCTGGTACCAAAGCTCTGGAGTCACCTGGAACTTCTTCCAAAGAACAAAACCAGTGTGGAGCAGCTCGCAGGCTGGGAAGAACATCTCAAAAACTCTCTGAGCCTGGCAAGGCTGTCATTAAAAAGGGTCCTTCAACCTGTCAAGATTAAAAAAAAAAACCAAAAAAACAACAAAACCAACTAAACAGAAGATAGGAACAAACTCCCAACAGATGTAGCTGTCACTTAAGATTAAAGCAAAAGGCTGTGGAACAAAACCTTACGATGTGTGCAATCACCCTTGTTTCTAGCAGAGCAAAAGTAGCAACGTCTCCCAAAATATATCAGTTAAAAATAAAGGAAGAAAGTGCACCAACAGCAATTAAATCAAGGCACTGAGTAGAAGAGCTCCACAATCTGTCCACACATGCATCCTATAAGCACCTCAAAGGCCTGTCCTCAAGGACCAATAATCCCTCCAAGAAATGATTTACTTTCCTTTCCACAAAACATGCTGGAACATGAAGCCATAAATTCTCCTGCTGCAAAGAGGAAAACATACCTGTTCTAAAAGTGAAGGAATAGGGAAGAGGAATGGTTAACAAAACCCATGGCATTGTGCCTTGCCGAGCCTGGGCAGGGGAGTGCTGCTGGAGTCCTTGGCATGGGATCAAGTGCCTAGGAAAGAAGCAGGGAAGATGGTTGTTTTAGGAAAATAGCCCCATTTCAAATAAGGCAGCCATGATATCTAACACAAATTAGTGGTGCTTCCAAAAAAAGAGCCCCCTGCTAACCTGGAAATAAAAGTAATCTTCCCATACTCACCTGTGCCATGTCTGAACACCACACGTGTCCCCTCAGCCGAAGGTGTGAATGGGACAGAAAACACCTCATGTCTCCAGAGCCTTTGTCAGCTTGTGGGATCAAAGAGGATTGAGGGAATAGGCTATTGCATACCCAGAGTGGGAATAATTGCTTTCAGGTGAAAGAAGCTTACTGTCATAGCCAAAATCCACTTTTACTCAAGTAGCAGCGAGCTGTCTACATATATGTAAAAAAAAAAAAAAAAAAAGAAAAGAAAAAAGGCATCGTGGAAATATTTCTAAACTCTTGAGTATTTTGCTTAACTAATAAAAATAAAAAAAAAAAAAAAAGTTTGGCTGCACTTTTATTTCTGAAATGATCTCTTTCCTGTTCGACATAGATGGCTGTAAACCATCCGTCTGTGTTGTTCCACCTAATGCCTTAACACTTGCATACAAGGCAACGTAATTTTCAGATTACTGCTTCTGCCACACACATTAGAATTCCTTCCCAAGGGAATGAAATCCTAATTTTTAAGAGCCAATTCAATTATTTGCATTTTAAATATCGTTTGATTAATCACTGACAAGCTGCACGGTACAAGACACCAGTCGAGTGAATGTATTTTAAAAGTACTATATAGTCAAGCCATTTAACCAAGCATTTTATGTGTCTCAGGACAAAACAAACCTCTGTCAATAAAATTACAAGGCATATCACAATCTACAACACATGCTTTATTGAATTCTTTAAATATATTACTCCATTAGCATCAGTTCATGTCAGTGTGGCACGTCAGGTGAAGGCTTCTTAAATGAGCACCAGGTAAAGGATGGACCTGTTGCAGCAATAGATTTACTGTTATGGATTTAAGAGGTCTCCACTGTATTCACATTACTTTATTACCATTTAGCACATTCTAATTAAAAATAAAAAGACTTCTTCCCTTCGCCTCCTTCCCTTGTGCATTGAGAAGTGATTTAATTCTACAGAGAAAGAGCAAACGGCAGATCAAAAGAAAATGTTAGACTATAAATTACCTGCTTCTCTGGACATATGGACTATTCATTAAGTATGAGGTTGAATGCTAGTTAAATTGCTTGGCTGTCAGATATGCTAATTCACCCAAGCCATTTTCTACATCGTGTATGACATTCCTGTGCCGTGATTTAGGGAATTGCTTCTCAACTGGAAGCTCTGGTTCCCAGAGACTCTCCAGCCACATCTTTGCTGGTGTGACAAGGACTGGCACTGCTCACAAGGCCAGGCAGGTGTCTGCTCCACCACTACCACCAAAAACCTGATGTTCACTTAATTAACACTGGATCACATCCTGAGAAGGTAAGCAATCTCAGTGGATGAATAGCAAAAAAAAATTGTTAGGAATAGAAGCCAGAGCAGTACAGATTTGTCCTTCTCTTGGAAAAGCTCATGTTTGCCTTTATGGAAACGAAGTGCTGGGCTCCCCATCTTTCAAACTGTCCACATCTTTAAAGACAGCCTGTGAACAGGCAAGGCAAGGCAGGCAAATTGCACTCAAAACAGAAATGGAGTTGCAGAAAAAAACTGCTTTGTTGACAGCCTAAAAGTATGTTAATGGGAGAGTGGGTAGCTCATGCCTTTTAGTACACTGGAGGGGGTTGTGTAAAGTACCTACATTAGCATTAATTTTATTATTTAATTTAAAACCCCCACAGACCTTTTTGGATTTATGCAAAATTTTCAGAGTGGAAAAATTGTCGTTATTATGAATGAAAGCACTGAATCCTCATTGTTGGATTTTTATTTTAAATGTTGATGGCTCTTAACATTCATAAAAATAATAAGACAATTTGCACTGGGTAGATCCTTGCAAAACCCTGCCAGAATCAGCTTAGCCTTCTCAGTAGAGCTGAGTGAATGCAATTTAGCATTCTCTCTTCCCAGGCTTCTTTTCATCAGAGACTTGCCAAAGTGTTTTGAACTGCTTGGTTATTTCTGACTTAGATAAACACCCTGTAGGAAATTAGATTAATACTAGCTCAAAATGGGAAACCCTCATGACCCCGTTTCATTATTACCACTCCTATCATCGTTCACATCATGAATAAAGATGTGGGACATTGCTCCTGGAAATGCATTATGCTGCTAAAAGGCTGCATTTTTTCAAGTTACCTTTGCCTTGCTGGGAGGGAAGAGGTGGTGTCAAGGCAGGTTGTCTGGAAGAGCTTCGTATTTGCCAAAGTGAGCTGATACAGTGAACCTCCAAAAAGCAAGGCTAAGACACAACAGATATTGTCTTAGACTAGAGATTTGTTTTCTTTAGGGTCATTTATAGCTTACCTAGTCTCAGGTTAAAATTTTCCCAGCCATTGGATAGAGACAGATTAAGGAAGCTGAAGTTTAATCACAGGCTGGAATTCCACTTCAACATGGTTTTTTGCTGGATGGGTTCTCAACTCAAAGAGAACGTGGTTAAAATTTATTTGGAACATCTCCCTACACAGTAAATTTACCAAAAGGAAACTCATTTCTGTAAGAGGAGAGAAATCTTCTGTGTATGTCAAACTCCTTCAGTCATTAGGGCTATAATGAAGAACAGGTTATCCAGCTTTAACCGGATATTCACGTCACGGAGAAGATTTCAACTACTTAGCAGGAATTTGGTTATAGAAATCAGGGTTCTCACTGTCATTTCTGTGGAAAAGCACTGCTGAATAATCCTCTTGTGGCAGGAGTCACCAGGCAATTTTGTTAACAACAGCTTTGAAGTTATTTTATTCTGAGAGAAGGCAAAGCAGAATTTTTGTCTGGAAATGCACACTATTGTTCTTTGTTCTCCTAAAGAGTGGCCCTTTGAGAGAAGTTGTCAGATAGCTGAGAACTTATTTTGCATTTTATTCTCCATCTTTCAAGGAAGCTTCTAGGACAGAGCAGCTTTCTGGGAACTGAACTGTGGTTCCTAAGCTGAAGTTTTCAGGAGTCTGGCTTATGGTTTGCCTGAATATGACCTTTTCCTCTGATGAGATTGGTGTGGATACGTACAAAGTAAGTTAAACTCGGACTATACCCAGACTCTGCTTCACCGATTTCTCCTCCCCAAGCTATTTTCTAAGGGCAATGCTAAGCGCTAAAATGTACATAACTTGTTAGAATGACGTTGAAAATCTAGCCAATTAGAGAAAGCATAAATCTGAATTAAAATGTCCACTTTTGAAGATTTTTGGTTACTGACACTGATTGCAATAGCCTTACAATCATACCCTGAAAACGAAATTGTGCATGAGTTTGTGTGACTTTATTTGTACGTAACTAATAATTTGTCTCGTTGGCAGTGGATAGAGAAGATTTGCAGTGGTTGGAAAGATGAGGGGAGGAGCCAGCAGTTCCCACTTCAGTACTCAGAGCTGCTACACTTAAAATTGAAGCTACATTTCTGTAAACATGAAATATGAGGGTGAGAAGGGATTTAAACTTAGGAATGGGGAATAAAGTTCTCCTGCTCTAAAACTCTGTTACCGTTTGCTGCACCTAATGATGGAATGGTTTGTGAATTTATTTTGTGACTAAACTACAGATTGAACCAGTCATGAGCTTTCAGAATACCAGAGTTAGATGACACAGAGTACTATGTAATTGTCGATTATCACAATATATCCATAAAGAAAAAGTCATTCAACAGCAGTGAAACTGCAGATGATTTGAAAGGTATCTAAACGTTTCTAAATTTAGCCCAATTAAAATAACAGACCAGTGTGAAAAATAGTGCTTAAGGAGTCTGAGGGGGAAAAAATGAGACTAGTGATCTAGTAGTCTGTGCTCTGTATAAACAAAGCTCTAAAGATTCAGAGACAAGATACTGTAATTGAAGTCCATTAAAATCAATAGGGGAATAAAAAGCAGATGGAAATAGCACGGGAAGGAAAACATGCCAAGGGAGTTTCAGAGTACTGATTGTTCCAAGGGAGTTTCAAAATATTGAGTGCTCACCTGCAATTCCCACAGAATTAACGAAAGCTATGGATGATCAAGAACTGAGGAAGCCTTGGAAATCTGTCTGCTGCTAAATTTTGGCATGAAGCTGTAAGGATGTTATTCTACTGACCTCGCTCAGCCTGTGATTCCACCCCTGTGCCTCTGTTTTTCCTTTTTACAAGGTGTGGGCTATAAATAAGTCATAATGCTGAATCACACTCTTTCTGCAGTGCAACATTCTCTGATCTGCTGCATTTGCTTCATCTGAAAGGGCAAAGAAAAGTGTTTATGTCTATCCTTAGGCTTGCAACGAATTACCCTGTGAGCACCCAGCATCTCTAAAAATATATCTGTCATTCAGAGAATTCTTGTTCCCACCCTGTCCCTTTCTCCCTCATGGCCACGAGGATCCTGAGGGGCCTCGCCAGGTTTAGGGACTATACACCAGCAGTGGCAACTCTCATGTTCTGAATTCATGAGCACGGCTTCAGCAGCAAAAGATTTCACTTCTATTTGTGTTTTCCATCTGCTTTTTCATCTTCAACTGTCATTTTCATGATTTTCTTCCTGTCTATGAAGAATGTTATTTTTCCCATTCAGGGAAATACAATTTTAAAGAATGTGATTGTCATTTTTCCCGTTCAAGGAAATACAGTTTTAAAAAATGTGATTCTAAGTGTTGATGCTTTAGAGAAACATAAACTAGCATGAGATTTATAAGATATAATTAAATGAGATTTTATGGGTTTACCTTAGAGGAAATTTCCTCCTTTTTTCCCTTGACTCTTCTCTCTATTAAAATAACACAAAATCTAGGAAAAGTCTACAGCATCCCTACATAGTCACCATTTGAATTTACTGTGCTTGGGTACCCAGTAGACCCATTAGTGAGTATCATTACATACAGAGAGTGCTTATTTCAGGAAGAGCATCATAGTTGATTATAAACAGTGGAACACATATAACTTTAATATGCTATATTGGCCAGATTAATCGGTCCTTCCACTTACATTGTAAGTGGTGTCATTTATTTCAGTATAGCACAAAATTAAATTAAAGAACAAATAAAAGTGACAATGGGTCAATTTAATAGTCAGGAGGTTGCACAGCCTGCACCACTTTTTCTGCTTCCACTCGAGACAGGCTGCTGTGATAATTTTAACTCTGCCTGGTTAATGATGATGTGAAATGCTGGCCAAATATTGTACACCTTGCTCATGCCAGCAATCCCACTGAGCCCCGGTGTTTATAGCAGTTTCTGTACTCCATCACCTGGGTGCCATGAAATGAAGTAGGATAGTCCATTAATTTCTTTTAGTGCAGGACTGGCAAACTGAAGACTGCACCAACTGATGTGCTGAATAGGGGGCTGAGAGGTTGGAAACGTACCTGATGCTGAATCTATGCACACAGCTCAAGCAAAAATAATCATTAATCAATAAACAGCAAAATGTATTTTTCAGAGGAATTTTTTCCAGTAAGAAATCAGCTGCTAAAATGGCTGCCACAGAAAAGCTTTGCCATTTCAAGAGAGACATTTTTGTAAACTGGCTGATAAACAAAAGAAACAAGATTATTTGGCAGCCACCCTTAAAAGAAATTTTAGGCCCATCAAGCAGAGAAATGATGTGTTACTGTGCCTATGAGTGCATCCTTGCCTCAGAATTTCCTTTGCCTTCATTTGGTGGGCTAATTAATTCCCATTTATGTTTAAGTAAATGATTCTTCACAACATTCACTGACTTAGTCCTTATTGAATAAACATAAACAAAATTTATGGATAACTCTAAGCCCAAGTCCTTGAACTGCTGAGAGGACTGTCTTGAGAATTCAGCCTTCAATTCCTAACTTCTTAAAAAGTCCACGGTAAGTAATGATGCTCAGTATATCAGCCTGGTACTGCGTCTGCACATTAGCATTGGTTGGATGCTGTCCATAACTCTTGAAATGCTGAAGCCCACAGTAAAAACAAGTACCATCATGAGGCTTTTCTCCCTCAATAAAAATGTTTCCTTGCATGGAGACCTATAAGCCTGTATCAAAACAACTTGTCTGACTAAATAGCCATTTGCTCAACGAATTTTGGGAAGCAGAGAGGAGCTGAAAGGCACAAGTTTCAGTGGGCTAAGCTGCTTGTCTGGCTTTATTTCCTCTTCCATCTTAAAAATCATAAGCCCAAAGGTGGGTGATGCTGGAACTTGTACTTTTGTATTATTATTATGATTTTCTCAGCCTGGAGAAGAGAAGGCTCTGTGGGCACCACATTGTGGCCTTTCAGGGCTTACAGAGGGCTTATAGAAAAGGACAAGGACTTTTTGCATGAGGACAGGACAAGAAGGAATAATTTTAAGCCAAAAGAGGAGAGATTTAGATCAGGTATTAGGAAGAGGTGTGAGGGTGGTGAGGCCCTGGCACAGGTTGTCCACAGAAGCTGTGGCTGCCCCATCCCTGGAAATGTCCAAGGCCAGGTTGGATGGGGCTTGGAGCAACCTGGGACAGTGGAAGGCGTCCCTGCCCATGGCAGGGAGTGGAACAGGATGAGCTTTAAGGTCCCATCCCAACACAAACCATTCTGTGCTTTTCTGCCTGTCAAACAAAGCAACCTGGCGTTTCAAAAATATCAGCTGGAGTGAAGTTTACTAACACCCCTGTGAGTGCTCCTTTTTACATCTTTAGGCAAAAGCATAAGAATTAATATTTGTAAAATAAAAATAATGATTATTTAATTTTGCATTGGTGGTGTCTACTAATCCCATGCTGCCATCATCTTTGGTTAAACTTGGGCAAGAAAAGTGACTGTGGACCTGACCCGTGGACACTGTGCTGGTGTATGAAATCTGCTTAAGAAGCAAAAGCAGGATAGTATTTAAAAGAAATAAGAAGAAAACAAAACTACATTTTCACTTAGAAAAGGAATTTTAAAGAGAAAATGGGAAACAGGCGCTGCAGGAGCATTTGTTCTTAGCAGATAGGCAGCATTTTTAGAGAATATCCAGACTACAAGGGCATTAAAATAAAAATGGAGCAACTCAATGAAAAGAACAAAAGATTCAAAGAGCACTGTAGTACATGTTTTACATAATGAAGAATTCAGAGGGAAAGGAGGAAAATAATGAATTTTAAATACTGTTTTCACTAGTACCTATCTCTAAGTCTCTAATCAAAAACAGAAGCCTTTCTACAGAGCACAGCAATTACAGTTATCAAATACACTGGGCAAGTTTATTTCTTTGGATTTTTTCTTGTTTCTTCTTTTTTTTTTCTTTTGTTCTTTCTTTATTATTCGGTTCTTTCTTTTTCTCTCTTCCTTGCTTTCTTCTCCCTCCCATGTGCACTCTATCCCTTTTTCATAGTTTTTCATTGCTTTTTCTTACTTTCATTAAGTTATTTCTGAAAAAACTTAGGATGACATGCTGAAAACGTGTGAAAGGCAGTTGTTGACCTTTGTAATACAACCACTTTCTAAAAGTGTGTCTGAGTTATATCTGTGAATAATTATATTTAGGTCCCAAGTAGACAACATGACCGCAGTGGAACAATATTGCTTGTTACCTGTTGAACTATATTTTGCAAACACAAGGATGTCTCCCAGGGGAATTAGGTACCAAAGTCCTTTGGCATCATGGTTCTGACAACAAGATAAAATAGGAAATTAGGCAGGTGAAAATCAGTTATTTGTAGCTGGGTTCCGTCTGCTGAGACTGCAGACTCCAAAAACAGAGTTTACATTGGTATCACCCTTAACACCAATGGCATTAGACAGGAAATGTCTGATAATATAAACTAGCCCATACTCAGCCTCTTACCAGCCATGGTCACACCAATCATTTCGACACCAAACATAGAGCCTATAACCCTACAGCAAAAGTCTAGGTAGCTTTAGAGTGTTTTAGCTTGTTGCTCTCTCTCTCTCTGTCATTATATACCTCTCTCTTTTTTTTTTAAGGCTTACATAATTTAGCATCACAAACAGTTGGGAATGAAATTGCCTACATTAGAAAAAAAATGATAAAGCAAGTAAGGAAAGTAAAGCAGAAATCATTGGTTTATTTTATCCCCAGATCTTACCAAAACCATCAAAAGAAAAAGAACTGTAGACTCTCTGTCACTGCCCGATTTGGTTAAGCAAAACACAAGAAAACTGTGGATAGAAGCAGAAAAACTGCTGTTGAATAATTTACAGTGTAAAGAAACACATGCACATCTCGCCTTTCTCGCTTTTCCAACTGATGCCAAGCTTTGTGAAACAACACGTCTTGCCAGACGTATCTGAATGTCATGCCACCCACAAGGTTTTCTGTAGAAGACAACCTAGAATGCTGCAACAGTCATACATAAAATATCTTTTGTTTTCTGCCATTATCAGGGAAGAGGAGTTTTTTGATACACACAGACTTGTTCCTCTCAACACTGATCCTGTTGACATAATAAATATCAGTAAGGCAATATGAAGCCTCCAAAATTATTAATGCCCATTGAGAAAATTTCCATTTCAAGCAAAACTTTAAAGATATTTTAAGAGGCTGATACACAGAGCTTTTAAAAGCCACTGCTGAAGACTGATCATCCTCTATTGTGTCTGCAGCTTCTAAGTCTTCCAAGCTGTTCATTTTCGGGCAGATATGCATTAGAGAGAAAATTAAAGGATTTAGACTGAGCATGAAGATTTTTAGATTACAAATAATAAATCAAACCTGAGTGCCTGAATAAACCAAATTATTGAGATTTTCAGGCCCACCTACAAGACTGTTTCTTTTATCACTAGTTCTAGCACTTCTAATAATTCAAGGTTTAACTGGAAAGAAAATAAATCCATTCCTTCAAAACAAACTTTTGTAGAATTGTAGAATTAGCATAAAACAGAGCTTAAGTATTTGTTTTCCAGCAAGATGGTACACGTTAACTAGAAAAGAACAACTCTCTATTTCCTCCACTAGGGAAAGACTTAAGAAAAAAGTAAAATTGTATTGCTTTAGTATTTCCTCGGGAGGCCTCCTCTTTTCCACTTCTTTTATTATTTCTAAAGTCCTCAAAAGAGAATCCTTTATGACAGAAAAGAAGAAAAAAAAATAGAAGCCATTTTCCTTCAGCTTCTGTGGACTACACTGTAAGTAGGAGTTGCCTCTTTTTCACCCAGGTATCATTTTCACTCAGTTATCAATACTGACAATTTTACCTGCTTAGGAAAGACATGATTGGTTTTGACAGGTCCTAGTGAAGGATGCATCCAATTGTGTGCAGCTCTCAGGCTCTCTGCTCCTATTCCTGTCCCAGAATATTAAATCTCTGTTTTCCAGCAGGTCAGGTGCTGTCGTCTTCTCCTGAGGAGATCAATTTCCTCGAGGCCAGTAAATGAACAGATGAAGACGTTGCCATTTCAAAAGTCATTGTTGGGCGCCGGTAGTTCACACTAACAAGAGGAAAGAAGCCAGTGAGTGATTCCTACAGTTAACCTTCACACACACACAGAAGGGCCTGAGCAAGAGAAAATGCCGTGGAGAGCAGGGCTGCAAAGGCCTATCAGAAAGACAAACGTTCCTGATGGAGAGCGATCTTTCACCGTCAGGTCCTTGATTCAAACCCATTCAAAAACTGTGAGATTAAGCAAGGTTAAAAGATCGAAGTTACTGAGAGCCCAAGGCTCCGAGAGTTTCCTTGTCCTCTCTGTGTACTTTAAAGGAAAAGATAAATACACAGCAATACCTGCTAAAAATTTCAGTGAAACATGAATGCTTTTGAAAACTACAGAAAAATAGAGCTAATACGTTCCTTGTGTGCTCCTACTTCTAATAGTAAATAAGGCCACATCATCCCAGAAATTAAAGGAATTAAAGGTTGAGTGGGAAAATGAACACCACTCGTAATAACAAGAAAATGTAGAAAGTGGCGATAATGATGAATAAAAAAAGATTTGTGATATTGATGCATGTTTCTGAAGCTAAACTGAGAAGTGAATAGATAGCTAAGAATGTAATCAAATAAAATAAAAATTGGTGATATGAACATAATATATACTGAAAGGTCAGCCCCCAGAATATTAATTGCACCTCATACTTAGGCACTCACCAAAACTTTTAACCCCCATTTGCACTTAAGCTGGAGTAGAGATTAACAGAGATTTTCTATCAAATATGCTAGCCTGAGAAACATTAGCACCTTCCAGATATGCCACTGAGCATACAGATGAAAAGCACCTGCACAAGTACCCTCTTAAAATGCTATCTTCACAGGAAATCCTAGGAAATGTAAATATGGGCTCTTTCTCTTCTGTTCATTTAAAGTTTACGTTATCTGAAACTTTCAAAATACCTTTAGTTGTGGAGCAGGTAATAATATTGTCTTTTCAAGAGACTAGAATTGCTACATTTCCTGTATTGCTATGATTGACTTTTAGTGAAATTATTACTGGAGCACCTTTATTATCTCAGAGAAATTTTCAGTCTGTCCTTGATTCACATAACCTGGATAACGTCTGTGAACTGCCTCAGCGTGGGCAGTGCAGGTCATGGCACACATCTTAAGGAAGTCAGCTCCCTGATTATTGTTAACTATTTGCATCTACATGAGTGGGAAACAGGGATTGTACTGACCTCTCTTTTGGTGCTTTTGGAAATTCTGCCTTTTATGGCGTTTATTATTCTTGCCACTTAACTCTTTGGGAGAGGAAAGAGAAAAAATAAGCCTCACATATAAGATGTTAGTAAATTGGTTAATGCACTTCTGAAAGACATGCAGCTGATAGAAAATTAAGCTGATATAGGAACCTGTGCATAACTATACTTCTTCAGCTCTTTTATCTTCCTAAAGTGAAATAATTTGTGCTCCCCACGTGCAACAATCAATTTCACAATTCACTATGTTGAAAAATATTAATTTAGAGCTCTTTTTTTTTTTTTTTNAGCATGAGGTTTTAATGTTGAATCCTGAATTTTGATGCACGGCTTATTGGACAGATGACAAAACCCAGCGTGGTAATTAGCATAGACAAGTATGAGGGAGCAGAATCAAGCTTTCTTGGCAGCACAGTGAGTGCTATGCTCTGATGGATCCATTTCTCGTTTGCTTGCAGAAACAACTGCACCATTTCCTCATGCTGAGTCTCAGTTAGAATTCAGCAGCAAATGGAGAGAAGTCATTGACAAGATTTTTCCAGCACAGAAAGTTAACTTAATTTGTTAGAAGATTGTTTTTCGTGCAACAGCACCATGATATCTGACACGAGGCACTTTCTTCTGAGATCTAAATTGTTTTCACCAATTCTTACACCACCAGTTGCTTCAGTCTCCTGAATGGTTCAGTTACCAAATGAAGTAGAGGAAAATGCTCTCATATCCCTTTAAAATTCCAGGAATAATTAACCTCTAAAATAAACTTTCGTTCTACTTTTGGAGGAATCATTAAGCAATAATGGGAACAATAGACTTTTTAATTAAACTTCACTGGAGAGGCAATTCTGGTATTTGCTGAGCTTGTCAGATGCTTTGATAGCATTTCCCAGTTTTGCTGGCATTTTGCTACTTTTTCTCCCTGATCCTCCCTGAACTCTAGCTTTATTTTGGGAATCTTGATGTTGACAAAGATGTTCCCAGCAAAATAAGTTTTTATCTTGCTTGCAGACATTTTCTGGCTGCCAGAGTCACCTTGGGCACTCCAAGTGTGTGTTGCAGGCTGCCTTTCTGAGCTCAGAGTGGCGGGTCAGGTTGCAGAGAAGGAAACATCCATCCTTTAGACTTGGACATTGGCTCTCTGCTCATATTTTCTCATGAACCACCTGAAGTCCTGACTTCTCCAGGAGCAAGCCAGATCTCTGAAGTTGTTTGCACTCTGTTTAAAAGGGATTGTCCCTTGACATTTGAACCACCATTACTGACCACCTCAATTTCAGTTCAGGACTTGTAGGTAAAAAACAGTGCTTTGGGGGAATCAACCTATGAAGGATCTGCTGAGGAAAGGACAAGGAGAACAAACACCAATATGAGCAACTCTAGATTTTCTCTCCTTTTGAATAATCTGTACAAAAGCAAAGAGAAAGCCCAGAGCGAGAAGCGGGTGAAAGAGGCAGAGCAGTAAATTAAGATGTCAGAAGCAACAGAGCATGATGAGTTTGCGAAGTCTGTGCTAGACAAGCATCATGCTTGAAATGTGTGAAAGGAAGTTGCCAGACAAGGACACACACAGAAGAGTGGTCAGACATGGGCCTATATTTAGATGTTAGTGAGGATGGGTAGACGTTAATGGGTTTTCAAATCTCAGAGTAAAATGGGTATCAGGAGCTGAAACAAGAGGAGCTCGTCCATACTCCTCAGAGGAAAATAAAGAGAACCCACCTTCCTCAGTGCCTTTGGGTGCAACAAAAGAAAATCTACTGCCAAACCCTGTCATGTTCTGGCCATCTGCAAACACACAATGATGAAGGCACCAATATAAGTCTCTGTTAGTGGCACAGCTCTCCTAGAGGTGCTGCTGATGCTGTTTTGAAGTCTTGACCAGACAAGTCCAGAGGTAAAGTCAGAAAGAAAGGAGACAGCTCAGACACAGTGCAGCAATTAGACCTTCTCCCCCAGCCTGATAACACAGTGTAAGAAAGAGCCTTTTAAGCTCCTTGTGGGGAAGTGGAAACCTGGGTTAGACAGGTATATCGAGATACTATAAAAAAGGATCTCAGGAAAATACTAAAAATTGTACTGGGAGATTATTGTGAAAAGGGAGTTATAAGTAATCAATAATTTTCTGGATGTGAAGAAAGCCTTGGCTCTGAAAAATCAACCAAAGGAAAAAAGTATTTCCTCTATTATAAAAACTAATCCTTTAAGATCAATGTCTATTTTAGGTCTCATAACTTCTGTATGCAGTTATCCAAAAATTTCAGTTACAATTTGTCCATTGCAGCTATGGAGAAAATTAAAAATAAACTTGTTTTATTCTCTTCCACCACCTGTTTAAAGAATGGCATTCACTTCTGATATAATAAGTGCAAAATATATAAATAATATGTTTGAGGTTTTTTTAATTTCACTCTAAGAAAAAATAATTTGTTACTTGAAAATTACAGTTTTCAAGCACCAGGAGCTTAATTTCTGACCAGGTGATTTTAATGAGAGTGACATTGGATTACTGCCAGGCGTTGCATGAAAAATATCCTCTTAAGTGTCTTCATTATAATTATGAAAACAGTGCAGTTCAGCTAAATCTAAAAAACTTATCCCTAAGTAATCTTGCCATGACTTTTCATTATGGTGCATTAGTTTAAAGCACACATTGAACCCAGGCCAAATCAATACTTGATTTAAAGAGGAAGAATGGAAAGTTTTGTAAAAGTCTGGAGGTGTCAGCATCTGAACATCTCTTTTTTCCAATAAATATGCACTGCAATAACTGACTTTCTATCTGAGAAAACATTTGTTTGGCAGGTTCTAAAGGCAAAAAACCCAAACTTTACACAGAATGCCTTCTATAAAGTCTGGAAAACCAGCTGAGACCCACAGCTGTAGGAGGGACATTTGAATAACAGAATAAATAGGGGACCAATTTCTGTCTGACCAGCTCATTTCTCAACTCGTGTAATTTGGGAAGTGCCGGGTTTTCACTTCCAAATCTTCCATCATCCAGAGCACACTGAGCAGAGTCTGATCTAATCCTTCCAGGAGTTAATTTCCTTTGTGTTCAGCAAAATGTTCAAGACTCCCTATTTAATCTTTTGTCTGTTATATGAGCTTTTAGAATGGGTTCAGAGGGTATAGCAGAAGTTTTTTACATTATGTGTTTTTACTGTTTATTCTGATCTATGTGAAATCTCAGTCAAATATTTTACTTTATTTTAAAATCCTATTTTTATGCCTTTTCCAGTAATATTAACAAATATTAACATTGTGTTAGTGCATAGCTAAAATATTAGCATTAAATACATGTTAAATACCTGGATGATTTCTAGTCTGAACTACACCTTCAGCTGTTGCTCTTTAACAGTCATCAATCTCTGGGAATTGGAGGAGAGTTCCATTTTTCTTCCTAATTTCTCCCTTACACATTTGCAGCTTTCAGACTCTGTGGCCTTCTGGGGGAATATTCTCCTTTCTGGACATATGTGTTACAGTGCTGTGGCCATGGAAACTGCAGTCCCAAACAAGAAAGAAAAGCAGAACAGGAGTTTTTGCTTCCTCCAAGACCCAGCACTAAGTCCCAAATCATCTTCTGCACTTCCCTTCTCTTCCAGATAATTGTTTGCTTCCAACTATTTATTTTTCTCTTGAAATGGTTTAGTTTTCATCTTAGTTTTCAACTATTTTTAAAGGTATAAAGATTGATTACATTCTCTCCCTTTCTTTTTAGCTGCCATTTGTCACTGTTGTGAAAAACATCAGCATGAAGGCTACTTCTATTAAATGGGAAACACTATAATTCCCATGCAATTTGTCCTTGTATACGGAATAAAAAAAAAAAAGGAAAAGAAAGAAGAAATAGCCTTTCCTCCATGGCTAGATTTGATTTCCCCACATAAATTCACACCTTCACACATCCCACCCACACATCATTTCATACATGCTGCCGAGGTAGAGAAATGCCACAGACTGCAAGCAAATATTTGAGAAACAATTGCATTTATCTTGTGAATGACACCTTCTGATTAGCTTCCTTGTAATCAATCACCCCGATATCTGATTCACAAAAGCTCAAATCTGCCTCTGTAAGAGCAATTAGATGGAGACCTTAAAAGAACAGATTAAAAGGTTTGAATACTTGGAGAGGGTAATTTAAAAATATTAAAAGGAAATTACTTTTTAATTTTATGTAATAATCTATTTGTAAGTTAATAAAATTAATGAGGCAAGAAATGAAATGGAAATTCCACAACTTTGCATTTCTATAGTTAGTTAGTTTGCCACAAGCAAGCACAGAAAACCATATTTACTACCATTCTGCAACTAAAAATAATAAATAGTCTAATTGCAAGAGTAATTCTATTACATATTTTGCCTCTTTTCTCTCATACAGTCTACAAATATCCTAAATATCTCCCTGAAGGAGTCTCTTCTGGCCAGCATGAGGCTGAAACTACTGTAAATGTGTATAAAGTAACCGTGGAAAAATCAAGCATTTCTATTAAGATTGGTTTTTTTCCCTTCTGCAAACAATATCTGCTCAGCTTTCCGTGCCAACCTAACTTTGAAATGAATCATTTGAGGAACTGAAAGCTGTGGCCTAAGAACTGTGAAAAAAGCTGTTTGCAGAAGATATGTGTGTACTTGAAGCGTTTTCTTCCTGCTACAGATGGGGAGAGATTTGCTCGTTTCTTTCGTCTTAGCTTGGAAAAATCAACACAATCAAAATAAATATAAGAAATGGGTTGAAACTCGACCTGCATCTCCTCTGCAGTCACTGAACATCCATAAGTTTTGATCTAGCACCCGAGCTAAGGATGAATTCCAATGATTGATTAGCCCAAGTACTCTAACGAGGTCATTGGGCAGCATCTCCTCCTGCTGACGTCTTCTAGAGTTCATTCTTGGTGGGCTGCCATCCTTAATCCTTTTCCTTATGAAAAATAGTAATTCACCATCTCAACTCTGGGACATACTAATACACACAAGGAATTAAGTTTTAGAGTTTTAGGTTGGGTTATGTTGTTTACAGGTGGTTTTGCTGTAGGCAGGATCACACCTCTGGGTTAGGATGGGCTATGTGAGGAGAAAGGAGGCTCCTAACAGACAGTGGCTGACATTTTATTGTTGTTTAGGCCCAAAAATCCATCATCAGTTTGTGCAGACACAGAGCAAGGGAAGAAAAACTGACAGTGCTGAAATGAGGCAGGAACAGGAACCACCGCTCCCGAAAATTCTCCTCAGAAATGTTAGGAAGGTCATTAAATAAAGCATTACTCAAGGAGGTACTGATGTTTGATAAAGTTCTGAACCTCAAGATCTGACATTATTGCTCATGAAATTGGTGGGAAGCACTTGGTTGAATTTTAAGCTCCTTTTGAGAATATCCTTAGAAGGATCAAAAAGGGGAAAAAGCAAAGCATCAAAATCTGAATGATTACACCTAAAGTAAAAGGGTGTCAGTGCAAATATTCAAAGAAAGTGACACCAGTAGCCTTTAAGTCTTGTGAGGAACAAAATGATAACTTTCGAGAAAAGTAGGAAAAAGTACCTCATCAGGGTGGATGTCCCAAGCTAATATAACACCAACAGAACATATTTTACTTTTACTGGAGCCATGAAACACTTAATTAAAAAGATCATGCTGGCAAGAAGCCTTTTTATTAGTTATATCTAATTACAAGCAATTGCTGGAGTATTAAACAGGTAATATAGCAAAAGTGTCATTTATTGTTATGAGATTCTGTGTAGTTTAAAGCTCTGTTTAATAATACCGACAACAATGATAATAACATTAATGGACAAAGCATTAGCAGGAAGCTTATGAGGTCATTGTCCCTCTTGTCCTGCCCAGAAAGAATCCTCCTGGTAATTTTGGGTCTCTGATTGGACTTAGAGGACTCAAACAAATACACAGTCTCTAAGTTGCAGCGTTGAGGTCTCACCCCATCAAATATGAATGTTTCCAAGCTTCTCTGTATCTTTTGCTCTTGATCCCTCATCCTTGGAGACCAGGTTAAAGCATGGCACCATCCCTAGGATCCAAGCCTGGGAATATTCTTTACATTGGTATCTTTCTTCAAGAGCATTGTTTAAACCAGATTTTTTTAGGTAAAATAACCCCTCTAAAATGAATGGCTGGATACACAGCACTTCAAAAGCAGCAGACAACTGGCTCTGGATGCTCATTAGTTGTTTGGCTGGGGTAACAAAGGCATCAATCTGGATTTGACAGGGAAATCCTGTAGCTATTTATTTTCCTAACTTTCCCCATTACCTTTACACACGGACCTTGACCCTGCGGTTCTTCCTGTACCCTGTTTCTCTCCTGCCAAGCAGGGATCCACAGTCTGACCTGACCTACAAATTTCCTTCTCCTTTCACTGGCCTCATGTCTCACTGCAATGTTGACCGGACTGGTGGCAATGCTTCAGGTCTGATGGTGGTCCACGTGCCTGAATGGTCATCAAGCTTTAACAACTTCCCATCATTTCTAGACAAAATTTTGCTAATGGCAAACTGCACACACCTCAGATCTATCAAAGCATCAAATTAAGGAACAATTTTAGACTTCCACCCAAAATTTGTAAATTCTGCATAAAGAGTTTCCTGGGGCCATCCTGGTTAAGTCAACTGTGAATATCTGTGGGTAAGTGTAATTGCTTATGTAAGTAAAATAAACAAATAAAGTAGCAGGTGACATCATATCTTTAGTAACACAAAAATAAATCTTCAGAGTAGAAATAGGATTCAATACATATTTGTGTGAAGACAGAATTTGGCCCAAGATGTTCAAAAACATTTAATCACATTAACAGTGCCAAGCAGTGCAATAGTTCATTTCCCTATTTATAGCAGCCCACTCACCACACTACAGAACTCGGGCCTTGCTATGCAAGGAACCTGACTTTGAGAGGGTTTGGACCTAACTGAGTCAGCTGCAAGTTACAAAAAAATTCTACTGAAAGAAATCTCTTATTGTGTGTTTGATTTTAGATTTGAAGGACATACCCTTTTAAAGTTTAAATCTAGCCAAATGTTTACTTTCTTTATGATATTTATGTTATTTTTACAGAGAGACATCTTGATTTCAGTGCCTGTAAACCAACATGAGATCAGGATATTCTCACCTACCCAAATGGTTATACATAAAGTCATGCTATCTTCTTTGACGCTTCCTCATTGAAATTGGCATCATTGATATTAAATACATTGGCATCTCCATGATTTTAGGTGCATCAGTGCATTGTTAGGTATTTGTCATTTTTGTATTTCTCAGTGCTATATTGTGTTTTTCTTGGCAGCAGCTTTCTCACCTCTGCTCACGTCATTGTCTGATACAATGAATCAGCAGGAAGTGCTGATTTCTACAGTCACTGACTCATAAATATTATAAACACTCCTTCATTGCACCCTGAGAATATAAATATAACGATAACAAAGTGTATTTCTGAGTCATGCAGTCACTTCTATGGAACCACAAATACATCTTTTTTTTTCATGGAAAAAAAACCGGATCTTTTTGACAGAGTTTGATTTCCAGAAAAAGAATTCACTATATCTCTATAATTCTTCTGGTTCTTCATCTGCTTCATGGATGATTGCATTCAGATTATGGATATTGTAATGACTGAATCTTTATTTCAATGACAGTTTGAGAACGAACGATCTGAATTTGCTCAACAGAAAATAAATTCACAGTAAATAACAAACTATCTTTGTCTTACAAAGCAAACTAAATAATGGATTCAAACTTCATTGAGAAGAAGTATGGGATGTTTTCAAAATGTTAATTTAGAAAATTGGATGCTCACGTTTGTTCCTTACATTTCAGGCTGATCTGCAAGTGGAATCACTTCTCAATCAAAGCAGGAAAGAGAAAGAACAAATTTTGCAGAAATACAGTAAATTTAAGCAAAAATATCTATTCACTTTGGAAATAATTAATCATAGTGAGATAAATCCATGTCAATTCCTGCTTTTGTGTTTTCCAATATATTGGCAACTTTTTCAGTGCGATCTTAGCTCCACTGAAGTCCATAGTACAAAATAAAAATCCCTCAGTGGATAAATTCACGCACATTGTGAAAAATGAAGACCTTGAAAACACAAAGCACTTTTTCTTTTGTCCTGCATCAGCATTTTTACCTCTGTGAGCCCTCAGAAGCCTTCAGCTTATTTTTCACGGAAATTATGAACACATTTCTGTCTCTTTTCTTTTCACCATCCACCAATGCAGAAGACAACTCTTCTCTTTTTATTTGCAAAGCAGAGCTTTAGAGCTACTATTTCTCACCCCAAAAAACCAAAATAGAGGCAGCAGCAGCCAATAACTGTTTTCATGATCTTCACATTTTGCTCCAAAATACGACAATCTTTGAAATAAATGATGGAGCTGGAAAAGTCCTACACTCACAATCCCCTCAATAAGGCTGAGATTTCTTTAGTGGGCCCTGCCAATAAGACATGACATTTATTTTGGCCAGGATTCATATGTGTTGACAAGGGAATGGGCAAAATCCTAACCCACTTTACACAGGCCATGAAATATTCCCATCAAAGGGCTGCACTGCTAAACTAAGACTGATTTTAAGAGGTGAAGAATGCTGTACAAGCATGATTCCTTGGAGCAATTATATCCTTCAAAAGGCAACCGTATAACAGGATTTAATCTAGAATAAGAAATAAAAGACCTACATTCTTGGGTCACATATGAGATAAAAATACTGCATTTTTAATTTTTCTCCCAAGAAATGATTTGAAGAATATCCACTTTATTCAACTGCCAGACCTAAAGCTTTCCAAGCTAATACACTGCTTCCTTTGATCCTACTTTGGCGAAGGCACAATGTGCCTCATTGTAATCTGAATCCTCTCTTTTGTTTTCTGTTTAACATCAGACATTTTAAGAGAAGAATAAAAGTCCCTGTTCCACACAGGTCTCAAAAACCTCTTCTCTGCATCTTTTGGTTTTACCTCTGAAACTGGCAGATCTCGCAAGTATAAGACTCCAGCTAAAATTTTCCTGTGATTTCTGGAAGTTTCCCTGTCCCACAGCTCTTGTACTCACAAACCTTCTGTTTGCACCCATAGAATATTCTCTGTCCTTACCTTGTGGAAAACACGAGATATATGCAAGGATTAAGTACTTCCAGCTCTCCACAAGTATTAAATACTTCCAGTTCTCCATCACATCAAGATGGTCAAGTTGAGGTTGCTGCCATGAACTAAGGCCCTCTGATTGTTCACCTTGACAACCAAGAAGTCAAGCTTTGAATTTGAGCTTGCTATCATTAACTACAGCTAGGATTTGTGGCTGAGCTTCTCTGTATCCACGAACCATTACTGCTTTTCTGAGACAAGCTGGGCTTTGCAAAATCACCTTCACTGTCACATTTTCAAAAAATTTTCATAGATGTCCTCCATGCAGTCATTAAATATTGCCCAGGCTCTTGACCCACCTGTGACAGAGCAGAGCCCAGTTCTGCACACAGAGCAATGTCCCAATGCTCAGTAAAGGGTGTTTTCGGAAAAAAAATCCCACAACAAAAAGTCCATCCCTACAAGTAACCACTTCAGATGGTACAAGAAGTGTTTTGTTATTATGAATCCTTGAGGCCATCTACCTGTTGCCACAGCAGAATCATAGAATCACAGAACAGTCTGGATTGCAAAGGACCTTGAAAGTCATGTGGTTCCAACTCCCTGCCATGGGCAGAGACACCTTCCACTAGACCGGGTTGCTCAAAGTGCCATCACATCTCTCATTGCATCTTGTCAGGAAATCTGTGTATTGCTCCTCACTAAGAAGCAATACTCCTTTTAATTACTCTTTTGGATATCATGGGCTCCAGTTTTCCTGACTACTTTGAAAGAAAACTCTACGGTTTTCAATTTGTTTTTGTTTATATTTCACTGCCACAATTTCAAGGAGGGTGGACAAGTCTGTATTGTGCCGAAATCCTTGCATGGCTGAGAATTTAATGATTTGACTGTACAAACCAAATATTTTCTGAGTGCAAAAGCACTGCACATTCTTGCCTCACTCGTTCACAGGAATATAAATGAGTGGGTCAGACGGGAATCTTTATTCTTTCGTTTTTAAATATCTACTAATGAAGCAATTGTCAGAAGGCTGAGTCATAATGTAAATGTGTTTCTGACCAAAGGTCTGCCTGCTCTGGCACACTTCAGAGTATCCGGAGGAGTACATCTGATCTGCATCCACTCTAGTTATTCATCAGACTCCTGCAATTATCTCGAGAGTGTTGGAAGGAAACAAGCAGACACAGGGAAATTTTTGGAGTAAATTTTGATCTAACAGAACTGAAGCTGCTGCTTCTACTACAAGAAGAAATATTCTTTACAGAAACCTAGAAAAATTACAGCAAAATATGTTATGGTTCATCCTGGCAGCAGAAAGGTGGCTAATGAATATTTATTTACAGCATGAAGGCTGTCTCAGAATCACAGAATCATAGAATATTTTGGCTTGGAAGGAACATTTAAAGGTCACCTAGTCCTACCCCCTGCAGTGAGCGGGGACTTCTTCAATTAGATCAGGTTGCTCAGAGCTCTGTCTTCTTAAAGGATACGTAAGTCCATCCCTTTTGATGCACAGGAGAGGGAAAAGAGCCACCAAAGGAGAGGAAAGAAAACGAAGGAGGGAACAATGGCACTAATACAAAGAAGAACCAGCACATTTGGTTCAAATCCTTCAATATGAAGTAAACTAACAGAAACCGAGCTGCAAATTATATTTGAAATTAATACAAAGTAAAATCATAATATATGGTGAGAAGATTTAGCATTGCTCATGTAAGAATGACTACATTGTCCCTTCCCCTTAAAAGTATGGATCATTCATAATTGTTACTTCAATTTAAAGGCTTCTGAACACTTTTCAAACACCTTCTCTAGATGATGGATATAAGAAGGCCAGAAGTTTTGTAAGTATACAGGAAAAGAAGGGACAGCTAGCAAACAGAAGGAGCAGAGAGTGAGAAAGAGATATTAAACTGGTAAAAAGAGAGAGACTGAGATATCTGGTAGCTTCTCCTGCAAATATTGCAATTGTTTGTAAAGAAATAAGGACCTTCCCTAAGAGAGTTTTTCAGAGTAAATATATATTTGCAGTTTGGTCAAATCCTGAAATCAACCTGTGCTTTCCTATAGATCTAAACATCTTCACATCTTCCTTTCACAATTTTAAAATATATGACGAAAATATGTAACCTCGGTGTTTATTTTCTTAATGTTAATTGCTGTCAAGGACCATGATCTGTTTTGACAATCAGGGTACATTTATATGCAGCCTCTCAGCTGGAAAGGAGCTGAAGCAGAAGGGAGGATTTTTCTGGACTAGCCTGCTAGGACATGAGCTTTTGGCTGTACAAGCAGGCTCTCACTCCCAAGTAGGTATGTGCACGTGCTTGCACAGTGTTTCAAATATTTTTAACTTTGGATTGCCACTAACTAGTAAACTTTCTGTGTGCCTGTGCACAATAATTCTTTTCCTCATTCTAAACTTCCTCACCTTCAGCGAAAAAATGGCTTGAGATTACGTTAGGAAAATAAACACACTTGGCTGTAGGTCTAGGTCAAACATGGACTCAAAAAAACAATAATTGTGTCAGTAAATTATTTCTGGCACAATATCTGTCACCTGTTTCAAAAGAGTTGAAGGCAAACATGCCCATTCCTTAGCTTAAACAAATCTGGCCTCCATGCTGCTGAGCTGGCAAGAGATGCTTGTATTCCTTTTCTCCTTTTTTTTTTAATCATGTTTTAAAAGCTCCTTGTTGCCAGGTTTCTAAACAAGCCATTTCAAGCCGACTTCTGGTTTCTTCTTTGTTTTCTGAGGGGAAAATGGAGGACTTCACTCTGAGAGAGTCAGACAGTCATTTTCCTGTGTTTGTGTCTCCCTTTATGATAGAGAGCAAATGTCTGGGAAGGACTTAAAATTTGGGGAGTTGGTAGGGACTAGCAGTCAAAGTACTCAATGCAAGTAATTGTGTAAACATTAGGAAATCAAAATCCTGCATAATGTTAACACTATTGTATAGGAGAATAACAATATTGAATAAATGTAGCCACACCTGCTCTGGAGAGCTCATTTTAAGTAGATTGTTCAGGACTCACCAAATGCAGCAACTTCTTCTATTGATGTTTGTACTAGTTTGAAGTTTAAGTGCAATGTTATTATTAGTTGCTTCTCAGTTTGTTTCTCACTTTACCCATTTCTGAAGGATTTTAGACCAATCTTGTTATTTTTCATACTAAATGAGGAAAACCAGATGGACAAGATGGATCACAGACAGCCTTGAAGTCATGCTTGTTCTCCAAGGAAGGGATGAAATCCTGCAGTTGTATCGTTTATGAGTGGCTGTTTACTTTTACTGCCTCATAACTAGACCTTGGGATTCATTAATGACTGGAAATCACAGACCCTGTAGCAACCATTTATGCAAACTTTAGTGAGCAAAAAAAAGAGTCATCTGTATCTTTCAGTTTATGCTATAGGAGAATAATAATAATATCAAATAACCCAGAATATGCTGCAATGTAAAAGTATCAGCTGCAGGTCTACATACAAAAAAGGAGATACATAAAACTTTATAGTCGATGTCTTTTTAATATTCTAAATCAACACATAAGTGTAAAAAACTACTTTGCCTGTGTCCTGTTAGCCAAGGAAGGTAGAGGTCTAATGTTTCATCTTATAAATTTATTTTAAGAAATAAGAAAACCCATCTTTGAGAGGTATGTCAATGCAAAAATAATTATTATATGCAAGCCCCTCAGCATAAAATGAAATTAGTCGAGAAATAAGGGAAATGAAACAATACTATTTGAATGATTAAATCAATTTTGGCTGGGGTCATGTTGCATTAAGAGAAGACGTTGTACTGGCAGGACTATATTTTCCCTTCCTGTCAAGAGGACTGCAGTTCATTTGACTCCTACACCTCAGCAATACATGTGCCACAGAGGAATGTTGCCTTCCACTGCCATTTTAGTAGGAAAGGAAAGCTGTTCCTCTTCAGTACAACCTTGTCACTGTGACCCAGGTATTGTTGAGTTTGGGTTGTTTGAAAAGGTTATACCAGTAGCTACCTCAGCAAATTCAATTATCAAGGGCAATAATATCTCCCCCTCTCAATGTTTTAGCAGAAAAAAGTCTGGTTTTTTAAACAAGTTCTCTTCATCTGCTGATCCCTTGTCCCTTCCTGTAGCAAATCCAGTCTGGATTCACCATATCTGAAGAGGGATAACATTCAAGATATGCAGCAACACCCTTCAGAGTCTTATTCTTTGAGGCACCTGAATATTTAATTAACTTCACTGGAAAGAGCCTGCAATTGCAGCCCCACAGAGCAGTTTGTAAGCAATATGCAACTGAATATGATATCTTATATTTTCCCAGGTGTCAAACTGATGACTTCATCACCAGCTTCCCTACCTGAAGTAATAATTCTCCATCTTGCAACATATCAGATGAGCTGCTGAAACTCAATCCCCAAAATATTAATTTACTTTTAATTTTCTTTTTTTTTTTCAGGAGCATATCATGTCTAAAAAAATCATGATGATTTAGAGGTATTAAATTTATAGAGTATTTTGTTTTATTTCCTCATAAGCACTTTTTCATTCTGAGTGCAGATGGAGGTGAGCCCAGCAGTCGTTTCACATCTTGCCTTGAACTTTTTTTTTCTCAGGGCCTCCTTCTAGGAGTTGTAAAGACTACATCAAAATGTCTTGACAGTGTTTGTGTGAAGTCGTGTGTCAATAGATTATTTAAGATTCTAAAGACTGTAAGTTATTATTTGGTTACATGGTTGGCATCAAACAATTAGGCTAATGAAAGGCCTGGGTTCTAGACAACACATTTGCAATTTGTTGAACTGATTGCTGTCAGATGTTACCCAGGGAAGAAGTTCAGAAGGATTCAAATGAGTGATCAGCCATTAGTGTGGATGAACATCAAATAAAGGCATAATGAAGGGCTAGGAGGCCTCTGCTTCAGGCCATAACAAGAACTGCAGTGCTTAGGAGGAAAACACTCTTTAGGGCTTGGTCTTTCCATCACCACCAGGATTATTGGATTTTCTTATTCTTATCCAACAGTGCCTAAAGAGCAAAGGACGCTGCAGTAGATGGACCATAGGATAGTTGTGGTATTCCAAGGAACAAACTCAGAAAATCAACACTCATCAGTTTAAACCTCTTAATCTGTTCTATCATTTATTCTGCCTATTCTGTTTGTAAACTCCATTAAAGTGCATTAACGAACTATAATACTGAAGGCAGACAAGAAATCTAATTATCTTTTGTCAGAGCACCATATGCTTCTTTTAACTTCAAATAATAGGCTGAAAAACATTAGTATTTTAAATGAATCTTTGACGAAGTTGAACAAGAGAGAGGAAAAAAAAAGTTAACCAATCTCTTCCAGTTATATTGTTTTTTGCTAGATGGGTTTACCTTTTTCACATGCTTGTTTTGCAGAATACCAAAAGGCAAATGAAAACAGGTGACAGGGTTAGTCACTTTTATGTCAGACATCATTTTGCTCCCAGCTGTGGCCCTGAGGAGGGTTTTGTTCATGGATTTTTTATTATTACTGTATTTTTGGCATGCTCATCTAGTTGCAAAAGCGCCAGATGTCTCCATTGACTTTTTGAATAAACAAGCAAACTAGAAAATTATAATAATTTTAAATCCCTTCATATGTTGCACACATAAAGGAGGGTCCTGTTCTTTGGGATTTATTTCTTACTCCAAAATGTTATACCGCAAAAAATAAAAAACAAGCAACACTCCAACCCACCAAAACAAAACAACCCCCCGAAGCAATACCTCCGCATGGCTGAGGGCAAGTGTGGACCCACAGAACTGGAGATCACTTTCTCGAAAGAAGTGAAGCCGAGGCATTGCCTCTCCATCCTGCTGAGTGTCTGTGTGCACCGAGGAAAGCGAGGCTCTGTGGGTGCAGAACCACCCCAAGCCGCGATCGTCATCCAGGAGTATTGGGTGAGTCAAATGAGGTGTCCCTTTCTCCAGGGGTATCTGTAAGGAGGAGAAACCTGTTGTCGAATGGCAACTCTTCTGGTGATTAGTATGGAAAAATAGTTGAAGACGCTGCTATTGCTTAGCTCTGAATTTTTCTTTTCCCTCTTCCTTGTTCACAAGTTTTCCACGAGAGTTTCTGAGGTAAATGGTTTATCTCTACAGCTCTTTCTATCAGCAGCAGCTACCAGGATTGTTTTTAAAAGCATTATTAGTCTTTTATAGAATAATCCACAAATAAACTTAGACGATAAAAAAATGGCTGTTTACAATACTGAAGACAGAACCAAAAAAAAATCTATTTTAGATACTTGGCAAGACTCCTTTTTGCTTTGTCTCCATCCAGGAAGAGAACAGGAACAATTTGGTGTGTCTGTGATGGTAATGAAGACATACACATGGACTACCACTAGCTCTGCTTCATGGAGCCATTCCGTGCTCTTCAGGTGATTAATAAAAGGCTTTATGGTCGAGATTTAGGGAGGAGAAGAGAAAGGCTTTCATACATTTTCTCTGGTTTTCTTTTAAAGGATTATTCACATTCTTTCCAAAAGAAGCTGGCAATACTTCTTCTTGGAAAGGAAATTAATTATAACAGCAACTTCTGGTTTCATTAAATATATTAGTACTTTAATATTTCATATTTGGTTAAGATCTGAAAAGAGAAATAAAAGCTGTTAAATCTTTAGCACATCACTTCAATTTCCTCAGAAAGTCTGGGGAAGCAATTCCATCTATTCTATTCATTACATAAAGGAAAAGAGGATTATTTCAAATGTATTCAGAGACCTTAACTATGCAATATCCTGGTGGAATTTGCATGTAATGAAGATTTTAGACCAAATTCTTCTTTCAGATAAAGTCGCAGTAGTATTTTTGATTTCAAGACTGGTTCAAATGAAATCAGATCTTGACCACATTGAGCTCTGGCAGTTTTTTGGGCAATGCCTCCATCCCTGCTCAAAGAGCTGTTCATATGGGCCAATCCTGCTCTGAGTAGAGTCTCAGGGACCATCAGTTACCTGCAATATCCTCTGATTCCAAGTGCAAAGTGAAAGGATATGAAATCTAGATCAAGAAATGCAATATTGGTTAGCTAGAGAATTTTACTCAAAGCAATAATCCACAAATAAAAATATCTTTAACTAGTCCTAAGGATGCTCTTTTCCTGTATCACCTGCAGGAGAGGCACAACTGGCTAATACGAGTTCCAGACGGGAAAGAAATATTTTCATTTCGAAGCATTTCATTTGGATCCTGACAGTTCTTTCACAATCCTTTGGGTTTTCATCTCTCCACTTCAAATATATTATTCCAGGTAATAACTGCAGTATTTACCATTTTTATCTCCTCCTCTCAGTGGTGCTATGAAAGTACTTTTTGCAGGTCTAAAATGTTTCTTGCAGAGCACCTGAGTGCACTGAAGGGCGCTCCAACCCCTCTCAGTTGGAAGTGGATGCTTAAGGCACTTCTGACCTTTTCATCTTTTTATCAATGAGACTTTCGTATACTCCCTTCACAATTAGACCGTCCATACCAGTCGTAAATGGGTTTCTTTATGAAGTCTCTGCTGCCTCCTCTTTGCAGTGATTCTTTTGCAGCTGGCTTTGCTTTTTTGGGCTGCATGTCCTATTTTCCTGGAATGAATCTTATATTACTTCTGAAATGTGGAATACAGTCAAAGGGAGGGATATTGATTGCATCCTCACCTGAAGCTTCCGAGAAAGAGACAAAAAATTGATCTCACCCCTGGCTGAGGAGGACTATCAACCCAAAACTACTAGTCTAACCTCAGCCTACTAATAAAAAGTGCCATACCACCTCCCTTTTAGGAATTCCACTCCACGTTGAGCCAGGGATGTTGTTCTTAAGTGAACCTTCATCAGCTGTTCAAAAGCAAGCACAAGATACCTCTCTCTATTCGATCCTTTCAAGTGAGATGCACGTGGATGGTGACAAGGCTGTGAAGCCCCAAGTGAGAAACCTGTGCTGCAGTGGGGACAGCGTGCAAAGTACTTTCTTCTTTAATATCTTACATTTACTTCTTTTAAGTGGATGTGTCCTAAATTGTACAGTTAAAGACCTTAATCACTGAGTGTGTCTCCTCACTGTACAGTTTTGTATCCCAGATACCTAGGAGAAAGGCTAAAATGCAAAAAACTGAGTCTACTTTTTAAAAAAATTATGGCTTGGGGTTTTTTGCCTTTCAGTTGGACTATGTTAGCCTTGTAGGTCTCTCAGTGAAACTAATCTATTCTGTCCCTTTTAATGAGTTCAGTCTTAAGCAACATTTGCACTAGCATCCCCTCATCCTGTCTTTGGGTTACAGCCTGCCTTCACTGCTGAGTGATACTGTGATCAACAGGAAAGAACAGAGAAATGGACAGTTTCCCCTAAGCCATCATAAATATTTCCTGCCAGGACCCCCGTTATAAGATGGAGCTGCTGATTTCATATTGCAGCTGCAGCCCAGAATGGCAAAAACGAATTGCACGGTGTTGCTGCTTAGGGAGCTCATAAAGTCCTAGCGAGATCTCTGTCCCCACATGCCCACACCAAAGAATGGATATGATAAAGCTTGGATGTCATCCAAACCCTGCTTTCTGTCTCCAGCTTTCTGTTTTCAGCAGCCGAGCCTTTCAAATTTATACTAGAATAATGCGACCTCGGGAGATCTTTATTTAAACAAATAGAATTAGGTTGTATAGCTGTGTGCTTAATGACAGTTCCTGAAACACATTCAGCAGCAATTTGATGTTATTATTACAGCTAAGTAGTTTTCATAAGGTCTCAGTTAAATATTTCTCCACTAACTCATCAAGACAAAGAGTTGACCTCAGCTTCCTTTTGGAGTCCATCAATACAGCTCCTTGTGAAGCAGAGGGGCTGTTTAACATGAAAATAAATCCAAGAACTTCCACCACCTCCTGTTCCATATTAGCTAAGCACACTGAGTCGGCAGTGCTGCCCATCCCCTGATGGCTCGTAAGAGCTGTTTTCATTCTATTTTTGAGGGTAAAGTTGTCCGTAAAGGTGGGCTGCCTGCTGGGCTCCTGATGGATTTAAGATCTTGGTATTCAGATCAGGGCAGAAACAGCTAAAAAGGAAGGAAAATATGTTCTAGTCTTGCTGTTGTGTTCAATGAACGCCTAATCACATCAGGCAATTTTTTTTTCAAATTAGCATTGTTTGTGTTTAACCTTCATTAGCGCAGTTTAGACTGAGCAGTTGGTTACAGTAAACCCTGCAGAAACAGGGACGTGCTTAAGCTTCTCTGCAAAGGGGCCTGGGGGCTTTGTATTTATAGAGATCCATGGAAAAGATTACAAATAAAAAACCACAGATGTTCTTGTGTGAATTTAATTTATATTAGTAATATGAAGCTATTGATGCCCTGGGTTTTAACTTTTATATTTTTCAAATCCTGTACTGCCTGCCTAGTGTGTAACTCTGAAGTTTTGTGTGGCCTGTTAGCTACTGCTCTCTCATGCTGGTTAGACATAACAAGCCTCTCTAGGTTTGCTCTTCAAGGACACCAGGCCCCAAAATGTGTAAACTAAAGCCTAGAGGGGGGGCAAACTTGGGGTAATTACAGCATTAACTAAGGCTTTAATTGGAGAATTAACCCTGATATGCAAATGGACCAAACTTATAAAAGTGTGAAGAACCTGTGACCCTGAGTCCATCTTGGGTGTAGCCTTCTGACCACCCAGGGTGTAACTTTGAAGGCCCTTCAAACAAATACCTACTTTTCTTATTTTGTCTTGTCTCTGTGTTTTAGGTGACCACCTCAAGGCATCACTATCGACATAAAGGAAAAAGATTCTGTTAATAAGGGAGCATCTCTGCACTTGTCAGCATGACAGAGATGTAGATGGATATTTTCTTTAGAATATGACTTTGTGAATCTTGCCACCCCTGTCATTGCCCCAGAGCCTGGGTTCAATGCCTCTTCATGTTCAGGGGCACATATAGAATGGTTTGGGTGGAAAAGAACCTTAAAGACCATCTTTCCAACCCCCTGCAATGGGCAGGGACACCTTCCACTATCCTAGGTTCCTCCAAGCCCTGCCCAACTTGGCTTTGGACACTTCCAGGGATCCAGGGGAAACCACAGCTTCTCTGGACAACCTGGGCCAGGGGCTCAGCATCTTCACAGGAAAGAAGTAGAAACACAGACATTTATTTCCCCCAAAGCACAGCTACATGAGACCAGCGGGAATTTTTGAGGGTGGAATACATATTATTTGCCGCTTGGTCTTTCTGGCTGTGGAAAGCTCTCCTGGACTCTGGGAAAGGTTTGGGCTGCCAGGCAGATCTGGTGCCCCAGAAGTGCCCAACTCTCTCTCAGAAAGGTTACCTGAGAAAGAGTTACCTGAGCTTTGTCTACTGCCTGGAAAAGTTCTCATGTCTGTGAAGTTGTCCTGTTATCCCAGATGTCCTTGTCCATGTTTTCTGTGTGCCCTCTGTAATTTTAAGCCTGAACTAATGTAAATCTATATCCTCCAAAACGTCAAGGCCCATTTCCTTCAATCTTCCCTTCATGAGCATTAACTCCTAAACAGTGTGAGATACATACGGTCTCCTGACTGGCACACAGTTCTCTCTTCCAGTTCCAGACAAATTACCAGTGTGAGCTGCTCTTCCCTCTATTCAAGGTTGTATTTTTGCACCAAGCCCTTGAGGTCTGGGGACTAAAAAGGTCATCAGACACCTCTGGATGCAGTGCCTGGCTGCTGGAGGCCCAGGGACAGTGCCAAAGCCTGCCACAGCCCTGTGAGTATATGCCCACCCATCAGCAAGCAGAGGTGATGCCACTTCAGGATAAGTTAACCCAGCACCAGAGAAGCAGGACACCTCTGTGGGAGTCTCCCCTTGTTCTCCATGATTTAAAAAAGTAACTACAGAAAAATAAACAACGTTTTGCTTACAAACAGCAGGAGATATGATTGAAACCCCTCTGTGGAGAGTTTTAAAGCAACCAAGGAAACAAACTCCAAGTTTGTAAGCAGGCCACGCTGTACTGTCGGAGACTGAGTCCTTTCAGCAGCCGCGGCAGTGACGTGCATGTGTTGAAAAGTGAAGAAACAACTTTATGGTTTTCCCCGTGGGGGAAAAAACTGAAAGCTTTTTTTCCTTTTTAATATAATAAGAGGTGTAAAAGATTTCATGCTATCTTCAGATGTCAGCTTTAGATTAGGATGTGATGACAGGGGACATAAGGTATTGCTGGACAGTAAAATGCCTCTGGCCATAGGCAAGCCTGTCCTCATTAATTTTATCTCAACCTCATCTCTGATTTGTCACTGGCTCTGAATTCTTCAATCCCTTCTCTCCATAAAAATGTCTAGCTGTCTCTTAAATTCATTTATGTCATTGCCTTTTATGACCTTTCTTGATAACTTACTCTTTGTATTTTCTATCCTGAGTAAAAAGCTCTGCTTGAATGAATTCTCTCTTTGGTCTTAGTTTCCTAATTTTGAGGTTTTGTGGCTGTTGGTCCTAGTTATTCAATTCCTCACCAATATAAGCATTACATTTATGGATATTTAGTTTTTTCACTAGCTAAAAACTTAGGGGGGTTGTTTCTTTTTCTTTTTGTAATAGAAGTTCATTTACTAAAACACCCATGGGCAACCTTTTTCATATTTTCTGCCAGATGTAAGTTTGGAAAGAGTTTTAAAACTATACATATCAATACTCTACCTGGAGCAGGGACTCTGTACCATGATTGGGTGTGAGCCAGATAAACACAGCCCTGAGTTAAATTTCTGGCTTTGGCAAGTTTCTTCCCAACACACTGTTCTTTTCCCCTGTTCTGTGGATTATGTGTTTTAAACCATCATCCTCTAATGTGTCAACTTTGAATGCAGCTTCTGCAAAAATATCCCTCTTGACTGTCTTGATAATTTTTGCAGTACTTAATATTAAAAAAACTTTGAGAAACAGCGATAAAAATGCAATGTTCACATGTATCTCTATTCATATGCAGCTCTATTCTTTACACCTCAGCTTGGGCTACCTATAAAAGTCTCTCATATGCATTTTCTATTTCAAGACTTTGTGCTCCAGACCAGCTCAAAAGGCTTTATTATTAAGACTTTACCCATTTCATTTCTGTGCAGATTTCATTGTCCGTCATGGCCAATATATCTTCCCTTAATTTTCACAAAGTCCAGCCAGGTAGGTCATGACCAGATTCTTCTCTAATCTTTTTATATATTTAGACACTGTAATGAGATCATCATCCAGTGTGCTTTTTCTTTCAGGCTAAATATGCTACACTTCTTGAGTCCCTTTCTCATCCATGGTATAAATTTAACTCTTTACCTTTACCGCAGTACTCCAAAAACTGATTGAAGTGTCAAAGCTGTAGGTGGCTTTTCAATATTTTGAGTTGGTACATGATTTTAAAATTTGGTGGGTCCAGCTCTGGTACAGTTCTTACCCTTCCTTCTTTCTTTCTTAAGCCGAATGTTCTGCCTCCATGACACTGCTGAGTGTTGCAGAAGCTGCCATTTAGGAGCACTAGTCAGAAAAAAACCAACAACCAAAAGGTGACTGCTATTTCCTACATGCTGGCTGCTCCATGGATTATTCTTACCAGCATCCAGCCCTTGGCTTGGAAAGAAGGATAAAGGCTCCAGACCTTCTTGTTCCTATCTTATAAACCACACAGATCACAGAGTTAAGTAGGAAACTGAGTAAATTATGAGCAAAACAACTCAAGATCTGCTCTGCAATGTGTATAATGCTCTCTTATGAAGGCAATTTTTTCTTCTGGGCTTATTAATGATAAGAAACTGTGAAACACTGAACCCATGGATTGTTCTGCAACATTAAATAATTATAGCAGTTCTTCCAGTTCTGTCTGTTGGCCAGTAATGAAATTACTCTGTCCTGACTCTCAGTGTTTGGCAATATTAATTCCTATGTCCCTGAGTTATTTGGCAGGAGTAAGCTGAAAATCCAGAGGAAACGCTGCATTTATTTTTCAGTACTGTCTTCAGTCTCATGGGGCCAGCATGGTTTGTACCAAAGAAAGACGATAATTCTGCTTACAAAGTAGGAAAAAAGTAATTGGGGGGTGCTATTTGCTATTGTTGTATAAATAAGAGCACCTTGATGTTGAATTTGGAGGTAGATGTGATCGGAATTGTCAGGCACATAAAAGAGTGCTGGAGCTGATGCTCAGCAGCCAGAACAGGGAGCACCAGGGACAAGGTCACACAAATGCAAGAAAGAGGGTGGGCTGATGCCTGTATTGCCATCCTTTCCTGCAAGACTAGCTCATAGACATGCACTGTGCATCACTTGGAAATATTTGTTTCTAGCTGCAATTCTGTGTATGAGCTGCAGCTGCTTTGCTTGGCTGCTGTAGGTCCTACTCGGATGCTTCTATAAAGATGGGAAAGTTTCTCAGCAGAAAAGGACCGTGTAAAGATAAAGCACCACAAGCACATATTTTTTAATATTATCAGACCAGAACTAGATAAAAATGATAATTGTCGGGGGAAAAAAGGCCATCATCGTCTTCATTTTCTCAAGTCTGGCTGATTGTATAAGCACGGAGCTACACTCGTCACATCCTCCAAAGCATGCCTAAGATCTGTTCCTGAAACTGCATCCAAGTGATACTCATTAACAGCTCTACCATGCATATTTATTTTGCACTGCACGTGATAATGCGTGAACAACAAAAGGGGGTAACGTCATTGTGGAGGTGCAAGTAGCAGCTCTGCACTTGTGAGCAGGTTTATGTTCTCGTCCTCTCATTTTCTGCTCCAAAGATCTGTCTGCATGATGTGTTTGGTTAAAATAGCAGACCAAAAAAAAAAAAAAAAAAAAAAAGTGTTCCAGGAAATTTAAATCCAGATTAAACACATTTCTATGCTGATTATTAAAATGTCATTTAAGTATCATCTTGTGCTGTGCTTTTCACACAGATCTCCCACATCGATGAAAATTACCAGAGCAGAGATGGACTTACAGCCTCTCTTCGCTTCAGGAGCAAAAACAAGAGGTGCAGTTTAGGCAGCCCACCCTGGAGATGGCAGCACCGGCCAGATTTCCAGAGATTATTTGTGTTTTGTCCTCTCATGCTTTACCTGAGCAAAGCTTTAGCACAAACCCTGGTGCCAGGATTTATGTCAGTAGGTGTGGAAAGCCCACAGGGCTTCGCTGAGCTGCCTTTTGCAGCACATGCCATAGCACTGGTCTATCCAAGAGCTCCATGGCTTTAGTAGCTCACAACTGCATGAAGGAAGATGTGTTTTTTGAAGGAAATAAAAGTCACACCCAGGAAAAGAAGATCTAAAATAACCCTGAGAAGAATGTGAGAATACGAAGAGACAGGAAAATGTTCATATCTCAGCCCAGGGTGGCTCTGAAACCGATATTGAAGCAAACAAACGGCCAAAGAAAGTTACAGTGCAGTTTTAGAAAGGTGTTTCTGTGAAAAAGCAGGCTGCTCCTGTATTTGCTGCACATGAGAAGGATGTAGGAGCCTTGTGCATGCCCAGGCTCCCTTGGTCACAGCAGGAGCTGTGCTGTCCTGCCTCGAGCAGAGCGATTGCCGTCACCCAGCCCCGAGCGCCGACTGCACAAACAAACAAACAAACGGGCTTGTACCCACCACACTCAGGAATTTTTTTGATGAATTGCCATCAGTGGGGAATAATTTATCATAGCTGAACCATTTTTTGGTAGAAAACACCGTCTGAGCAATGAAATATGTCAAGAAATACTTTTTAGCTGGAGGTCCTGTTCGGGATGAAAAATGCCTTCCCTGAAGGAACCTGCAGACGGATACCCAGGACAGGAAACAGGGATGTACAAGGACAGGTCCTTTTTCCCAGGAGTGCACTGTAAGGCTCAATCAGTAGAATCCTAAAGCCTCTTGTCTGCACAACCCCGTGGTGAGGGATGCTCTTGAAAGATGGAGGAATGGCAGCACGAGGACAGGAGTCACCTCCAAACAGAAGACATCACCTCTGCCCAGGAAAATTATTTAACTCTCAATATTCCTTAGGAAGGGAAAATTCTTCTCATGAGGGAAATGTGTCTTTTTTAGGGAGGATGTGCTTGTTCTGGAACAACAGCCAGCCAGCACTGCATTTCCACCTTCCCCTAGAACCTGTTTTCAGGAGCCATTGACTCTAATCACTGATTTCTTGTGCCACGTGTGTTTGCAGACTTTCCTCACTCTAAAATTAGTTTGTGGTGTCCTAGAAAACCTGGGCATCAGGAAAAAATCTGCCAGCTTTTTGTTGGGGCTTTTTTTTGAGATTTAGGAAATATTGCCATCTGCCCTAGCAGTATAATAAACAAAGCACCTATTGAAGCACATGGACAGCTTTCACTTTTGTCTCCTCTCTCCAGTAAATAACAACGTGTTTGAAAGAAGCAGGAATTAGATGAAACTAAGTGAAACAAGTATCCATGATAAAGGTTTGTGACAACCAGGCAGGAAATAGTTTTCTGGTTTCACCCAAATATTTTCAGTCTGGGACATTTGTGGCTGGCAGGATTGAGTGAGGGCTGAGATCTCAACCCCCCATTACAGAAGAGCTGTGGGGCTGGTGGAGTTCTCCTGGGTCCACCAAAACTTTTATTTTTCTCAGATTTCATTTCAGTCTTGATTTTCTTATGTTTACACTGCAGTAAGGGAGAGCAAAGTACCAAAACAAAACTCATTTCCAGCCTTCAGAAAACATATAAGTGGGTTTAGAAAAGGTTGGAATGAAATACTTCAATTACATGCAAGCCTTCCTCTCTGAAGAGTTTCGCATCAATATCTTTGTGGAAACAAACACTTTCCTGATTTCAACAGGCCAGTGTTTCTCCTTAAAATACCTTTCAAGGCTCTCACCTAGCTCAGAATATTACACAGACACAACTCCAGAAATCCTATGAGTTTCTTTAGGCTTTTTGAACTTTCCTAAAATAAAGGCATCAGTTTCTATTCCATTTTCTGGGACAGAAAAACCTATGGAAAATTGTAATTGTTTAAAACTCGCTGGAGTTTTGCAGCAAAGCCCAAAATACAAACATTTATTCTCAGGTTCTCCAAACCCCTACACTTTACAGCTGGAGGTCCAGAAGAGAGCACGGGACATTTCCTCAGTGTCCTCACCTGGCACTGGTGATGGGCACAGGCAAAAAGCTCCATGTGATTGGAATCATGCTTTGAAAGCCGTGACCCTTTTTGGGAAGATGAACATATGTTGTTCAAGCTCCACCAGCAAGGAGGAGGGCAACTTTGTGTGAGCCAGCTGCACCCTCATTTCCCTCTCAGAGCAGTCCTAAGAATCGCAGTGGGTAACAGAAATCTTGCTTTATTACAACTCCTCTATGTATGGATTAATGCACTCTCTGCAGCCTTCTAGCACTCCACTGCTCAAGTAATAGACTGTAATATCCCTGACAGTCAGGATGGAAAAAACAGAATACAATTAAAAACAGAATACATAATATTCACTGAAATAAAACAGATTTCCAATCAATTAAAACAGACTCTCCTTCCAATAGCACCAGACAAATAATACATTTACAAAACTAATCTGTTCTACACAAGCTGAGCTAATGAGTGTCATTTGGGTCACATCCTCAAATTGCAAATAAATGTTATCATTTATCAACCTAACACATTACTCAATAAATCTTCTGCACCACTGTTCATAGTTATCAGCTGTGTCATTTAATATTCCTTTCTGGTTGAGAAAACTATTTCCTCTGGTGCCTGACCCTTTGTAATGGAAAACTACTGAAAACAGACAGTAGCTAATTCAAGAATCATATAATTTGGAGCTAAACAGAGCTGTGGCTGGTGTTGAAATGCTCTAATATTAATTTTTCAATGGGTCTCCTCCCAGGCTGGAAATACTACAAGCTGTTGGGATGAAATTTTCATTTAAGGAAGGTCAGAATGTAGTCAATGCCGTAAGAGGTTTCACAGTACATAAAAGCATGAAAATGATTACCTTCTGTCCAGGCAAGGAGACCTGTTTTCTCATCTGTGCAAGAGCAGATTGGACACTCCCAGTTCCAGCACAAACCCTCCCCATCTCGGCCACCTGATGCACAACACACCACCTTGTGTGCAGTTGGGTGATTCTGGTGATTTCAGCATCTCCCAATCCCTGCTGGGATGGAAATGAGAAAGGGGCAAGTTTCCAAACACTGTTCACCAGCACCCATCCTCCCCTCACCGACAGCCAGGAGGGAAATAGGTCTTGTTACCCCATGGGTGATACCTGGAGGGTCCTTTCCTTTGTCCCAGGCTGCTTCCCCAGCAGTGGCATCCTGTCAAGGCTCACTGCAGGCTTAGCACAGGGAGGCTCCTTTTCCCAACACATCCATTCCAGAACTGAATTACTCAGATTCATCTTCTTCACTGCAAGCACATAAAAGCCCAGGCACACAGCCACTGGGACACACCTGAGAGGGACATCCTGTGACCGCCCTTCTTCGGGAATGTGCTTGTGTGTCCCCAGAGCATGTTTAGAGCGACTGCTAAGCACTGAAGGAGTCCTGAACTGCAGTGTCCTCTTTGTGCACTTGCTTTACAACCCACAGCACAGCTGGATACAAGATATAGGCACAGGCCCACATTTTGCCAGAAGGGCCCTCACTAGCAGTGCCCAGGGTAGCAAATGATCCTTTCAACAAACAGGGCTGAGCTGGGCATGCTGGTGGTCAGCTGGCTCAGGTTATTGTGTGGATCTAACTCACTCCTCGTCTTCAGCTCTTTCCCCTAACTTCTTCTGTTTCCTGCTATTTCCCTCATCTCCTGCCCCACTGCTGCTGGCAAAATGCCCTTGCATTGATTCAAATCCCTCCTTTAGCACCATCGTCACTCCTATCCCCTCATCTTTGTGGCTCCTAATATTCTCATCAGCTTCCTTACTTTTACTTTCAGCTCACATCTCACCCATTTCCTATCACCTCATTTGGTCCCACTCCTTCATTTCCCTCTTTTCCATCCTTCTCAGTCCTTACCTTTCATCCTTTGAGCCAGATATGTTTTCTGATCCCTTGCCTGCCTCTGGCACCTGTGCAGATAAAAGCAAGGATGAGACAGCATTTCGTTGTCAGCTTGAGCCTTGTTGTGACAGAAACCCCCAAATGCAAGGACATATAACTGCACCAGCAGCTGGAGACCCAAACAGAGTCATAGAATGGTTTGGGTTGGAAGGGACCTTAAAGATCACCTTGTTCCAAACTCCTGCCAAGGGCAGGGCCACCTTCCACTAGAAATATGAACAGGCTATCCCTCCTCAGTAGGAGCAGTGGAAGTATGGACCATGCACGCCTCATGTAAAGCTCTGCAACAGCTCTCTGCAAAGCTGGGGACACATGCAGAGGTTTGCAAAAGTTTCCCCTTTAGGGAAGCTTTGATTGCAAAGTCAGCAAAAAGCACCTCTGGTACAAGAGGATCTGCTGACAAATAAAAGCTCTCATAGCAGGAGACTAAATCAAAGTAATGTGGCTTAAATTATGTAGCCAGAAGCAAGCATAAGTGTGGAGAGTTATAAATGACTGAAAATTAGAGGTTGGTTATGGGAACTGTTAGACAACCTTAGCTTAAATATAGAATTCTCACTGTAGATATGGCTCCCATATTGCTTACAAACAGGCTTAGATCTACTGAAATGCCCCAGCACAAGGAGTTTCGCATCCTTCAAAAACTGGCCTTAATGCTTTTAAGTTCTACCTTATCTGATTTCACTGAGAATGTATGGAAACAAGCAAATCTGCCTTTCTGGATTTCCATATCAACAGAACTCAGATAAACATGCCGACCCCTCGACTGCTCATTTGAACTGTAGTTTTGATCTTACTGCTTCCAGTGAGAGCCCTGGAAACTTAACAGCACTGGAATATCCAAACTGGTTTCTGCTGTGCAGATCTGAGAGGGAACTTTACACTTGACTGTTACATTTATTTTAATGTTTGTTTATATAATTTAATAAACACAGCAGTAATGGTAGATGGAATTTAGCAATGTGTAAATACCTCAAAAATAGTATGCATAACATTTATGGCACAGCATAGTCATAACACATCAACCACTATTAAAAACTCATTTACTTGAATTTTAGGGTTGCACTTCACACTGCTAAATGTCTTAGACAAGTTTATCCAGCCATTTCTAATGTAACATGCAACATTAAAGTAAAGACATTTGCAGTGCCTGTTGACCACTTTAACCAGTTTAATAAACCATGAATAATAAGGTACATGCAAAGAAGTGTCGAATAAGTATAGGGTGAACCTTCATTACTAAAATATTCATCTCCCCAACTAAAAGAAACATCTTTTCTTTGAATGACAATGTGCTGAGCTCACGTGAGTTAGAGTTTCTTCGTGCTTTCAGTAAATACTTCCCTTTGTGAGCCCAGTCTGTGTGCATTGTGTGTGTGGGTGCTTCAGATGAGTATTTTCTGGCAGTATTTACATTTCTCTATGCACGTCACTTGTAGTGACAATGAACAGTCAAGCATCTTGCAGAGCTTTTTCTTGCTCAGAACTACTTTCCTCTCGTGCATAGAGACTGCTGATTCCATAACTGTGTTAGAGTGTTTGAATTTAGAGCAAGTTTCAGCTTTTTAATGTGAAAATATCTTGACTCAGCCATGTCAGGTACTTCAGGCAACTTTTAGGTAGTCTCACATGGGGTGGACATGCAGCCTGTTCCATGAGAGCATCTATATCAAAGACGCAGAGGTGAGACTTGAGAGCATTCACAAACCACATCCTGCTCTCTGTTGTTTCTCTCTAGTGCATATTGCTGCACAGAAGCAGCAAGTAGATGTTCACAGGGATGTGAATTTTATGCAAATTCCTTACCTGTTTTTTTCTGTGAAGATACATTCTATACCTTTATTCCTTCCCTAAACATTCATTTAACTACACCTTTGTGGCACACAATCATTACACCCACGCACACCCAAATTCCTGTCCCTGTGCTTTCCCTTTGTCCCTCTCCCATCCAGCAGTGTGCAAAGCCCCAGCCCTTCCCTGCATTTACCACTCTTCTCCCTGCTGCAGCTCCCGCAGAACCCGGCTTGCGTGCTGAGGAACAGCCAGAAGAAAACACCACCCAACCATTTAACAAGACTTTGAACACCAGTCATCTGGATTTACTCTGTGGGTCTTGAAGCTGGTATTGATCACAAGGAATAACTCTGAAATAGGAAGTTCTGGGAAAATAAATAGAAACAGCCACCAGCGGTTTTTTTACCCATGCTCCAAGTATCGAATGCTCCATTATGAAAGCCATTCTGGTTATAATTCTTCCCTTGTCCCAACTTCTTTCTGCTGTTTGCTATTTTCAGTAAAACCTAATAAATAGTTTCTCTAGGGTTTTGTTTTCAAGGATACAGAATAATGGTTGTAACTTGCCTCAGGTGCCTGTTCACCATGGTTACCACGTCGAGTTTCAGAGAGCTGCCCGTCTGAGCTCCGGACTGCAGGGACGTGGGCTGAGGGAGTGAGCCCCTGGCAGGACAGGGAAGCAGCTTGGAGACTCCTAAGGTGGCAGAATAAATTACAGATTAATTGCCACTGTCTAAGCAGTGACAATCATAATTTATTTTTCAACAAGAGATGACATCAGAAGTCTTAAAAAAACCCCACATCCTTTTAAAGCCAGGCAAATTAACACAGATATGTAATATGTCTCATCCTATGGTTATTTATTATTGCAAAACTTTCTTGACCTTCCCCTGAGATGTCAAAATTTTTAGTCTGAGCTCTGTCATTTCCTAGTTTTGTTCTTCTTCAACAGTCTGCTTAGATTTTTAAAAGATTTGTCCATAGCACTAAGTGGGAATCAAAGGATGATGAATTTTAGACTTTGATTGCATGTAAAGTAGGGAGACAAGAATGCATCAATATGCTACTGCTCTGAGCGATGACTGAAGCCTGGTCTCTCACCAGCTTTATGGCTGTAGGAGTCTGACTCGTAAGAAGGTATTTTATTTAGTTATATCACTGAGCAGGTTGTGCTCTGTATAGTGCAGTGTCTGCTGGCTGAGTCTTCAAGATTAGTAATTATTCTCTAAAGATGAGATTCTGAAAAACACCACCTAATCAGTGTGCTCTCTTTATTGCACACGTTGGTTGACATTAGCAGTCTGTTTTACTCCAGGCTCCGCAGCGTTTTGGACATCTTTTTGCAACTACTTCAATAAAGTTTTTGGTAGAGAGCTCGGGGTGTTAAGCACATGTTCACCATTAACAATAATGGCAGTCATGCACAAACTGCTATCAGGACTTCATTTACTAATTACCTCCAAGGCTTTACATTCTAAACCAAATACATTGTGTAGCATTTGCCAGAATGCACTTGAGCTTCTTTCATTCATACTTCTGTTCCAGGCTCCAGACACACGAAGTATTCTGATCGTGTCACTCTTTGATGCTAAATTGGATACAAATGTACTCAGATAATTAATCATACTCAGTGTTTATTGTGCATCTTTCTTATTATTATGCAAGCAGATTTCTCACAGCTTGTAGTTCATTATCAGAGTGCATGAAACAGCTGATTACCTTTCTTCTCAAATAATTACATTAACAGCAAGGCCCAGCTTCCTTTTTTTCCGTTTATCTTTGGCCATGTGAAGTATTCGGGAAAGAATCATCGGGAAAAAAAGAGCAATATTTCACATTTTCCAGGTTTCAATTACCACTGAGGAGCACTATGCCCAGAAATACCCAGCATTCCTGTCCCCATAGAAAGCAGAAGTAAAAGAAAGAAATGCCTTCTGCTGTCCCTCAAGCCCAGTGGAGATAAACTCTGCTCTGAGTTGCACCTTTCTGCCTCTATCTGGGCAGGGTCATGCCCAAGGAAAGACTCAGCCATGGCTGTTACACACATGAAGCGTTTTTTTCAGGTACAGCTACTATCATTCAGATTTTCTCCTCTTAAAACCAATCAATAGTCTGTGTTCTCTGGGTGAACTTTTTAATAAGCTCATATTATCCTTTTTAAACAGAACTTTGCTGAAAGCTGGTTTAATGTGGTTTGAGATTCACATGAGGACCCAGGGAGAAAACACAGGACAGACATGGACAGAGAAACACACTGACCAATTTATTTATCCTTTGTGCTGATGTCGGTGAGTTTGCACAGAGTAAAACTTGCTGAGTTTCATCACCACCTTTCCCAGGAGGAGTCCCACTCTGGAAAATGTCACTAGATTATCTTCATTCCTTGGCAGCATCACTCTTGAAGCAAAAGAAGGCTTAATTTTTGAGAGTGCCTTGAAACGGTCACAGGAAAAAAAAAAAAAAAAAAACCAAAAACAAAACCACAGAAAAATAAGAGTGTAGAAAAAAAAAAGTACTGAAGAAGAAGTCTAGGTTTAGATAGATTTGGCTGAAGAATCATGTTTTTCATGGATCTGTATTTTCATTGTTAAATGATTACAAAAATCAAAAATTACCATGACCCAAGTTGCATCGGTTCATCGACTTTTACTCATCAACCCCCTGGGTCATTGGAACTGAGATTTTTTTACCTTATCCAGGTATTGCTTTACTCTGTGTCTATAGTCTCAAAAAAAGATGTTTTGAGTCCCTTCTTTGGAAATGGGTACTCATTTTCCAGTCATCCCACAGCTCCCTCTGTTTTGGCATTCTCACCCTGGGGACCTGCCCAGACTCTCTGTATTCCCCTTGGCCAGCTGCCTGTGTGCTCTGAATAAGATGGGGACATTCATATCTGGAGCAGCTAAAAGAGAGGTGGACCCCATTTGGATTTAAGTTCAGCCTTTTAATGATGGGTGACAACTAAACAGCTTCACCTAAACTTATGACGATGGATATTTTTAAAACAAAGTAAAAGTGTTACTTGGTTAACATCATTTTTATATCCTCTTGAAGGGATGTGAATTTTTTGTTTCATTAAATTGCAAGAAAGTGCACGATGAGATTTTAGCTTCCTTTTAGAGTTCCCATAGTAGATATTTTGCTTTGTATTGAATCTGCATTGTATTATTATTATTCATAATTTCCCCTTTTTTGTCTGATAAATTACAGGGAAATGAAGAAGATGGACTTAAGTACTACAAGGAAATTAGGAAATTTGCTGGCAAAAGATTAACACTGTATTGACTCACCTTAGTGTTTCGTTAAAGACGATTATTAGACAAGAATTCATCATCTAAACTTCCCCTAAATATATCAAGCCTCAGCCCATCTCCGACATAGAAAAATACCACTCTTATGAAAAGTCATGGCAAACATAAACCAGAGAAAACTTTCTTCAAGGCGCTCTACTTGGCCCCATCCTTTGCAAATAAACATGGAGCTGCTGTGTCCTGGAGCAGGGGATAAAACCAGCCTTGTTCTCCCTGTGCAGCTCTTGCAGAGTTGTACAAACAGGTGAGCAGATAGAATTTCCTCACTCAATACTTCGGAGGGAAGGGCTGCCAATCAAGCTCCCGTTTCCAGGAGATGGATGAATCTGTGCTGGTAAGGGTTGTTTAACAGCCAGGGCTTCTCGTGTTTGTAAGGAGACTCCTCACTTCAATTCTGTCCCGCAGAGCAATTACAAATCCTCGTTTCTTACCGTGTATCTTCTTTTGTTTGGAAAACAGGATGCTTGAGCAGTTCCTGTGCTGATTTGCATGTGGGCACTTCACAGCACATATCATCAACCCTGTTCCCTTATGTAATTATATCAGTCCAGCTTTTCCCTAGGGCTTTCTTCTCCTTCTCATTATGCCTTCACCAGCACTAAACTTCTCTGTGCCTGCCTCGACATTATCTTCTGGACCCAATCAATGCTTAGAGCTTTAATCAAACTGAATTCAGACTCTGCACCCTTTCTCATTAGTTTGGTTACACTTTAAAAACTGTAGAGACAAATAGCACTCATTTCTATTATGCTTTGGAATCGCTTCTGGGATCAAATTATCTTTCACATCTGGATGAAGCTGCTGACTTCACTGGGATATGTGCAGATATGAAAACAGAGTACAGCAAGACCAGTGGATACTTAATAAATTAATACTTTCAGAAAATTAGCTCTCCTCTCTGATGGGATAAAGCAGTGGCACAAAATCAACCATAAACACATACTTGCAACAGAGTCCTCAATTATTTTCCTAAAGGTTATTTTTCTTGTCTGTAAATTTACTAGGAAGGTAATTCCCTCTGGTAGCCCTTGTGAAATTCCATAAACTTGTTATTTTCTTATTAATGACTTCCCTCTAGAATTTAGGAAAAAAAAAGGCGGGGTGGGGGAAGGTAGGTCATGCACTGTACTGCTCTGGTGTGTCATATGCACGTTTAGATATTACTGCTTACACATGTATCCCACTCCAACAGCAAGTAGGGAAGAGAAACTTTCAATCAGCTTCTACAGTTCCAGGTTTTCTCTCACCACTGCTTTTAGACTTTTATGCTAGAGGGACAAAAATGATCTTCACTGTTAATTTCACATATTAAGCAGAGTAGCCTTTAATACTTCTGTATGATTCTTGTACGTATTTCCTATGAACATGAATATGTGCCATATTTTCACTGCTAAAATACCGGAATTTTTTCAGATGGCAAATTGTCCATGAGATTTATTCTTGTAAACAAGAGCATTATTAGTTTCTTCTTTCATTTCTTTTCAAAAATTGTTATATGAACAGAGAGAGGACTCTGCCCTCAGACAATTACTCAAGTAAACTGGTTTCATCTTATAACCAAAACAAGCCAATAACTATGGTGCAACAAAAGACATAACCTAGCATAAATAAAAAGGAGTTTAATTACTTCTATGATTATATGAGATCAAGGTAAAATCATATGGTCTCTGATGGGCAAAAGATGTATCTCATCTTGTCATTTGTGGAAATCCAGGGCATTTCTAGTTATGCTGTTTGGGGCCCCTGTTTTAGATTTCTATCTTTTTTCCCCTTTGCCTCCTCCTATGTTTATTCTTATTTTGCCAAGAGCTGGAATTTAATTTCCTGAGAAGGCCAGCCCAGAGCAGCTCATCCCTCATAAGTGTTTGAGTTCATATACTGTGGGCCACTTTGAAAACATGAGATGAAATACTACTGTGCTCTCCTGATAGTCCCTGGGACTCAACATGCTCTGACAAGTACATTCTCAGACCCAAATTATCCTATAGGGATTAGCAGAGCTTGCTGCATCCCAGAAGGAATGGAGACAGCACAGGCTTGCCCTCCTCTTCTTGCTGTGTAAGAACTAAACCCTGGATCAAATATCCTCAAAATCACCACCCCTGTGAAAGAAGAACAGATGGACAACCACAATTTAGAATCTCTCTGGAATTCCACTGGAATACTTAGCAGTTTTTCTTTTGTTGTTGTTGCTGCTGTCGATTTATGGAACAGGGCAAGATTATAAAGTATCATCTCACTGAAGAAACAGAAAATTGTAATAATGAGTTTTGTGGTCAGCAGTGATCATATTAGCTTTCCCTAAAACAGGATATATCAAAATTCTCATCTAATTACATGTGCAAAATGAAGTAGGGGAGAGAAAGGTCACAGCATTATAGCCAGCATATTTTGTTTTCCTCTGGAAAGAGTGCAAGAATAGTTTCAATGGAAGCAGTCTGTGATTATGCTTGATAATTTGTAATTAACTCTCCAGGGTGCTGTGAGGCCTAATTAATTACTTATTGGAAAGCATTTGGAGATCTTTGGATCAACGCTGCTATAACAGTGCCAAGAATTGCTGTTATTGTTATCATTAGGTATTTTCCACCCCAAATGCAGTTAGGTGGAAAATGTACCTTTATTACCTTATGATGTCTTACAGGCAGGACTAATCTGCTGAAAAGCAGTATTTAAAAGCTGAGAATAATTTTCTCTGCAGTGGGAAGCCGGAGATGTTTATTCTAAACCTGCGAATATAATTTATGAGTGAGGCAAACACATAAATTGCATTCAGAAGTTTCACAGTAATAACACACTTTATATTCTCCATCTGCAGATAAGCAGGTGCATCTATTTGTAGAATTTGTCTTAAGTTATGAAACTGTCTTCAGTGCTGTGAAACTAGTGTATCATGAATGCCTCTGTGTGTTTAGCATCCAGCATTCATTCTCAGGCCTGTCAACAGGAACATGCCACCTGTGCAATTAACCCAAATCAATTTAGAAGTGGAGGGTCACGAAGAGATGAGGATCTCTGTTCAAACCAGGATGATACCTCGCTGCAAAGCATTGAGAAACCAGTCCATCTAATACTTGTTTTTCAAAGCACCTGGGTTTGCAGAGTGAGACAGACTCACATGTAAAAAAAGAGGACAAATGTTAGATTCTCTCCCAAAAGTCAGAGAAGAAAAGGACAGCTTCAAGAAAACCACCAATTTGCAGGAGGCTTGAGCTGGAGGAAGGAACTGACTTTTGCAGTCTCTGCTGTTCAGATGAGCTCTGAGATGGGGAGGAGGGAGGTGAGCAATGGAATGAAAGCTGTGTGCAAGGACTCAGGAGCCTTTCAGTGTCTCCAGACAGAACTCCAAAAATGCTCAGTCTTGGTATAGGAACTGAGAAATCTATAGAGAATTTTCTCAGAATTGTAGATATTTTTCTCCACCCTGCCCCAGATCTTACTGTTTCATGGTAGGTAAACGTCAAGTAAATGGTTAAATTATGCTCTGTGACTCCTAATCATACCTGCAGGTTTATCTTCAGTGTCAAAACCCCTTGAAAAGACCTGCAGTGAAAATTATCTAATTGTGTTACACTGAAGAGTCCAAGAGATAGGAAATATTCCTGAGGTTTCCTCTCTGTGAAGAGCTAACAATCTGGGAGTCTAAAGCAGGATGCTTTGCTATACACTGCTCAAACAAACAAAGGCTGAAATCTGAAGATAGTGAGTGTCTTTCAAGTACAGATCGACCCTGGAGGAACCCTGCCAGTGCTGTGAAAGTGTGGGTAAAAACAGAGACAAATATGCATATGATCTATGGAACTCATAATAATTACCCAGAGAAATATGGTTTACTAGTAGCAAGTATTCATGCTTCTTTCAGAAGAAGAAAGATCTCAAAATGTATTGCTTTCAATATTTTTTCCCATGTAGTAATACATTCATGAATAAATCTCAAGATAACTATATAACACTCTTTTTATAACTTTTTTTTTTTTTTTTTATGGTGTTGAATGTGTAGTTCCCTCAAGCATCAGCTGTCTCTAACAAGCAGGTTGTGGTGGCTCTCTGTTTACCTTGTCAACAGTACTCATTTCTGTTATCACTCTTCTGGAAGAACAAAGTTTCTAGATATGCCTCAAAGGTGAACATAATTACGCTGTTTACATTTTTATTCCTACAGGGATCGTAAAACAGTACTTAGAATGATGTTTACAGTCATCAGCGAGGCAGAAATCACTCTGTACATAGGAGAAAGGCAGAAAACAATACCTCGTCACTGACTAATTACAAATGGGACTGTGCTGTGCAAAGATCCCCTGCCTCACACGTGATCTAGGTGCTGGGTACATCAGTAGCCTGAAGCGTTCAGCAATTACTCTGTCCATCAAAACACAATTTCTCAGAGGTGTTTTCGTTGGGGCCCTGCAGACAGCATGACTTACCAGTTTCTAACCTGATATTCAAAGCAACAAAATAAATAAACCAAGTATAATGATGTCCGCTTCAATGTACCAGAAACCCCACATCCTTCCTCCAAACTTTCCTGGTTTTCTGCTGGGGTCAGCAGCAAAGTAAAGTGAAGCCCATAGAATAATTTCCTTTAGCTTCAGAGTGGTTTGGGTCAGAAGTTTGCAGTGGGGCTCATGAAAAACAGCAATGAAGTGGAAATTCTGCTGCAAGGGTGTTCACACCAAGGGAGCACAGCTGCTCCTCCTGCCCTCCACCCCATGAGCTGCCTGTGAGAACACAGACACAGCAACACTTTTTAAAGTTACTTCTCTAAAATGTACAAGAAATACTGATTTGACAGCTTAGCAATGCTAATTTTTGCTTTGCTTTAGATTAAAACTTGGATTTTTGCACAAAACCAGGTGTTTTCCTTATTTCCCGACTGCTAATCACCAATAAGCCTGCTCCATTCAACTGTGATGTGATCTCATATTCACAATCTTCCTGTTGTAAATATGAAGTTTATCCTGGCTGACACTTTTCTTCCCTCATTTGGTGGCTTGTTAGTCAAACTTCGTTGCTGTTTGTGGAGGAAGAGCACGGGGGAGGCATCAGATCCATTGCACATCCATGGCAACGTCAGCCGCAGAAGTTCAAACTAATCAGCCAACATCATCAAATATGTATCATAAAAACCAGAAAGCTATCATTTTGGAGAGAAGAAAAATAATAAAAGAACTACAGCATATGAAAGGCATCAAGGATACAGCAAAACCAATTTTTGTGGGAATCCTCGGACCTTGTCGGCGCAGCGCTGTTGTTTATGGAGGCAATTATGCCGGTGTAAACACACTGCTGAGAGAAAAGTGCAACTTTTGAAGCCAAAGAGATGCAGGATGTACCTTTGCCCTGGTTAACGCGGACAGGAGGAAGCTCTGGGACAGTCATGCTGTGCTGCTGGCTCAAAGCGGTCACCTGTGGGTTGCACTGGAACCTCAGCACTGCCCTGGGGTGTCAGTAAAAGGACGGCGGGGCACTATTGCTACATCTTGAGAACATAAACCATAGAATCATGGAATGGTTTGGGTTGGAAGGAACCTTTCGAAGGTCATCCAGTCCAATCCCCTGCCATGTGCAGGGACACCTCCCATGAGATTGGGTTTCTCCCACGCAGGCTGTCCTTGAATCCAATAATGCATTGGAAATTGCTGTCCAGAGACCAAAAAGGGTTTTGAAAGGTTTTCAGTAATTTGCCTTTTTTTTTCCTTTTTATTCTGTTTTAGAGTGAGAGCTGGTGAAGTTGCTGAGTACATAACCATGGATGACAGAGAGGTCAGGGTTTCCACCAAGCTGTGAAGCTTGTTCTTAGCACAGCACTTCCAGCTGCAAAACACAGGCCAAACTCAGGGTTATTGCTGTCACATATATTTAAGAGGTGACAGTCATGAAAGAAAGGGCACAGAGTCCACCAGAGGTACAGTTCATACATTAGCAATTTCACAACCCATCTGTTAAATTCTTATCTCTCTGGATTTATTGCCAGCTTGACAAAATAAAGGTCTAAGAAGACAGAGGCATCTTCTAATCACTCAGAAGGCTGAAATAAAATATTTCCATGTCATGGTTTGTGTTATCTTTTTTGTTATTTTTACAGGATGCTACAGTCTCAGTTACTCATGGAGTGTTTAAACTATTTAAAGTGAAACTTGAGACAGGGTTGTCTGCTTTTCTCTTACAGAGTTTTGAACTAAAGAACTTACCAGGTCTCAAATAACTCAGTGTTGAATCTGGGTTCATAACATTAAAAAAGAGGAAGTTTTGATGTTCTTGTCTTTCCAGAACACTATTAATACTCTCCTCTGCAAATGGGGAGAAATTTAGAAGCCTGCACCACCCCTAAAGCATTGAAAAAACTTCTGAATTGGTTGACATGTATGTTTTTCTTAATTAATTCTTATTTCATCATAGACCAAACTCTCCAAGTTCAACAGCCATTCATATATAAGGAGTCTCATTGACTGTGATTAAATTCTTTCTGCATCTCAGTAATGATGGATAAGTGCTCCAATTGATGATACAATTAACTGTTCTCAATACCATTATATAACTCCTTTTTTTTTAACTGTCTACATTAATATGACTTAGCAATTAAGATCTACATAATGAAAAAGAATATTAAAAAATTGTAAAAAAATGAGAGGGTCTGCCCACAGATTCTCAGATATATGAAGAAAACACAGCTGGAAGCTGGGGTAGCACAGAGAGAAGGCTTCACCATGGTGCTTTCACAGCTTGCTTCCCTCCTCGGGACAGCCATTCTATTTAGAAAAAAACCTTTTGTTATGGCCCCAACCATATCTTAAAATTAAATTTGCTATTTCCTTTGCTGGTTTAAATTCTCACTATCTTGCTTTTCTGAGTAACACCCTAAATTTGTTTACTGTAATAATCTTTTAATTTGTATGTGGATAAATTCATGCACAGTTTCTTAGGTGGACCAGGAGGATGAGAAATCTGTTTCTAGGAAGCTCTAAATTACATTAGCAATATATTTTAGTAATAACAATCAAGCCTGTCTCATTTCCTTGGGATTAATGATTAGCTGGGAGAGCTGATGGCCTCTAGTAAGAGTCATTATTTTATTAGAGGTAATTTTTGTTTTGTTATGTTTTTAATTAGGCAACAATTAGAAAAAATCCTGACTTCTCTATGTGTAAGAGGAATGAAAGCATCACAGGAGAAAAAAATACAATCACTCAGAGAAGTGAAAAAGGTCTCTTTAAAATGTTTGATAACCTTTGGTAAGATAAGCAGGTTAACACAGTAACAAACCAGTATTTTCTCTGGGTTTCATCTGTTCTCTCAAATGTTTGTGCTTCTCTGCTCCCAGAGGGGTTTTTTGTTGATGTTTTGAAAAATGAAGCATGTAGATTTTGAGAAACATTTGTAAATGTATTGTGCACGTTTAGAAAAGGTTTTACAACACAATCTTTTATGATGGGTGGCTCTGTCTGACTTCAAGCCTGTCAGCTAAAATGCATTGCAAATGGGTTAGGAAAAGGAAGACTGGAAAATGCCAAAGACCTTTAAAATGTAAAAACCCTCAAATCCCTGAGGAGATAAAAACCTAAAACAAACCAAAGCAGAAAAGAAGAGGCAGAGGTTTACAAACCAGTCAGTTTAACCTCTCTCACAAAAACCTTTAGAACAAATAGTTAAATTAAGTCTTTACAAGTACCCAGAAGACATTAGGGAAATGGGTAACAACCAACACGAGTTTATCAAAACTGTGACACAACTGTAACTAATTTTTTCATTGTGAGTTGTGTCAACTATTTTCCTGAATCATAATAAAAGACTTGTGCTACTTCCATGCCATTTTCTTACACTAACACAATTTAGATGAGCTTCTTAGGATGGAGAGTGAAAAACTGCCAGCAAATGCCCACTGAGAAGGAAGGCAGGAGGGGCTGAAGTGTCAGAAGGTGAAGACCTGGCAAGCAGCTCCTGAGAGAGCTGCTGCATCCTCAGATTCCTGCAAGGACAGGTTTTACTAGTGACCAGTGAAGGTCAGAGAACAGACTTACAAAATTTGCACCTAACATCAAGCAGAAGGGAAGCGCAAATATGTTGGAATATGAAAACAACTTTTAAAAAATCAAGGTGATCTTGAGTGGCGGAGTTAATCTGAAAAGAAAAACAAAGGAGGAAAAATTTGGTAGGAACTAATTTCCTGTTTAAACAGGAACAATCAGCTGCACAACTACAGATTGGTGAAAAGCACCCAGTTATGGGTGCTGTAAATCAGAAAAAGTTGGGGAACTCAACCAAAGGTGGCTGAGAAGAGCAGAAAGTATGACCAGAGGTTCATGGAATGCGCAGCTCACAGAGGCACCTACATAGAGCTGCCATCTCTGATACTGGGGAAAGAAGAGGTGCAGTCCTGTATGACAAGGTGATACAGTGATATCATAGATATAAAAAAGGGAAAAAATCCTTTAGATCAGACAGATTTTGAAGATAAGTTTTTTCTAACTGTGCCTGACCACGTTGCTTTCGGGTTTCTTGGCAGTTTTTGCACTTCACAAGGAATGTCAAGAAAAGGAAAGGGAAGAAGCCTTCTTGGTGTGTCTGACAAGCAGGATCACACATCTTGGGTAAGAAAAACTTAACCCACTAGAAAAAATGGTGTGCAAAGTTCAGACCAGTTCGATCTTCATTTTCCAGACCTTTTATAAATTACCTTCATCTTGCAGGTTTTCAGTCTCCTGAAATGTGTGTTATTTATAACTCTGTTGTAGCTAAAGAGAACCAGTGCCCATGACAATGCTGTTTTCAGTTCAAGCACACTCTTGATGACTTTGTCTTTGTTAACTTATTTGTCTTTGCTTTGTGAAATTATCTGCCATTTGCTCATCATGTTCTGCAAATCCTCTGCAGTAATAACTACATGCAACAGCCCTTCTGTCTAGTCAGTCGAGATTTGACAGCCTCTGTTTGTTAAACGAATCACTTCACTGAGACTTTGGAACACACTTTTCATCTCCCTCCATTCTCATTATCCAGCTAAGGTCCTTATAACATATGGTCCTATTTTCCTAATTGCATCCACCGTTCCACGTCAAACCAAGCTAATCTTTCAAACCGTCAGGCTAATCAGTGCAAAATGCATGGCCACTGTTTGCACACATGCTGGTAACGAGAGAGGAACAGGACCTACACAAATCAGGAAATGCCACCGAGTCCCAGCTGCCTTGTTTATTCCTCCCTCATTTTCTAAGATTATCTGAAATGCATCTTCTTTCACATTTACATTTTTGCAGTGATTTTCTCAGCAGAGAACTCTTGGCACTGGTGGCTGATGTCCTACCCAGGCAGACCGCCACCATAAAGTACAACTTTCACCAGTGATCCCTATGAAACTGATCTTTAGGTGAAGGAATAATGGGCTATAAAACGTTCCTATTATCCACAAGAAAAGACAACATATTGCTCAACCACCTTTAAGGCAGCAAAAATGTAGTTGGTGTGGCAATCACCACTCAGTTGCAGGTTTCTTATTTGGTAAAAATAAAAGGTAACATGCAGCTTGTAATTTACTTATCATAACTTTGACATAATCGCAGCAAGCCTGATCATTCCTCTAAAGCAGGTTGGCTGGGAAGCTAATGCAGAGAGAGGCTGGGGAGACATTGATTTGCACATTTAAGCATGCAGCTGTAGACAAAAAGAAACAAAGACAAACTCCTGCTGGGCAGTTTAAATATATTTTTGGTATCTGGGCCAGCTGATACATCATAGATAATTCCATCAAAGTTGTGTGAATTCAGTAGACCTGACTTAACTTCTAGTGCATCTTTAGACTGAATTATCTTTACTCAGGAATAAATGCAACAGAAACATGAACTCTGAGCCAGTTCTGAGTTAGGATTTTCCTCAACTTTAGTTTCATTCCCCAGCATCCCACATTACACATTTTGCCATTGTGCCCTGGGCCCCTCCACATGTGCCCCTCTAACCACACACAGAAACAAAACCCACCCATTTTCTGGGCTTGGTCTGCAAACACTTGTGCCTGTGGGCAGCATTTCTCACAGTGTTACTCCACAAATGTAGCACAGGAACAGCATGAGAGCATCTTCTCAGTGGGCAGCATAAGAGGTGTAAATCTTTGTTAAATTAGAACGTGGGTGCCAAGGGACAATTGGTTTATATGTCCAGATTTTGGGCTGTCTTTAGGTATAAGCAAATGTTTCAAACATAATTAGTACAAATCCTCATAAGCCTACCTCAAAAATTAGTTCCTGTAAAAGCAATTTAGGTGTCACTCTGCATTTCTGCTCCATGGACCATCCTGCAACTTGCTCCTGGTTACACAGATCCTGGTTTACCTGATCTTGCAACATCAAGGTCTGTTCCTAATCCGTGATAACGAGCAGTGAATGAAGGAAAAGACTCTGTTTTCTCATATAAAGAGAAAAAATACAGAATTCAAGGGTCCTGCTCTCGTTTCATTCGCACCTTGTGCGTCTTGGATTTATCTGAAACAGGAATTGTGTCTCTGCCTCCTGTAAAAGACACCTAAGTACTGCTCCATGGAAATGCATGTATTCACACTGGGGCCCTATTTAGTGCCTTGGTTTGATCTCCAGTCTAAAGATACCTCTGAAGCCACATCAAAGCATGATTTTAGAGCAGTTTTTCTTACATGTATTACATGGAGTTAACTTTATACAATTCAACTGATACAACTCAGACTAGAAACCAAGTAGGGAGGTATGAAATGTGAGCCGTATAGCAGTGCTAGGAGAGGCGTATAGGAGAGGAAAAGGCTGCTGGATCTGTACAGATATAGAGACAGCCTCCGAGTAGGGAGAGATTAAATAGGCTGGTGTGCAATCTGTTTGGGAAAGAGATGGCTGAGGCGGGATGTCGCAGAGGAAAGTTATGAACAACACAGAAAAAGTTAATAGGGAGCAATTATCTGCTGCTTCTCACCACAGAAGGGTTTGGGAGGGTGCACTAAATTAATTTATGTAATTTAAGAAAAGGCAAAGGGCAGCTTTTTTTTCATGCTTTCATGATTAAACTGTGGAACTGATAATTATAGGGTGTTACAGGTGCTAAAATCGTAAAGAGGTTCAAAAGCAATTAAACTAATAGAGGGAAGAAATACACTTCTGGGGCCAATCTACAGTGATGTGGATGCTGTGTGGGTGAGAGCAGAGGAGCCAGGCTGCAGGTGTGCTCTCCTTCCTCAGGCATTTGCTGACAGCCACCGCCAGAGATGAAACCCTGAACGGGATGATTCTACAGCCTAATCCAGTTTTCTGCTTTATATTCTGAGTTTCCCCTGTACACAGAGGCCTCTCAGCCTGGTCACTTCAGAGCCCCTGGTAGGAGAGGGCAGTCACATCCCACAGCAAAACAAAAAAAACAGGCTACAGTGCTAAGCAGGCAGCAATGTCTGGCAGTAATTAATACAGGTCACATAAATATAAAAATAATTTGCTTCTAAACACATTACTAAAGTTCACCTAATGGTCAAAAGAAAACAAAATGTAATTAAGTAAATTATGTACTTCTCTGTATTTTTGAGGCTGTCTAAAGAAGAGGGAGGGAAAGGAGCTTGGATTTTCAGTTCCAGATAATTAAGTTCTGCATTTAAAGCTTATTAAAATATACTGCCCAAGAGACCAGACAGAATGTGAGACGGCTGGGTACAAAACTTTCAGAGATAAAGAGAACAAAGCTGCAAGGCCTAAATGACCTTTTCTTATTCCTGAATACCTTATGATGTTGGGAAATGAAAACTGTGAAACAGATGGAGCTGTTAACGATTTTAGGCAACAACAAGCTCAGAAAAGCTTTAGAAAAAAGTTTGAATTTTGTATTAAATAGTGTGGGTCAGTTAAGATCAGTCAAACGTAGAAAGGAAAAAGATAGCAAAGATTCACAACTTTTTTTATTATTAAAAGCCAGAAGATATAAAGGCTTCTCTCCCTGTGAGCTGCAACTTTTGCTCGGCCAGACGATACCCCAGCTGCCTCTGGTGGGCAGAATAGGCTCTGTGTGTCTCTGGGGAAGGGACCTGAAGCTGGTCTATATCAGAGCTACCTGCCATGGTTTATGCCTAAATAAGTGAATTCAATCATTCAGCAGAAATCAATCAGCAGAATTCAATTGAATTCAGCAGAAATCTATGGGTATTGCACCTGCAGACAATTGTTGCTCGAGAAAACTGAAAGTGCAGAGTTTTATTTGAAAACTAAGGGCCTGCTAAGAGCCGAGATGAGGTAGTTTAGGGTCCTAGGACAGCCTGGGTCAATGCTTCTTGCACGTGTCTTAGCTGCTGAACTTGGTCTGTCTTGCCAAACTGCACCTGACAGAAAGGTTAGATAAGCTTTCTGTTACATTTCGTACCCACCACAGACAATATAAAAATGTTAATAATTTATTACCATTTGTCATTACTATTGCAAAGTCAAGCATTCATAACTGGGTTGTCTGGGCAACCTTCTCTTTTGCTCTCTGGTGCACTGTATTGATGAGATCTGTAATTGCAGCCAGACTTGCCATTATTTCCGTAGGACCCTCGGCTCGTTTGGTGCGCGGATCAACCAGGGCTCCTTTAATGAGCACCACTCGTCAATATTTTATTTCAGCCCCACTTTTAATTGTGTGGCTGTATCACATTTACCAGCACTGTTTAAACATGGTGCTGAGGGCTGACCTGCCAGATTCCCCACTGACTTTTAGATCACATCCATTTTTCCTCTGGTTTTGTGTGGAGCAACCGTTTGATCCCCACACCAAGACCACAAGGACAGGGCAGGAACCTGCTTATTTCATTGTGGGAAACTGAAGCACCAACAGAGGAAGGTCAAAAACAGTTTGCTAATTTTGCGTGTCCAGTCTGGGGCCTCTGGGAGGTGAATTTTTGAGAGTGCTCAGCATTATGTGACATGAGGTACGTGCAAAGCATTCCTCCTGTTGCCATCAGCTGCATCTGCAAGCACTTGAAATTTCTACAGATCACACAGTCAAAAACAATGACCAAATGGTAAAAAATATCAGAACTTGAAAATGCTGCAAGACTTACCAAATTAGGTTGAATTAAACAGTTTTTCTTGTCTAAATTATGGCGTGTTTCGATCTTGTAGATATTTTACATTGTTCAGAATTTCCTTCTCTTGCTCCCACACAGTCTCATGCAGTGGTGTCCTGATGCTGCTTTCATGGAATAGCAAACCTTTCAGTGGTTTTAACAGAGCCAGGCTTGGCCTGAAATGAACAATATCTAATGCTCTGTTCCATTTGGTCAATAATGTCTCCTCACAATACTGGAAACAGGGATGAATTGACCCATGCAGTGACCTGTGTCCTTCTCTCATTCCCCTGCCTTACCCCGTGCAGCTGAACAAATTAATACAACTTCAAGGCAACCAAGTTCAGGAAGAAAAGTAAATGGCGTGTTCTCTTCCAAATCCCCAAATAATCTACATTTGTTTTGGAACACTACCATGAATCACTTTAATCTTTCCTTTCTTGAGATATTTTTTGATTTCTTTCTATGAATTCCATCCTTCCCCAGCTGAACATGTCTATTCTGGGTGCATTTGAAAACTCCTCGGATGAGAGTTTTAGTCATTTGCTTTTTGATGAGTAATTGTGCTCATTTTCAGCCAGAAGGCAGTTAACCTTTTGAGACAGTCAATTGCCCTCTCTGTGTACCTACCGCTGCTCTTACGGGTGGTGGAAGGCTAAAACTTAATAACCTAGAAAAGATGAAGCATTAACTTCGCTCTGACAAAAACTCATTCTAAGTTTCAAGGCCAGAAATTTTCAAGGGAACCTGAAAGATTTGGTTCTCAGAGAACTATAGTTTAGTGGAGCTGGAAACCTGACTAACTTAGTACTTGTTAAATCACAGTCACTATGACTCAGACAGCATCAATGGCACTTTCTTATATTTGATTGTGATAACTATGTGAGTTTGAAGACTATTACTGAAAGATAATGTAAAATATAGGGAATGCACGGATGTATATATCCTTTTTATCAATTAGAAAATCCTGCTTTGCTTCAGAAAAAGAACCCTATGCACTTAAATTAAATGATGGCAATCTTTAACAAACACACCAGGAGACTGTGATCATCTATAAGCATATTAAACTCTGCATATCTTTGCAAAAAATTCCATTTAAAAGCATTATATGCATTACATATGCAAAATAAATATTGCAATATGATACTCTTTGACTACTACGTGTGATTGCAGCCAAGTTATAAAAGATTGGGCAAACCCAGCAAAGACATAAATCCTTAGCACTCTGTAAGTGAAATTCTACCCCACTTTCTGGAATGGCTCACAATTATGCAGGCAAGCCCCAGAAGGCTTTTAAAGATGAGAACTAGGAGGGAGGCTCTTTATCTGTGCCCTTGAAGGTGGGCTTTAAGCACCTACATTTCCTCCTTGTTCCTCCCTCTTTACCCCGGAGGGCCACCAGAACTGGGGCAGCTGGGACAGACAGAGACCGGGGGAGGTCAGAGAGTGATTAGACCCATCCAGAATTAGTGATAAAGAGAGGGAAAAGAGAGGAGAAGAAAAATTTGAAGAGAAAAGATCCTGGCTTGGGTAGCTACCTTCTGTCAGTCTGGGAGTTCTAACACTGCATGGGCATAGCCAGAAATCCTGGGAGGTGGTTTTGAGGGGGAGGAGGTGGGAGAAGATGAAGATATTGTCTGTGAGAGTTGGCAGGAGGCACACAGGTAGAGCTCTTCATCTGAAAGTCAAAGACAGAAAAATAACTGGTTGTGGCTTTGGGGACTGTTTTTTTGTTTTGCTTTTGTTTCTACTTGCATGATGAAGAGGAAACGGAGCATTTCCATTGGGTTTGGATTTAAAATGGATCTGTAAAATCATTCTTCACTTGACAGACTTGGTCTCCTGGGTGGGAAGCTTTCAGAAGATGGTTCGAAAAAACCCGAAACAACCCAACACAAAACCTGCTTAATATCCTCATGAGTATAAAACCCAAACAGCTCTGCGTGAGAGGTGCTCCTACCCCTGCCTGGGTAGGCTAATGATGATGTTGCTGTCTCAGAGAAGAGCAGATGTAAAGTTGCAGAGGGAAGGGAGTCTCTGATTCACATACTTCATTACTTCCTTGTGCATCATGAAAAATCAGGCTCCATCTATGCCATGCAGAGCAGGTGTTCTTTCACAGCTCCTCATCTACCTGGTCTTCTCTCAGTGTCTTCTCACCCCCCACAGCTTTGCCACCAGGTGCTTTTCCTGCTCCAGCAGGAGAACAGCAAACCCCCAAACTGGCACATCCACAGCTCTTTCCTTATCCCCATTTGCAGGAAAATAACTCATTTTAGAAGCCTTTGTGTGGGTGTGAATAACTTAAATACAAATTAATTCTTTTTTGAAGCGTTCTAAATTCTTAATTCCTTAAATGTTAAGAACATTTGCTACTGAGAAATGTTTGATAGAAAAAGTTTCTTGCTGCAAATCCATCTGCCTGCTTAAAGGTGAAAAGTTACATACATTTCTTAACAGACCCCAAATGATATGCTCTTCTGAGGTGCCTATTTTGAGGTGTTTCGTGTTTTGCTGCAATCAAAACTACAAAATTTTTTAAGATGATAACTCTGAAAATTATATTTTTGTGTCTTTTTGATCTTCCTTCCACTGACTACAAAGTCAAAATTCTTTAGGCAGTCATTATCTGGCAATTCTTAAGCAATTTCCTTGCCAAAACTAGAAAGAAATATCCCTACAAAGATACTTAAAAAGAGACAATACCTGCTTTGGTGATCACTCCATGCAAAGCCTTTGTGAGAACTGAATTTAAGCAGACATGCTTGGAGCTGGAAGTCTGTCTTTGTTCAAATAAGAATGAACTGACCTGAAACAGCATTTCAGCTCCTTTTCAACTCCTCAGAAACTTAAAGGTGTAGCTCAAGGAATGTCCTGCATGAAAGAATAAAATGGAAACTTTTACAGTGCTCAGTAATTTCTGCCCACACAAAGGACACGCAGCCATCAAGCTCAGGAAAAATTATAACTCAACCTGCACATGGTGTAGCATATTAACTAGGGATGACCTGATCCTGCTGGCATGGCAATTCCATGGAAACACTGTGCAAATGAAAAAAGTTAAAGGAATGAGGATTTTTATCAGCCAGTGCCTGGCAGAGGTGGTGTCTCATGCTGTGTGATACGTGGTGGTGCCAGGTGAGCACAAACTCTTCCTCCAAGCACCCTTGTTTTCATTATTTTCATTGATCTGACAAGAATTAATTGAAAATTCAGCTTTGACTGACTCTAAAATTGTTTATTTAAAACGTTTTAGTATATCAAGCATAGTTCCTGCATTTTTGCATGAAGTTATCCTGTACCTTTATAACCAAATTCAGTTTTCCCTGTAACATCAGGATACTGGCACACAGGACATTTTGGCCTTGTGTCTCTAAGGACACATTCTTGGCCCACTCTGCTTTTATAGCCTGGGCATGGAATTCTTCTTGATGCCTCCAAGTTCTAGGTGTAAAATTTAGTTGCTTTTTGATACATCACCTGTCTTTGCAAACCAATAAAAGCACACGTATGATTTCTTTATAAACACTTTCTGCTTTCTTAGATACTAAACCAGGCTATGGCTTTCTATACTGTTCTTTTATTAAGAGTGTTGTCACATTTTTTATTATTATCAGTTGGGTGTTTCCAGCTACTCCTCCTGATCCAATGCCTGGAAACTCAAAAAAAAATGAAATATGCTGGTTTCTCCTAAGGAGCTTCAAATACTTCTCTAAATTCCCAGCAAATCAGGCAACGATTATTAAACAGTTTTCACAAATCATAAACTATTCCAGAAAAGCTCCCTTTCTTAATATATCCATGATTTAAGAGAAGCAATTATCACTGCCAAGGCTTATTTTAGGGCTGCAGCTGTAACAGACTGAGAGCACTGTGATTTCATTAATAATCAATAAAAGAGGCAATAGAAGCCTTCCCTTTAAGCATCTTATTCATCGTGAAGGAATCTTCTAGTTTGAAGCAAAAATGCAACGCAGATGGATGATGACAACATCACTGGAAGTATCTTAAGGCATTTACATATTTTTCTGATTCCAAAACCCATTAGAGAAGTCAGGCACATTTTGCACTCACTTTTGAGCACTGTGAACACCATGAATTTAATAATAAGAAAGGTTCCAAGTCAGTTCTAGCCTAGTGCTAAATGCAACGTGTATTTCTCATAGGTTTTTTTCCTATGTGACAATCTTGACAAGTCTAGACAGGGTTTTCTCCCACATGTTCACTGAATTCCTCATGTTCTGCCACTGAAAATTTCCGGCAGCCTCTGCAGTGCAACAGCACAGCCAAAACCAAACATCACAAGGTGTTATAAACCCTCCGTGGAGAGTGGTGGGGAAACAATTTTTTTTTGCTACAAAACTGGTATTTATAACTTGTGCATCTTGTTTTTATGTATCCAAGTCAAAAAATCATAGTCCCTGATGGTATCAGGGAATGGTTTGCAGATGGACAGATGTTTATCTTTTCCTGCTAATGTTATGATAGCAGTGCTGTAATAACTGGAATATAAAAGACATGAGGTTTTCAGGAAAGGAGGAAATGCCTTCTATTAAAACATAGCTGGAAGAATGATGAATCTCTGTGGTAAAAGTTTTGTGTCTGAAAGTATCTATTGGGGTTTGGAGTTTTTTCCCCTCTACTGAGAGCAATTTTCTTCCTACAACCACTTACAACTCATTTACACCACCTATGTCAGGGAATCCTCCAACCCTCACTGTCTCTGACTTTGCCAAAGACAGTAAAAATATTACTCTAAAGAGGCACTCAGAGCTTGTCCACGGCCTTTGGGTTGAAAATTGTCCAAAAGTCATGAGGAGAAAAACAGGACTGCAGTTCTCTGTCCTGGCTTACCTACCTCTAGAAGTAGGTGAAACATAAAGAGGGATAAACATAGAATCATAGAATATCCTGTGTTGGAAGGGACCCACAAGGATCACTGTGTCCAGCTGCTGGCCCTGAACAGCCTAACCCCAAGAATCCCACATGTGCCATGGTGTGATTAGCACAGAGGATGGCTAAAAACCCCCAGGAAGGCAATGCCCTGTGCAGACCCAGCTGAGCTGAATGCACTCAGGGCTTTGCACAGAGGAACCACCAGCATCTCCTGGAGCCTTCCACCAGCCTTGTCCCCAGCAGACAGCGAGGAGCAGGGCTGGCATGGGACCAGTCATCCCGGCCCAGCTCCTGCAAAAACAGGCGGGACAAGGAGGAGGTAACACCACTTGAACCAACACAGATTTCCCTAACAGGAAGGTCAATATAGAAAAAGATTAAGGGACTGCTTTAGTTGTCAAAAGTGCTACCTTTTAATGAAAATGGCAAGCACAAAGTCACTTATTTTTTGTGTATTACATGGCAACACTTGTCTCGCAGTCAAGTATCGCCGGCATGCTTTCAGCGCCGGGCTTTTAATGAGGTGCTTGATCCTTATGTAAAATCAGCACCAGAGCCCTTATCCAGCAGGAACTAACAAGGAGCTATAAATGGCCCAATTACCAGACTGAAATGTCATTCACACATTCGTTATCTCCCACACCAACAAGGAAAAATAACACAGAGACACAGTAGCTGAAGGCGAACTGAAATTACTGTCGATTGAACCAGGACTTGTGAAGCTCTTCATGCAATTCAAAGCTTTAAAATTTAATGTGAGCTATATTTAATTTCAAACATTAGTTGGGTTCATTGAAATTTTGTTTTAGGCTTGCCAAAAGTCACAATATCCTTATTAATAATATTAGCAGCTCTAAGCGTTGCCTACATGATGATGTAGTGAGTTCTTAAGAGAAATTCTTTAGAGAAGCTACTTTGGGAGCAGCAGCCCTCAGCATAGAAGATTTCTGGGACATGTAGTCTTGGAGGTCAGATATTCATCCTTCAAGTCACCATCACTTCAAAGTAAGGCACGATACCTGAAGAAGGGATATTTGGTCTTTAACTGAATTTTTCATCTTATATCTTAATCATTGTGTTGCTAAATCATATTCTGGTTAACGTTGCAAAACAGATGCTAATCCCATATTATTCAGGCCTTTATATTGGCAGTACTATTATACTGGAGCATCTAAATCATAAAATTATAGAATGGTTTGGGCTGGGAGGGACCTTAAACTGAGGGCCTTTCTGACCCTCCTGCCATGGGCAGGAACACCTTCCACTAGATCAGGTTGTTCCAAGTCCCGTCCAACATGGCCTTGGACACTTCCAGGGATGGAACATCCACAACTTCTGTGGGTGAACGGTTCCAGTGCTTCACCACCCTCAGAGAAAATAAACAAACAAATAAATAAATAAATAAAACCATCTTCCTTGGAAGAAAAAGAGAGCTGCTGATATCATCATAGGCTTTAATAAAATAATATCACGTTAATAATATGAGCTCTGTCAGGCAGTGGGAGTGCCCTGGCCATGGCACAGCAGCCCTCAGCTCCTCCCAATTTCCCCTGTTTCACCGGCACATTGTCCAATCCAAGCAGAGCTCTGGAATAAAGCTTTCCCACTTAGGGTTAGCACAGGCAGCTCCCAGCAAGCAGACATCATCTAAATCCCTCACTGCTTTCACAAAAATAAAGTTGTTTTTCCTCCTTCCTTTCCTGTGAGCTGAGTTATTGCTGTGGGACACCTGGATCCATGCCCATGGGGAATGCTGTGATCCCCTATAAAGCACTTTGGATGTAGAGATGAAACAAAGCTTTGAGCTGAGTGTCTCATTCCCGAGGCGCTCAGGGAAAATACGGGGCGTGTTTAGATCCCAGCCCTGTCAAGCTTAAAAAGCCTGCTAAGAGAAAGGGAAGAGTGTTGCATTCCCCCTCTTACCTCGAGCTGTCAGTAAATTCACTAATTGGGGCTGTGAAATTGCTCATTTCTGGCGCTGTCTGGGAGGCAAACAAGGGACAGGAATCAGGAGCTGGAATGGAGGGTGCTGGTTTGGGGTCCCCTCAGTTCTAGATGCACCTTACACAGGTGCACATCAAACATTTGCAATATATTTCTGTTGATTCCCAGCCAAGAATTTTCAAGCAGATTTTAATAAATGTGGTTAAATTTGCTTGCAGGAGCACGCTTATATAGCACTTTAAATAAAAACAAATTATAGTAATGCATGTTGCTGAATGCAGAGAGCTATAAGCATTGGGAAGAATAAGTATGTCTTATCTTTTTGCCTCTGTAAGTGATAATACTTCAGGCTTTTAATAGTGAAACAGCATTTTTTTTACCTTTGGCGTAGCATATTCATTCATTTCCACTGAACTTTGGTGCAGTGAGGGGAGACAGCTTAATTTTCAGTAATTTTGGTAAATCTCAATTTACGACGTATTTTACAGAAAATGCTGAACACATCATGTCAGGGTCTGATTTGACTCCAAAGTGCATTTTTCCCTAATTGATTTTTTTTTTTTAAAGGAAAAGTATTAGAAAAAAAGGAAAAAAAGTCTGATTTTCATCAAGACCATATACAACATGAGAATTTTTCATGTGAATATTGCTATAAAATACCAACATCTTAGCACAACAAAAAAAGGTTCCTATTTTTTTTTTTTTTTTGCTATTTCTGCAATTAATACCTAACACACAAGGAGCTACTCACTGCCATTGGGTAGTTTCCTTCTCTCTTTCTTTTTTACTTCTATTTTGTTCTTCAGGCTGGTCTTTGGAGGCTTTTCTGGTGATTAGGGGGTGGCATTGGGTTTGCCTTTTTTCTTCCCATTCCAACTATTAGGATGGAAGAACAAGATAAATTACTTCTTCCACCCATCATTTTTCTCCTGGAGTATCCTTCGCATCAGCATTTCCCTCCAGCTGAACTCATGCTTCACCAGCTTTTTAAGCACAACAAACAATCCCGAGGTTGCCACCTCGGAGCAGAGTCAGCCCAGCTTGCAGGAGAGGATATTACACTGTGCTCCCTACCCCCACCACATGGATCTCTTGGAGATATGTGCTCCTTTCTGCAGTTTAATGAGGGAAGCTTTGGCCTTTGGAGCAAATGTCACTTGCAAGACCCGTTGGAACAGTGGTGTGTGTGGTGGATTTGCTGCAATAGCCACTGTATTATGGAAATTTTCCTTAGGAGTACAGTCGTCAGTCGTCCCAGAAAAAAAACCAACAAGCCACAGATAGACACAGAGAAAGCCATTGGACTGGACAAAGCTGCTTCACTTTATTACTTTTTAAGGATCACCTGGGTAAAGGTGCCTGGCTTTGGTTTGGGAGGGCTGGACACTCTAAACAAGCCAGATCCTCCTCTCAAGCTCTCCTCTGTTATTGGTTGTTGGTTTTTTGGGGTTTTTTTTGGTTGGTTGTGGTTGTTTTTGCTTTTTTAAAATCATAGAATCATGGAGTGGTTTGAGTTGGGCAGGACCTTAAAGATCATCTCACTCCAACCCCCCTGCCGTGGGCTGGGATGCCTTCCACTAGCCCAGGCTGCTCCAAGCCCCATCCAACCTGGCTGTGGACACTGCCAGGGATGGGGCATCCCTAAGGATTGTCACAAGTTTTGCCTCTGAGTTGTGGAAGCTTACACAGAGTTTTAGATAGAAGCAAACAAGCAGGAATGTTTAAAGTACATCCCTACTTGAGTCAAACAAGAACTTAATCCCTGTGCAGCAGCAGTCCCTACACTACAGCTCGACTTGCAGATTAAATTTGCCACAGGACAAGGATTTTCAAAGGGAGTAGATAATCCTATGGACAGCCAAGGTACTCAGAGACATAATTAGTAGCTCCCAAAGAAGTTGAAAGGAAGTTCAAACATTTATATTTCAGATATTAGTGCGCTGGATTGAATTTTGTATCTTTACATCCTGAGTTTAGGGAAAGAGCTTACTTTTTTTTTTTTTTCAGGCATCTTACCTCTGACAGAGACAGATTACTGAAATGTGTGGTCTTTGGGTCTCGTTCGGTTCCTAATCACTCGATCCTCAGATGCAATCAGGCAGCATTTTTCTCTCCAATCACATTACAATTTGTAGGAGAACTCAGTAACGCCTTCTAAACTTGTTTAATATTTCTAGTGCAGTTGTCAGCCGGCTTATGAAATGTTTCCCTTTACAGTGGTTTTCGTGTTCCTCTCACTGAGTTTCTTCTTTGGAAATTAAAGCTATCCATGATATTGTGCAAAGATATTGCCAGTGCTGCTGACCAGAAGGAGCACTGAGTTTCCTGAGGCCACTTTATAATTGCATTTTGGAATACAAATGAGTTTACTGTCCGAAGAAGATATTTCATTTGAATTCTTCCCAACATAATTTCTTTTATAAACTCCATCATCCAGTGTTCCTGCAGTCTATCCACACATTAAGTAGTATGTTGTGGCTGTGCAAAGTAGCTCCTGTGTGGGATTCTGACACATGATTTTGTCGCTGGTTTATAGCCTGCTCTCTGTGAGGATGAAGGACAGATGAAGAGAAGTGGGTACAACCCAAAGCCTGTGTGACATGCATCACTCTGCAGTGATACTGAAATTGCAAATCCAGAGTCCTTGACTTGCACAGCTGTGAGTCAAATCAAAGTAAAATAGGCGACAAATTGCAAGTGAACGCTCTCCCGGACCACCCAGAGGCTCTGTGATGGAGTAATGCTGAAGTAACGCTGTCGGGTGGTGGCAATTGCTATTAGAGCTGCCCCACTGTGGAGATTTGGGTCAAAAGTCTCTGGAAATGCCAGAATATTCCCTATTTCATATTACTGTTTTCTGATTTCAAAAGCTGTGCGTGCTAAACCCCCCAGCAGTTCGGAAGAGAGGCTTCTGTAACTCGATACATGTCTTGCCAGAAAAAAATTTTGCCACAAATAAGTGGTGATTCTGTCCTTCTTGTATTCGTTTTCTGTAGCATTTGTGGCATTTCCCCCCATTTAACTGCTAAAACACAAACTTTTGCACTAGGCAAGAGCTCCTGAGATCTTTTGGTCTGTCTCCCTGCACTGTGGTGTCCCGACCAAGCCCAGCTGGCCACCATAAATATCTAAAGAGGGATTTTCTACTTTGTGCTCACATTACCTGTGCCAGCCCTTCAGAAGAGTCATAATGCACTGAATTCTTTCACTATCCATTTTTACATCCTTTAAGAATTTCTAATCATGGTTTTCCAGCCAGTCTAGACATTGATAGCTCATTTTATCTTTCCACACAGTGCCTGCTTTGCCGACCTGCAAACCATTTTTAGAGCATTTCGCTAAACTCCTTCCAAATTAGTCAACATCTCCCTGTTAATGATGCATTCAGAGTTAACATAAAGGTGAAAAAGCATCACTAAATGAGCTCCTTTCTGCGTTAGCAGTGACTTAAATGAAAGCAAGTTCAAGTGAAAAAGCTTATTTTAATGGTAGTGGTGTCTGAGCGCAGTCTGCTTAGATGGGGAGCACCAGGCAGATGAATGGCTGCGTGAATTTTAACCGGCCAGTGTGCTAATGTGGGAGTGCCAATAAACAGAACCATTTGGATGAATATTTGACGGATTCAGGAGAACTTCATAAGGATTTAAACTGCATTGTAGAGGTCTTGGAAATTAGGGTATGACAGAAACGTGTTCCCTTCCTGCTGCTTAAAGGGAATCACGGTGGGTTTTTTTCCATCCAAAAATATTAAATTTTTGAAGAAAAGGAATAGTGAGGATGGAGTCTCTGTAGCTGTAGACACATCAGTCTTGAGGGGAGGCCTGAAATATTGATTCAATCTGCAGCAGAAGGGATATTTGGGGCAAGGGGCTTGAGGTAGAGAAGGAAATTTTCCAGAATACCAGTAGGGAAAGCATTGAGTTGTGATGAACCACAACCACATGCTGTTCCTCCGTATTCATAGGCTACGTTGCAGTTTCCTTGGTGTTACAAGTAAGCAGTAGAATGGACTTGTGTGGAATTACTCAGCTTATAGAAACTTGGTTGTCTAGAAAGATGTTTTTTGAATTTAAAATTGAACATTGTGCTGTACATGCCTTGAATGTAGCACAGTGCAGAAATAGAAGAAATTAAGTATTAAAAACATCTGCTCATGAAAAACAGAAAAGAGAATGCTAAAAGTTGGAGAACATTAAATGCCAGCAGCTAGATCCACAAATGGTAAAGCAAAAACTTAATCTTTTGCACCTTAATTACATGAGTACTAATTCCATGACAAAGAGTCTCTAGCTGGGGTAAGAAAAATACAAGTAAAGCAACTTAAATTCAACATCAAATCATGAGAAAACTTCTGATGCTTCCCACCGTTAAGTTAGGTTAAGCTCAAAACATTTATGGAAATTCATAAGAAAATATAACTCTTAATGAAAAGGAAAAAGGTTCTTGTAAATTTTTAATATGAACTATGCAGACAATTACATTAATAAGATTTAATTATACCATGAAATATTTAGAGTTTCTCTCTATGCTAAATATTATTTTGAACACAGTTCTAGAAAGATTAGAAAGCTTAAGAGATACCAAGAAAGAAAAACAAGCATTAAAAAAAAATCAATTTTGAAAATGTATTAACTGTATAGATCAGTGACTCAGTCTTTACTTAAAACAAGGGAACATTTTGGTCAGCTATTGTGTATTAATATCTTCATAAATACAGATATAAGAAATACTTTGTGTGCTATGTTTAATAAATAGAAAAAACAGCTCATATTATTGGTCTCTTAACAAGTATCACAAAATCTACAATTAACATCCAAGTTTTTGGCAGAAATGCACAACTATTTTTTAGTGTCTATATTTACTTTTTATTATGCCAAAACTAACCAGCCATGTATTTACTATCAACAGCAACGTGACTGGCTAATTAATCGACTTGTGAAATATTATTTCTTAAATTGTGTGCTGCTGCTATTTTTGCTCTATGGCTCTTTGGTCTAATGCTACTTCGTAATTAAGGGAAACCAAGTTTCCAGGAGCAAGTGCCCTGGATTCTGTCCATCCTCAGCCCTGATTCTGCTTCCATGTAGGCTACATCCTTACTGATCTGGAGGCTGGGCTCCCATTCCCACCCAAATTCTTGCCCTGGTGCCCACACATTTGGTGTTGTGCTGGGAGTTCAAACTGTGATTTAAACATATTGCCAAAAGCAGCAGAATACCCCCAGGACAGCAGTAATTGGATAAGCAAGTTGTTATTCCTTAAAATGCACATTTCTAATGCCATGGCAGTCTCCCCTGTAGTACCCCACGCACTGTATCACTCATCTGTGCCTCAGACCCAATGGTTTCACTGAGGTTCATTAGGTGCCAGAACAACATCAAGCGAGATTTTTCACCCTAACCATGAGCAAAATGCTTTATACATCTAGTAAGACCAATATTCAATAACCAGAAAGGGACTCCAAGGGTTTACCTGACTTCTAGGTGAGCATAGGGCAGGTAGAACATCCAGGGCAGTGTGCTGGAAACCCAGGCAGCCCAGAAAAACATGCAGGATAAGTCCTTCCTGGGCTTGCTGTCCTCTCCTGAATGGGTATGAGTGCTGTGGAGGTGGCCCTGAAAAGATAAGCATCATTTTCTGTAAACTGGGTGTTTGTCTTCACATTTCATAGAGCCACAGAATCACAGAATGGTTTGGGTTAGAAGGGACCTTAAAGATCCCCTTAACTAGGTCAGGGATCTTAACCTTAAGTTAGAGTTAAGGGATCTTAAACTAATCTTAACTACTCTTAAACTAGTTCCAACCCCCATGTCATGGGCAAGGACACTGTTTAATGCAGTTAATTCATGTCCTGACTCAAATCTATACACATTTTTTAATAAGTATAACATATATATTTGCATCTAGACACAGAGCTATCTGCATGTACACACACACACAATCTGTACAGAAGCCTCCAACTTCTGCTTTCTCCTCCCCTCCCACCCATGTCAGAAATACAGAGTAACCTTATTTCTGCAGGGCAAGACCACAGTTTGAGGAAGGAAGAGGCGAGGAGCCTGTGCTGCTGCTGGCACAGAGAGCGTCCCCGCGAGGACGATCCCTGCTTCCCGCAGGCACCGCCACATCCAGGGCACTGTGAGATTTAAGGGATGGGGTTTGGAGCCTGCTCCCTGCACCAGTATCACTTGACATGTGGTACAGGGAAGTGGCACTCTGTATATCCAGCCCCAGCATCTCCTAACGTTTTATTTAACAATTCGTCGCAGGAGGAGGTGCTATGATTAATTTTGGATACAAAATGCACACGCTGCTTCAATATGGTGAGCTCTTTAAAGGAGCTGCTCACAGCAGACATTAATTGTGATTTCCCATCCTACCTGCTCTCACATCAGCTGGGGCACCACAACTTCTCCAAACTAGTCCTCAGTGGGTGGCACCTCTGCCCATGGCAGGGGGTGGGAACCAGATGATTTTTAAGGCCCCCTCCAACCCAAACCATTCCATGATTCTGTGATATCGTTCTATCTGTTTTACATGTTTCCTCTGCCCTTCTCCACCACTTTCTCCTGTTTTTTACTTTTAATTCTCTCCTTTTTATCTCTTTTCCCTTTTGCCTACAACACTTAGCTGTAACACACTATTTCACTCTGCCTACCCTGGCAGGTAGCAGCTTGGATTTGTTTGTTTTCCATTTTATTTGGAGGCCCATAAAGGAGGGAGAGGAGCAAGTGGCCCCACAGGCACAGAGGCAGCACGAGGGCTGGCATGTGGGAGCCGCTTGCCCCTTGTGCCACAGGTGTAGGGACATGAAAGAGGAAAGGTACAGATGGGGAGCACGTAGCTCAAGGGGAGAGGATGCAGGAAAGATGAGGAGCCAACAGCCTGGGCTCAGAGGAGATGAGCAAATGAACCTGCCCAGCGATGAGAGAGAGGAGTGCACAGTTTGCTGCAGCTCAGAAAGAGAATTAACCAAAGCAAATCCCACAAGCCAGCACAGACCTGCGAGTGTGGCAGGGGAGACAGGAGGAGATGCACAGAAACTCTTTTTTGCTGTTGTCTGTCACTGCTGAGCTCATTCCTTTGAAGGTTTCTGTTTGTTTGTTTTAGATGGCAAATACTAGGCAAATGTGAACTGAAAAAATTATTTTGGGGTGTTTTTATTTTTTATTTTTACTTTTTTTTTTTTTTTTAATTTAAAACACTCTGTTCCTTCTTGAGATCTTAAAACCAGAAAGAGGCAAGTGCAGACCATTTCTGACTGGGCTGCTTTGAGGTCCCATCTCATCTGCCCTGGGAGACAGAGATAGGAGTGGGCAGGGCTGGCTCCTTGCGTAGTGCACCAGGCAGGGGAAGACATTCAGTTTTAGAAGATCAGAAAATAATTTTAGATTTTTATTTGTTGGGTTTTTGTGGGGATTTTTTTATGCCTATAAGGGTTAGGAATAGAAATCCCTCAAAGTTTCACATGTTTAGGTACCTGCTGGGGCACTGTGTCACACCTTGTGTTTAGTGAAGGATAGGATTTAGCTATAAATCAATCCTATTTCCACCCTTCCAAGCAAGAAATTGGGTGCAGCAGACCTCACCTTTTGTTTATAATGTGCAGGACGATCATCCATGCACCTCTCCTCACTGGCATGCAGGAAGGTTGCCCACTCCGGACCAGCAGCCTGTGGGTAGAAAATGAGGTCACTTGCTGATACCACAGCATCAGGTTTTGCAACAAATACCACAATATTTGGCACCCCCAAAGCTTGAATTTTCTCACCTCAGACACACTGCCATGCACGTGGGCAGGAGGAGGGAGGGCGAAGAAGCCTCTGCATTGGGCTAATCATAGAGAGCACTAGGTTAAAATTAACATTTTCAGAATATATTGATTTCAAAATAAGTATCAATTTACCTTGCCACCTTACAAGCTTTTTCTAGGACACTAATCCATGATACAAATAAATCAATTAAACATGTGTCTGTGTTAACTTGGCTGTTCCCTAAAGGAATTTTCACAGCAGTCAGCATCCCTAACACTTTGGGAAATTGTTCTCAGTGCAAATAGGTCTCATCCTTAAAAGGAGAAATGTTTTCTCTCAGTGCCTGGACAGCCCTTTTAGACCTCTGCATCCAAGTGCTACCTCTAAATACCAATTCAAATGGCTGTGGTTTTATTTATCTCACGTTCTATCCTCACAACTCATCGCTGCATCACTGCTGCCCCTCCACCTCAGCCAGAGAAGGTAATCCCATAGGTACACCTCAGCCACCTCTTCTCTGGACACTCTTTGTCTTAATCCAAATCTTTTTACATGTAAAAAAAACCTGAACCTAAATAAAAACAATTAACCAAAGTAAAGACACAACAAAGGAAAACAAAGAGAAAACACCCCCCGTAGCCTGCTGGCAGCTGTATCCACCCAGAAGGCCACGATGGTCTGCACTTCTGCTGGCTTTTAACAGCAGTTGGATAAATTTTGTCATCAATAAAAGCACTTGCAGCCACCCCATGGCAGCAAAGGTAACAAAGGCAAGGCAATCCCGTGCTCCAGGCAGTGCAGAGAGCGGAGGTGCCTCCCAGCACCTCACAGACCTGTGCCAAGGAGGAGGCCTGGAAGTGGTGGGAGGCTCTGCGGGTAGAGGGAAGGGGCAGCTTTGGTGGGCCCAGGATCTGAACCACATTTTGTGCTGTGAAAGAAGAGCCCATAAAAGTCAGTCAAGTGCAAGGAGAAGAGTTAAAAACAGGATAATTTTGCAGCTCGCAGCAGAGAAATGAAAATAAGGTTTGTCTAGAGCTCAGCTTTAACCCAGAAGCACACCCAACAGGCTCTGGTGATAGCATTTATCTGTGCTCTTTTCAGGGACAGAGAAAAACATCCAAATATAATAATTTCCCTTCTGAGAGGGGCCTTTGTCCTTGCTCCACACTCACAGCCTGTGCTGGGTAATACCAAAGCTCTGACAAGGAACCATAAGAGAAAAGCAAGGGAAGGTTTATTACCACAGATCTCATCATCAGTCCTAAGAAAACTTCCCATTTTTGTTTGGTCATTAAGATGGACTCACTCTACAAGTCTTGCCTTAGCGTCAGGCTAAAGATGAGCTCACGCTTTCCCTTCCCCCACAGCATGTCTGGTCGTCATTTACGCTTTTCAACAGCACAAAATAGAAAGATGCACACACATACGTATATGCAAAGTGCCATTTTCACACACAAAAATTAAAGTTCAGCTCTTTACACACAAAAAAAAAAAAAAAAAAAAAAAAAAAAAAAAAAAAAAAAAAAAAATTGAGAAGCCAGAGATAAGACATGCTGGATGAACTTAAAATTATTTCTGCCATAACAAAAAAAAAACCTTTTCTGGGGACAGATTCTCAGATAAATCTATGCAGCTCCTCTGAAGTGAGCTGACCCATGACTTTATGTACTCCAGCTGCAGAGTGCGTCCATATCAGACCGATCCTGATGGACACAAAGTCAGCCATCAAATCTCATGTTTTTTCAGCAGGGAAGGATTGGTTCCATATTAAAAACACAGTTGATTTGCTGAAAAGATGAAGGAAGAAAAAGACATCATAAAGTTCCTGGTTTCCTAAGCAGATGGGTGAAAGAAGGCAAATTATAGTGTAAAGCATCATTTCACCAAGAGAAGTGTGAGTGCTGGAAGAGCTCTGAACAGAGAGGATTTTGCTTTGCCATGTGTGGTCTCTGGGAAACAAAAGGAAGGGTGTGACTGAAATGAAGACAGACAGAATGCAATATTTTCCTTTGATGTGTAAACAGATTTAATGCAACAAAAATCAATGAGGAAACTCTCCAAAGGAGAGTGTTTTAATGTGTTATCATATTTCACATAGATTTCATAAAAATTCAATTTCAATTATAGCACAGTTTACAAACAGAGGAAAGCGCTGTGCCTCTCTGGAAAACATATGGCCATCAAAACTTCAAACAAAATACTGCCAAAGTCGCTCGTAAAAAATAAATAGCCATAAGCCAGTGTGTTATTGTCCTTTTAATGTCTGTTGAATGCCCATAACTCTTCCCATGTCCGCCTTGGCTGTCAGCTCCCTGACACTCCAGTCTCCCATTCACACACCTCCCCTTGACGGGCTCTTGGAGCAGGAGCTGCACTGTGAGCAGGGCTTGGCTATTCTGGGTGTTATCTTACGTCTCCAGCTGGGCTGCTGCAGAAAAAGGATCAAATAAATAACCACAAACACCCCCAGCGTGGTGGTGGAGCAGCAGCAGGGAGAGGCTGAGCCCAGCCATGGGCCAGTGCTGCTGTGGCTGCTGGAAGAATGGAAACAGGCTCTATCCCAGACAGCAGCCATGGTTTCCTGAGAGCTCTTGGCTCCAGCCACCAGGCTCTGCTTTGCCAAATTAAAAACCCACTTGGTTTGCCCAAGCTGGACAAGACTTGGTGTGGGGCACCTCATCTCCGGCTTTGCTGCAGGTGTCAGGAGGAGCCGGGCTCTGCTCATGCACAGGATCTAAAAGAGTGCTGTGCATACAAGTGGGGACCTACTTTTGCACTTTTGTCAAGGGATTGGGATAGGAATGAGAGTAAAAGTCCAGGCTGCAAGGCAGAGGTGGCTTTGAAGCACCATGCACTCGGCAGATGTGCAGCTTTGACATCAGCACAGCCTGTACCCCAGTGCCTACTGCTGGGGTACATCTGTATAGCAAGCCTCTTTTCCTGCAACTGGGATTCAGGTACAAATTTATGGAAAAGCATTAATGCTTTTTCCCCACCTTTAACTACAAGAAGAATCACTGTGTCTCTCTCTGTACCTTCCAGCTGATGGAGAGATGAGCTTCTTCCATTAACAACCAAACCGTGCCCTTTTTCCCAATGTTTTGTCCTTCAAGAGCTTCCTGCTGTTGGATGGACACCAGCACAGGCAAGTGAAGGGATGCCTGGCTGGGGGAGGAGAAGGTGCCCCATGTCCTCAGGTGCCCCTGAGGTTTTGCCCTTTCTCTGTACCCAAAGAGAGTGAAAGGTAGGGCGGGGAGGGGGGAACTTCTCTTGAGACAGGGCCGGGGGACAGCAGGGCAAAGGCAGCATTCAGGGAAGAGCCAATCTCCAGGACAACGCTCCCTAGCCCCCTCACATCCCAATTTAATTTAGAAATACAGCAGGGAGCAACTGGTTACAGGGGTTTTGCTTGGGCTGGAGGGAGGGGAATAAGGAGCAAGCACCAGGAATGCAGCAGAAGAAATGAAAATCACAAATATATGGAAGAAGGAGGACATTATTGATGGTGTTGGTGAAGTGTAAGTGTGGGGGAAGAAAACATGATGTATGCTGGCAAGGCATACACAAACCTGAGGTGTTTCAGCTGTGAGGGAGAGAGGGGACAGGGCTCAGAGCTGACACTTTTCTCGGTGCACACCTGTCTAGCACAGACTGGGAGATGTGATGGCAGCACTGGGGCTGGCTGCACCTCCACGAGCTCTTGCAAATTTTGCTCTGCTTTCACTGGAACACAGGACAGACATCCTACCTAAATATAAAGAAGAAGAAAAATCCTCTCTCCTTTCTTAATAGCGGCCTGCACCTAGGCTAGAGAATTTTTTTTCCAGAAAGGATATAAAATGTATCATCCCTACCCTCCCATTGGCATGAATGTGTTGTCTCAAAATATGCCCAATCTCCTCGACTTTAGGATGTGTGGCCCTTGGAGTAAGGCCAAATACCCACACAACTGCCGTTAGGATTTTACAGGAAACCATTTAGTGGCAAGGTTTTCCCACAAGCAGTTCATCTCCTCACTAAATGAACCTTTTTGACAGCTTCTGGATCATCTTTCTCTCTGAGCTCTTTGGGGCAGTTTGGTATTAAGGCTCCTGAGCACAAACAGCCGACAGCTTGGTGTGTTTGGTCACTTCCAGAAAAATAAAAACAAAAAGGAAAGACTGATTTTTCTTTTTGTTTGTTTGTTTTTCCTATTACAAGAGATAGTATCGAAGTTCACAGTGGGTATCAGAGGAATATTAAAATAAATCATTCTCTAAAGGCCTGAGAAAATAGCAACAATTAAGTGTTAAATATAAATGCATGACCCTTTCAAGGTAGTTCAAGACAGCTTCATCAATAAATATCATTATAGAGAAAGATGAGTTTCACAGCATCTCCCAAAAGAAACTAAAAATGGTGGGAAAACTCCAGGCACAATCACAGCAGCAACAGCACCAGGGTGCACAGGAAAGCACATTTCTGCACACTAAATAGTCTCCTTACAACCTTCCATCTGGGTCTCTCCTGGGGGGGTAAATTTATTCCAATAATGTCCAATCCTCTATTTAGAGATCTGTAATGTCAAGGCAGCCCAAAGCAGGAATTCACACTGAGACAAAAGCCCTGGAGAACATTTGCAGGTGTGTGCCTCGACTCAACCTCACCAATGAACACAAAAGCCCAGAATCTGCAGCAGGTTTGGGGCAGACATAAAGTATTTTTTTTTGTTTTGTTTTGGGGTTTTTTTTGTGGGTTTTTTTTTGTTTGTTTGGTTGTTTTTTTGTTTTGTTTTGTTTTGGGTTTTTTTGTTTGTTTGGGGGGTTTTTTTGGGTTTTTTTGGGTTTTTGTTTTTTTTTTTTTTTACTTTGGTTTCCTCCTACCCTGCTAGCTGGCTGCCCTTCCTGGGGGTGAGCAGTGTGGTGGGATGGGATGCTCAGATGGGAGGGGTTTGGGTCGGCGTGCTGAAGACGACAGCACATATTTAGAAGTGATCTATAGAAAAGCCTCAGGTTGATACCTAAATTCCCTTAAATATTTAACTAACAGCCATGAAGAGAAAAGTGGCCACTTTGTTTAACCTGTAAAGAGCTGGGCTGTGTTAGCTGGCAAATAAGGGTGTCTAAAATGCCAGCAGGGAGGGGGAAATAAAGAAACACAAACACAGGGGTAGTGGAGACATGAAAGCACCGCTGTCAGTGGACAAGCCAGGAGCCTTGGTCTCCATGGGAGATGGGGCTGGAGCCTTCCAGGGATCATCCTGTGGGTTGGAAGGGTGGTGGTGTTTAGGGGCTCCTCAGAGACCAAGCACTGCCTGTCTCCAGGACAAGGCTGGAGGGGAGGAGAGCAGCTCAGATATGTCACCTCCAGATTTCTAGTTGCTTCTGCCTAAAGCAACAGAGAAATATATCCCCTTCTCTTCCAAAAACTCTCCAAGGATCCACAACTGTAAAATTAGAAAGCTCTAACCTAACATTTATAAAGAGGAATATAAAAGAGGAATAAAAAATATTGCGCTGGTGGGTAAGCAGTTGGTTAAATCAGGCTGCAAAGCAGGAAAATGACATCCTGTGTGATGAAGTGCAGCCAGGAGGACACACCAGTGTGAGGGAGGAGTGTGGAGCTCCGAAGTGGCCGTGAGGGAACACAGGCTGCTTGCCTGGGGTGCTGCAGCAGCCTGCAGGCTTGGGCAATGCATCCGTGCCTGGGGCATGCACAAAGGAAAGAGAGAAAGGAGTGAAGGACATGGTTATGGCTCTTCAGGCAGAGCAAGGAGGAAAAAGTGGCAACATCAAGACAGATCTGGAGAAATTTGCAACCTCTCAGGTGCACCCAGGGCTGACACTTCACTGCCACTGTGAGTCCGTGCTGGAGCTCCCCAGCATGAGGTGACTTTCAGAGAGCTGCAGTAACCCCAGGAGAAGGTTGGGTTGGTGAAGATCAGCCTCGGGAGTGCTGTCCAAGAGAGGAGCAAACAAATTTGGGCCATAGCTTCCCCACTCTGGCCAAGGAGCTGGGAGAAGTCACAGGGTAGGAAAGCCGTGCTGGACTTTAATGAGGCTGCCTGTGGGTGAATGTGAAATGAATAAAAGACAGCTGATGGAAACTAATCACTGCCTAAAAGAGCTCAGTACAGACGTGTTTAAGACATAGTTATGAAAGACAGGATTGAACATCTCTTCCAATAAAAGCTGTGTCGAATGACAGCCAAGGCCGGCGCAGTTAATTAAAGCACAGAGTTGAGACACTCACGTATAGAAAGCAATAAACAGCTTTTGCAGTTGATTAAACAGTGAGGACTGGGGGTTTTAAATTGGCACAGGAGATATTTGCTGTAAGCACACCTCAGAGTCACAGGTATTATTGCTCCAAAAAGGACACTTTGCTCGGCTTACCTTCCCCAGAGCAGGAGCAGCAAGCACATGGACACAGGCAGATGAATTTTCTTTCTCAGCAAAGGTGGCTGTGGTCATGAGGGAGGTTGGGGAGACGCTGATGTGTGGAGCAGAGATGAGCTGAGCCTCCAAAAGAGGGTAAAATGCTTGATAACAGGCACTGATTTTGTTGCAGTTTATCTTTTCCATTTCACAAATGCCCCTGTTGGTTTTTAGACATACAAAAGCTGTTCCAGAGCTGAAAATTACTCTCACTGTGAGAGCACCTGGCTTCTGTAGCTTGCAGCTTCCGGCCATCCCCACCAGCAGCAGCCAGACGTGCCGTGTGACACTCAGGGTACACACATACGACAGCAAAGTGCCTCACCCCAACTTATTTTTATAGACAAAGGAAGAACAATAGCAAAGCCAGGGGCACATTATATGAGTTTCACAATGCCCTGCCGTTAAAAACAGCCTCCTGCAGCCTTTATTCCTGAGCAAAGAGTTTTACAGAACAATTTACCAGGGCCATGGAGAGCTAAAGCTGGGAGTGGGTGAATATTTTTGTTTCCACCTCTCTGGTTCATTAAGCACAATTAACCCTCTACATGAGAGTGCCAGCAGCTGTGCCTTCCCACTGCTCTATCCTCTGCTATGTCACACCCACCAGCAACCCAGAATTTGTGAGCACAGGTCATATTGGTCATGGAGAGTCCCACACTTGCAGAATATTTGCATGAATAGGGCATAACAGCCCAGATGAAAAAGGGTAAGGTGGTGAGGCAAAATATTTGTTGTGCGATTTGCTTCTCTGTTAAGTGGCATCACCATGTTTCCCAGCTGTATCTACTTGATGAACAGTGTATGGGATTAAATCAGAGGAATTCTACTCGAAATGTCAGCTGAGAACTGTAAATAATATAATTAACATTATTATAATATAGTGCAAAGCAATGCAAGGTGCATACAGGTGTCAGAGTGTTGACAGCAAAGACAAGAGAAGATGCTGGATACAGGGGCTAATTGACAATGCTAATTGTCCCTCCTGAATGGACAACATATATAAAACATTATTAATTGTATAGGATCCTGAGTGCTGAAGGAAGATAGAACCACCTGGTTACGCCAGGAGGAGCGATGGGACAGGACGGATTCCGAGGAAGGGACACAAATCAATGACCCTGTGCTGCTTTCAGCCCAAGTTCTCCAGGCTCAGGAACCAAGCAGGGCTCCCTGTCCATTCTGCACTGAGCTTTAAAGTGCAGAAAAAAGCAGGAGCTCAAAATGGGTTTCAGCAGTGAAGCTGTACTTTACTTTTCATAACAATGGCTTTTTTAAAAGGTATGACAAAGAGAATTGAATTTAGGTCCATGAACACAGCAGTAAATGATGTAACTCAAGTTAACTACATTTTCTCTGTCTCCCAAGAACTGGATTTTTCCTTCTTCCAGCAGATATACTCCATATATTGTAGTCTTGGTTAAAATCTAAGCATTCACTTTAGATCAGAGTGCTTTCCTAGTGAAATATTCTGAATATATTTTGAATTTATAAAATAGTCTCAGGAGCAAAAACTATTGAGAATGAAGATGGGAAAGTAGAGACCATATGAAACTGTTTAACTCTTTTCTGTGAAATGTTGGTGTATGTGTGGGAGTGCCCCTGTCCAAGCCCAGCCTGTGCTCCAGGGGGTGGGGCATTGACAGCCCCTTCCCTTTGGCCAATATATTTTATAGCAAAAAAAAGCTCCATCAATGCATGAAAGAGCCCATGGGACCAGGAAATGGCCAAATTGTGACTTGCAGCATTAAATCATGGAATGTCCTGAGGTGTACATCGGGAAAACAAGGTTTTCTCCAGGCTTTGTGGAGAAGATGGTGCTGCTCTGACAGAGTGATGGCTCTTATTTCTTTTTGGCCTTTGGCTCGTGACTATCATTTCACATCCAGATGCCCATCAGCAGTGTCCAAACAATGTTCATTGCAGCAACATTGTTGTTATTGTTGTTGAAAAATGACAGTAAACAAGGGGCCTGGATGTATCCATAGGGCAATAGGGTTTTACAAGCACTTTAAAATACACGATTTTTCAAATTTTTCACTTGAGTACTCTCAATAGCAATACTGTGTGTTCTTACATGGGTTTCAGCCTGCAGATTTATGCTCTAGTGTGAACTACATTGCTACCTTCAGCAGTAAACTTGGTTCAGGAAAAAAAACCAAACTGATATGCCCTGACTGCACAGTGAACTTAAAAAAAAAATCCTGTCATTAAGAAGCAGGTTTGCTACACAGAATTTTGAACAGCCTTTAATTTCCACTGTACATTCCTACACACACTGGATGAACTGCAAGCTCACACAGGAAACATCCAGAGAAGGGATTTTAAATCCTAGAGCATAAAGAAACTGATTTAATCAGCTTAAAGCATGTTGATAAAATATTTAAGTAGATTAGATTAAAATTCAATGCTTGCAATACTTCATGAGCAAAGCTGTTCAGTCCCTATGAGTGGCATTTTTCTTTGTCATCATCTAAGGAAAGAAATGGACACTGAATACGTGTCACTTATATCACAGTAAATGCTCTGTTCCTGGAAATCTTGGAATTCAGAGCACTCATAAAGAGCAGGTTATGTAAATATCCATTTCCTATTAGAAATTTAATTATGTGAGACCAGGCTATGAAAATCAGAAATTCACTTCCTGCCCATGTACCTGGACTTTAGAAGACATCCATGTGTTTCTGTAGCACGATAGTCTCAAATATTCTGAAATTCCTAAAAATTCCTAAAAACCGGTGTCACCACATCTCACACTGACACAAGAAATACTTACAAAAGCAATTTTGATATTCAAATACAAAGCTAAGCAGCACCATGAGCAGTATCAAGTAAAGCAGATCCACCTCTGTGGTGATTGCTGCCAAGTTCCCCCCAGCTTAGCAAGCAGAACAGGTACAGAGAACCCTTAAAAGCAATCAAAACTGAAATTACAGGGGGAAAAAAAGTAGAATAATGGAGCACTTTGCTTTGCAAGGCTGCTCTAGGTTAGGTCAGGCAGAGCTTTCAAAGGAAACGAAAAATTTCTATGTAGTCACAGCAATGAAAACTGAAGTAGGAGATGCTCTTATTATCATAAAAGTCAATTTCCCTATGTATCCTTTAGAAATATAACTTTTCATGAACCTCACTACTTTGTAAGGTTATCATGAGCCCTGAGGGAAGCGAGCCAGGCCAGCCAAGCCAGCTGAGATGTCCATCCTCTGGAACTCGTCAGTCTGGTGCCCAGAGGTCAGCACAAAGTGGAGCTGAGAGAGAATTCAAGAGCCATTAGGAGGAGAAATGGCAGAACTTCAGTTCCTTGGGGCCAGAGAACCTGGTGGCAAGGGTGAAAAGTGAGAGGAGGGAGCTGGAGTGCAAGTTAAAGGCTGCTGAAACCAGCTGGAGAGAAAACGCGTGTGATCATTGCAATTGCACAGAACAGACCCAATGCCTTTTACAACTACAGCCTTTACAGAGCAGCATTTTTTTGCTCTTCATGAAGGAAATGTGGGGCCAGGGCCTTCCTGGGACTGTTCTGTGGTGTTTACTTCTCTTGCCTTCTTTTCTGTTTTCTGAAATCCTCTTTATAGCAGCTAATAATGCTGAAGGGGTAGGTAAGAGGAACTCCAAACAGCAAAAACTCCACCTCACTAGAGCACCTGGGAACATGACAAGACACCAGCTATTTGAAATGTCATCCTAGAGAAAGCCTCTTCTTCATTCTACCAGCACAGACCTTTCTTCAACCCTGCAAAGCTCAGTAGCTTCTGCAGCAGAAATGATTCAGAATGTTTTGTAGGCACAAGCCTCGCTCTTACAGACATAATGGAATTAGATATATTGGCTACATTATCACAGAATCATAGAACACCCTGGGTTCAAAGTAACCCACAGGGATCCAACTTCTTAGATTCATCAAATACTGTCTTCATGATTCTCTGATGTCCAGAATTTTGCAGAGATATGGATACAGACTTTTGTTTGCTTGGGGTTTTTCTCTGCTGAAATATGAAGATGTCTGCTCACAGTGCCAATTCAATTTGAGGGTTAGTTCCTTACAGATCGTGCCTGGCATCAGCAAGGGATCAGTGCATGTCTTCACTTACAGAGCAAGAGTTACAAGTGACAATTCAGAGCTCCGTGTTCACTTGGACTGCAGGAGAAAGGCGACAGAAAGCCAAGTGTCTCCGCGAGTCCCTCCCTCCCCAGACATCACGCACAGACCGCGAGGTGCAGTGAAAGAGGACAACAAGACTCCTGTGGCCTTTGTGCTGCCCCACAGTCTGGCTGGAGATGACATTCCAGCAGGACCCTCCGTGCTCGTGAGATGTAGAGCAGGACCAAGATGTGCCCACCACAGCGGGGTCATCTCTGCTTCATTTTAACTCTTCGCTTTCTTAAGGGCTGTAGAAAGAAGAATGGTTTGTTCATGACGGGTGGGACAAGCAGCTTTAAACTTCACCAGTGGAAACTGAGACTTCTGCAACATCCAAAAAAAAAAAAAAAAAAAACAACAA
>VZTE01000737.1:875985-908187 GCA_013397775.1 Eulacestoma nigropectus
AGACAGCAAGTGCTGAAATTGGCTGTTTAAGGACATTGCTGTCACTCTTCAAGAATTCTGGAGAAATGCCTATGGAGGCTGGCTGAGCTTTAGCTGATGCCGTTAGGGAAACATGGAGAGGGCAAGAAGACCCCCAAGGTACTGTCAAGCTTTGTGATTCTGTATTTGTTATTCTTAATTAAGTAGCTCCCTCCCTTGGAGCTGTCCATAGGGTTTCTGTCATGTGTAGTGAGTATGATTCCGATTTTCTGTCATTCAACTCTTCCAAAACACCACAAATTTTTAAACTGCAATTCGAACTCTGGAATTGCAGGAAGTAAAAATAAAAGGGACAGCTCTGCCCAAAGAACTCTATTTCATATTATCTGTACCCATGGAAACCCAGTTAATTTCCTTGACTTTTTTCAACCTGCCAGAGTAGGAAGTAAAAAACCTTATGAAAACATTAAAGAAATAGAATTGCATTTGAGTACTTTGGAATATGAATAAGGAAGGGTTGAAAATAATTTAAGAAGTAAGAGGCTTCCAGTAACTGCGTCCTACAGAGTCTGGATATACATAGTATCTATAGAGACAGATGCTCTCTGAAACAGCTGAAAACAAGAATTAAAAGGATCCCAGCTGATATATAAGGTGTTTTACTGGTTAGACTCCTTTTCCATAACTTCCTGTGTGGAGTTATTATCCTGGACTTTGACATCCCTCAAAGCTCTCTCAGCCAGCTAAGGGAAAATCTAAACAGGATTATTTCTTCATAATATCCATATCTAAAATACACCACATAGTTGCAAATTAAGAAATCCCCCAAAAGCATAAGTCTCATTTTTTTTCTCCTCTTTTATTTTGAGTTTTAGGTAACTTACATGCAGCTTTCCATGTACCTCTTGGACCCTCCATCCTTTTGCTCCACACCTCTGGAGCAGCACCTCTGGAGACAGTTCCCTCTTACAGCACTTGTTCATGGAGTCAGGCAGATTTTGTGAGTTCCCCAAAGGCTCATCCCAGATCTAATCTTGCTCTCTTGCCATTACAAGTCCATGCCGGTGTTTTTCTTAATTAAGAAGGGCCTCGTTTCCCTTCCTCTGAGACACAACTGTTGCTTTATTAGGTCAAGAGGCATCTCCTCTCCTGGTGGACTAATTAACTGCTCCTTGTCCCAGTGAAGGTAAAGCTTCCTATCCCCTCTCCTTCAGAGGGTCACTGAGCTCCTCTCAGGGTGAAGCGTCCTTTCCAATGAACTTTCGTATTTTACATCAGGCTGTACAAATTAACACACTTGACGCATTGCAATGGAGTTTCAGTGTTCACAGGTTATTGCCTGTTCCTGGCTGGCATGGAAGCAATTAACCACCCTGGGGTGACCTCGGGGTGACTGACCTCAGCATTTTTCTCTTTGGTGGACTGTAACAATTGTTCTGATAATGACGATGTCGACAAAAATAGGATGTGACTTGTCACAGTAATATGTGACAAGACCCAGGTTGTCATACTGTATTTATGGGATATGGCTGTTTAAACAGACAATATGATTGCTGCTTTTCAATTACATTTTCATTTATTGCTTATGTGCTTGTTAACCTAAATTATTTTATTCCTTCATTAAAATATTCATTCAAAAAAAAGTCTAAAAGTCTACTTTTAAAAGATACGTGGGAAGAAAAATTCTTTAAGCTATTTTCAAATATTGAAATGTTATTTACATTTTAAAACACTTATAGCAGTAGACATAAATTGTAATGGATGCAAGAAGCTTTTAGTACGAAAAAGAGGTTTGCTCTGCCGATCATAGACTCTTAAAAGTAATTTAACAATTTCTTTCAGTTTTGATAATCCTTAAAGAAGGACACTGTTGTCCAGTCAGATGTGCTTAATTAGGACTTTTCAGTGGCAAGAGCTGCTGTTCAATCCTTCAAGACTTATTAATTTTATAACAAAATGCATGAGAGCTGTCATATAGCTTGCCAGATATTCTTAAAACTGGGTAGGCAATATTTTGGTTAGGATTATGGACAACTGTAACCGTCCAGTGGGATACAGTCTGGGAAATAACCATTTAAGAATTTTGTTGGTCTAAAGAAGTGGGGCCAAACCCAGTGGTGGTGATGGTGGTCCTTCACCCCATGAGTCCTTCAGTGGGACACAGCGATGTGTAATCCTATTTCCCTCACAGTCCTTCCCTGCCTGACACTGCTTTCCGACTGCTGCCACCGCACTCGGGGATTACTCTCAGCCCTTCCACTTGCAGTGTCCCCGTGCCCTTGCATATTTAATCATAATTGGAAGTCAAGTGACTTTTACGAGACATGAATGTTAATTACCTTTCAAATTGCTGGAGAGGGTACTTTGTCTGGAGTTGCTCTGATTGTGGTAATTAATTAGTTGTGCGAGGTCAGCCTCCTGTCTTGCACAGTTCATTGAGCAGCGTCTTTTCAAATATTTATAAAGATGTTTTAGTACCTATCACTGAAAGCTACATTAATGTTTTAATTTAAGCGGAAAAAAGCACAACTTAATCCTGTCAGACACAACTGTGGTAGTATATAGATATATAGAACAGCAATCTCAAATTAGGCATTATGTTTTATTTTATTCATGCTCATTAAGAATAGGGGAGAAATATATCTGATTCTGCAATGTAGGAAACAAACTCGAAAAAATGAACTAAAGCTACAACTGTAGAAAAATTTACATTAAAATTCTTTTCAGGGCAATGAACTACTAGGATTTCAGGAATTTCAAGATGATTAAAATAGCTGAATATATGCAGAAAATCATCACAGATCTTCCACAAAGACTTAAGATCTTCTGAAAAGTGACAGATAAGACACACGAGGGCAGAACAACGTCTGAACCCAATCACACACGTGCAGACAAATCCCAAAGAAGGGCACTCTCTCTCTCTGACAGACCAATTTTCAAACTGCCTATTGAACTACAAAGCCCTACAGGGTAGACAGGTTTTGCTTGTACCACCATAACTCACCACAGCCGGTGGAAAGGACACCGAAAGTCCATGGGATCTCCAGCCTGGGGGAGCAGGGGCTGCACTCCAGCCTTGGGGAGCTCACACACAGCATGGCTTTTACTACACAGCGACTGGTTCTGCTGTACAAAGAGTCCCTGCTACGGTCCGACTACATAAAAGAAGTTCAAATGACTGCCAAGGAGCTATAATTGGAATATTGCGACTTCCAAAGTAAGGACAGACACGCAGCATTGCATAATTACATGGCTTAGGCTGATCCAACAAATCTGATCACAGGGCACCTTAAAACTACCTGGATGCTGTGCTACTCCTGCTCTGAAAAGCAGCAGGTAAGACCGGACTTTTAAAGCTGAACATTTACAAGTGTACACAAAAGGGCAGGATATGCACGTGACATTTTTGTGTGAGGTAAGAGGAGAAGAGAGATGTCCAGAATTACAGACCTACCTGGAGAAGGGTAACCTTAACCTTACACATAAACCAGAGCACTCATCCCATCTTGTTTTATTCTTCCTGAAGGACATCTCTCCTGATGCATTATTATAAGACATGGGAAACCCTCTCCCAGTAGGTGGGAATATAACTGGAACATTTCTTCCTTTCCCTTTTAAAAAGAAAAAATTCCTTTTTAAAAAGAAGATTGGTTATGGACCTCTAACACCTCAGAATAACAGCATAACTGTAGCTGCTATACTTACACTTCAGTAATCACTTCCTTATTTACAAAGTAGTTAATCTCATATATTTCACCAAGCATGCAGAATTTCTGTTGGGCAGCTCTGAGGATACCTGGCTAAAGTCTTGAATGCATGGAGGAAAGGCAGTGTGTGATGATGTCCACAGCACACCACGAGGGCTGAGGCAGACGGCAGAAAGCTCCACCTGATGCTCCCTGCTCCAGTTTTCCTATCAGGTGTCACCGCTCTCACACCCAGCAACCTCGTGCTCTTCAGAGCTTCATTCCTGCTCTCCCGACAGACCGGGACTCCACCACATGGGGTACCTCAAATCTCAGTCTTCAATGGAATTAAAACTTTGTCCTAACATTTTCTGCTGCTCTTTGGACAGAGCAATTCCATCGTGGCTCCTGCCCTGATTGAAGTGTTGGTCTGTCACAGAGCTTGGTGAGCGGCTCACACACACACACAGGGCACCAGATTTAAACATCATCAGGTGTAAACCCATTCCCTGAGGCTCAAGTGCAATCCCTTGCCAACCTCTTGAGTTATGGGTGCCTGGAAACTCACCTGTTGAGCAGGGCATGTCTTCAGCAAGTGCTTTCATGCATCTACACAGACTTACCTTATTCTGTTTATTGCTATTGAATCATCAAACACCAACTCATGACAGAATGCTGCTTGTGCATTACCACATTACAAACACAGTGAGAAACTGCATAGCTTGCTTCCTGAAATCTTCTGAGGTGCCAACTTTTGTAACGTTCAAAATGGTTTATTTAAGAAAAAGTCAGTGACCAGCTTCCATAATCCTATTTTTTTTTCCTCCAGGATGAACAGATACTTTAAAAGAGCTTTAGCAGTAATCCTAAATTAATATTTCATTTGAGTTTCCATGGTAGTTTCAGGCTTTCTACTCACCTATGAAAATAATTTTTTACTCAGAGTAAGTACAGATGAGTTCTGACACGATACACATTGTGTATAGGTATGTATCTTAGTACTTAAAAGTTATTTTTTTTATCAAAAATTAGATCATTAGTAGGCTTAGTAGCAGTAGTGGAGGTCAGCAGTATCATCATTTTCTTTCCAGGGAAAACCCATTGAACATCCTTTGAGGCCAGCAGACAGTTCCCTCTATACAAGTGCGACTTTGAACATCACTGTCAGAGGTCATGAGAGGCACAACACGTACCAAGTGATGTGCAGCTGCCACAGGGAAGCAAAAAAGACTCCTCATGCTTTTTTCCTCCTCTTTGCCACCTTAAAATATGGCCACTAAATGAGAAACCCTTTCTTCCATGAGATCTGTATTTCACATGTGGAGATGGTAAGCACAATAAATTAGTGACCTAGGATGATAAATTATCCGTCCCTCCACCTGCCATCCTTCTGTCCATCTAAGACTTGAAAAATTCCAAACGCTTCAACGTTTTTGCAGAGATGCCATGGGCTGGACAGACAAGATTCATTGTTGGTCTGCTTGTTCCACATGAAAAATGTCTTTACTTATAAGGCCGATAACCTTGAGGACCTTTTATCATCACTGACATTGCTTCCCTGTATCCTCTTCTCATCCTCCAAAAAGGGGATGCATGAGAAGATATTTGGTTCTATTCTGATACGTTAGGCACTTCCACAAATTTTCTGAAATGTTTACACAAAATTCAATTAATGTATGTGACTGCACTGACTCTGATAAAAATAAAACAATTGCTGCTATATTAGGACTTGCTCAGCGATCTCACTGCTAGGTAACAGACTGGGGTAGAAATTTTGGAGGCATTCCACGACAGAGCTTTCCTTCTGCAAACATCAAACACCATGACCGCCTTAGAAATGAAAAGGAAACAATTCGAAAAAGCACAGCAAAATAAATATTCTTAAAATAAATATTCTCAAATGTGCTTCCTGGTGTGTTTACCAACAGGACTGCATTGATGCTGGCAGTCTCAGCTGTGTGGAGTGACTAATCAGAGTACCGAGAGCATCACCCATCTCAGTTTGTCATTTAGAACTTTTGCTGCCATCATTTAGAGTTTATGCAAACTCTTGCATAGACCAAGAGGCCGATCACAAGGCAGAGGCTCCACTGCACTAATGTGTAAATAAGCTAGAATAACCTCTGTGGGGAAAAATAAATCCATTAGACAGAATTATAAAATTTTGAACAAATCCTTTTTTTTTCAAGTTTCGCATAGAGATTCCCCATTCAGCAAAGAATTTTAGAACCTAGTTTGTGATGGAGCACATCATGTCCCCCTTCAAACTTGACATGCATATTTGTTGCCTGTTGAATGAAAATGTGGGTATTCCTTAGCCTAAGAGCACAAAGTCAATGAACACTGTGTGTCAGGGTTAGACTGATCCGAAGTTCCATTTCCCTAAAAAAAATTTAATACCTGCTATTTGTGGAACCTGCAACCAGCTTCACATTGCTAAGAAAAATCATTAGCATTGTGGAAGAAAAAATTAACCCCATGAATTCTGTGGAAATAGTACAGAACTGGCATTTCACATGAATGTTCACTGAATGCTTTCACAGGAAAGCAACCAGAAAAAGCCTCGAAGAGACACTCTGAAGAGACAGATGCTTTAATCAGTGATGCAGCCAATTTTTTTCTTACTTCTAAGCTTGTGTCAATTTAAAACACACATGAATCTGTGCCATTAATAACAAGAAAAAGGCCTTGGGAATGTAAAAAGTTAAACATTTTTCTTGTCTTTTCTAAAATTTTATAGAATTTTCTGCCCACAAACATTTTACTGAACTTATGAGGACACACAGGTAAGTAACTGATCAGGTCCTCAGTCTTTCACCCTTCAGCTCCTTGTGTGTTCTTCCCACCTACGGAACCCAGGGATTCTGGGGCTGTTAAAGGATTGTGGAAACAGCTCCTGTGGAGAACCTTGGTAAGGTGAAAAACAAACAAACAACAAAATCCATTGTGGATTATTACACCTACATGCAATTTAAAGTGTGGCAGTGGTAGAGCTCAGTATCTCCATCAAAATTCTGCCTACATACTTATGACCTCATTCTGATCTAATATCCAATATTTAATTGCTCCACTAACATCAACTGTTTATTTATAAGGAAATAAATTTATTTTTTATTTATAAGGAAATAAATTTATTTTTTATAAAGTAATTTACTCTCAAGCAAGTGTAAAGTAAATAAAATGTCTGACTGAAGGGAAACTGAGACATCACAAGTAAAACTCCTCAGGCCTGTGTAAGAATTCATGGTTTCAAACTCATGTTACTTCTATACCCACTAGATAAAATTTAATTTTACCTGCGTTTTGAAAACAAGAGATTCTCTGCCAGAAAATGAATGGTAAAGTTTCTGAAACGTCCAAGTACTTATGCCTCATAAGAACTTTAGTTGTGGGGGAAAAAAAAAAAGAGGGCCTAATCCATCTCTGGTGATGTCAGCAGAACAAAGGCAGAACCTGTGGAATCGCAGCTGTGTGGTACGAAACTATTTAATACAGTATTTTTATAGAAAAAATAATAGCTTTAAAATTCTATTGACATTAATATACAGCTATACACCTAAGTTACCCAAACACGTGCAGAGCTGCAAAAACATTCAAATAGAATTTGTATAAAAAGCAAAAATTTTCATTAAGAAAAGGGATTTAGCCATTTGTACAAAGTAATGTTCTCTCGCTTCAATTTGCTCTTTCTTTAGCTTTCATTTTATAAGTTAAATTTAAAAATTAGTCAACACACTGAATTAAGTATGTAGATTTTCATTTAAATAAATCAGTCAACAATTTTTTTATAAAGTATTTAACACTTCATTGTAGAAACATAGGCAAAGTGACTATTATAACCAAAATGAAAAATACTGTTCAATTTAAAAAAATGTACTTAAACAAGAACCTGAAAAAGTTTATGATATGCATAACATTGTTCAAGCAAAATTGCACTAGTATTACATAAATCAAGAGTTTTATAAAGGCCCCAATATGGCAAAGTTTAGAAATAGGTAGTATGCATGCACAATAGTACAACAAAAATCTCTTATAAAACAGCAGTTATTTTTGTAATGCTTGTACAAAGGGAATAAAGAGCAACCACAAACATATTTAATCTGTTAGGTTAATATATTATGATAGCTAAAAGTCAGTCATGTCTAGCAGAGGAAGGAAGAGTCCTCCACAGTATATGTGTGAATACGTCTTTTGTGCCTTTAAAGTTATGTATAAAATATTTTGATTCAGTTCAAACCTGAAAGTAATTGTATTCTTTATTTCCATCAAAATTAAAAAAGGTGAGTCGGATTTTGCCTCTCAGCAACAACAGAAAACAGATCAGGTCAGAGAAGTGCTGGAAACTGATACTGATGCTTTTCACTTTTGATCCTTGGACTTTGATATTGAACCCAGACTACTGAAACTTGGGCTTTGCTAAGGTTTCACTAATATGCAGCTTTGTTTGTTTTACCTCCACAAGACCACAGTTTATCTTAATTTAAAGAAACTGCTGTGTTTTGAATCCTTTAATATCACTAAACAGGTGTGAGGGGTTTTTATGTGATTGTCAAAACCGAATGCTGTGACCATCTGAGTGTGCTTAAGGTTTGGGGTCTGGCTATTTCCCTACTGCTCGGTATGTGTTGGGGAGTTATTAATCCATAAGTACTGCGTGTGATTAGGTGAATAAACATGTAAAGCATGTGTAGGCAATGCCCTCTTGTGCTCTAGGGTGGCTACTGTCCTACAGGACTGTTGGAGTTCGTATGCTTTGTCCCACAGCAAGTAAGGTTTCAGCTTCCAAGATATATCGTTACTATGTTCTGTAAGGTTTTAATAAATACAAAGCTTGTTTACATGGTATATATGTTTAGTATATCATGTACAGTCACTGAATTTCTGAAACATAATCATTGTGTTCATGCAGATCATTAGATGTTTCACTTCTATAGTCTTGTTTACTTCTTGGCAACCTAAAGCTAATTTAAAAGCAAGTTATGTTTGTTTGTGAAAAGTTATCTAGCTTCATCAGGATCTGAAGAGAAGTTCTAATGGGCACAAAGAAGAGAGTAGACCATTCAATCATTCTTTCACCATTTAAAATAAACAAAATTACACACTGTACTACAGCTTCCAGACTACATAATGAAAAAGTGCAGATACCATCTTCATCGATTAAGTAGAACCAAAAAAGTTCATAGAAAATAGATTGCTCATTTTCACGCTACAAACGAATATGTTGTTTGCCATTTTAACAAATTTAAAGGTGTGTTATTTCAGCAGCATTGTTGTAAATTGTACCGTAGTGCAGTTTCTTTTTCATAAAAATACCTTACAAATGGTCAGTCAAAAGTCATCAGCAAAAGAAAAACCCAGAAAACAATCAACCAAACAAAAAACAGAGGTAATGCTGATGCCAAAACAATTATAATACTGTTGGTACATAGAAAAGTAATCCTTATATTTTATACATTTATACAGAGTATAAAAGGTAACAGCAGATTATGCCACAGTCTCCCTTATCCCAATATCTATTTTCTTTGGAAGAAGTTCTCTTCTTTCATCAACACTTGCTAAGGAGTTTCGACAGTTTTGTCCATCCACGTATAACTTTGCATATACTGGATTGGCGTAATTCGTTGGCTGCAGAGAAATTAAGCAAACATTAGGTCCATCAGATTGAATGAAAATTAGCATTTATGGAAATGGAAATGACTTTGTTAAAACAAGAACAAATACACATAAAATATAACAGGACATATTTAATAGATACCTGGACGTCTGCAAACCTGATGATGAGTTAATTATTTAGTTGAAAATTAAATTCATGATGAGACATGCTATTAAAGTAACCAATGACATGACATGCAGCATATTATGATATTAAAACCATAAAAACAACGACAAAAATTAAACGAAAAACCTTGAAAAAATGTCTCTGAGGTTGACTTGTCCACCTTATTACACTGGAAGATTTCAGAATAGATATGAAGGAGTTTATAGAGAAGGTGCACTGTGAGACCATGTGACAAGTTTAACAGTAGGAAACTGCAGCCAACAGTTTCCATATATTACCTGTTCTAAGACATCAGCATCCCATCAATAGCTGACCATGTTTTCGACTTCTGTGGCCCAAATACACAACATAATTTGACCAAAAAATTAAATACTTTTGTAATGTAAATTAAACTTTAATAATAAACCAGCATAACTGTTAATATATCATAGTAGTTACAAATTGAGAAGTCTTTTCTCAACAATTTTGGTAGTTTGGACTGTAATGAAAAACATCTGTTGAAATGAGTGGCATTTCAGTACAGGACAAGTCCATTTTTAATGCTGCAAAGCATTGTGTGAGAAATCCCCTGAGTCTCCACTACCTCCTTCATATTTCGTGCGTTTATCATCTCTAGAAGAACTTTGCTATCCAATTAGAGTTAAGCTTTTATCCATAATAACAGGAAAGGGCACCTTGTGGTCAAAATCCCCCTCTTTCTTACAACTAATTGATCAGCACTGCTCGGCTTAATCAGATACTGAGTGGAACACCAGCAAGCTCTAAAAAAAAGGAAATTAATTCGTTTGGCGTAATAAGAAGTGGCTAAATTTTGAATTGCCCAAACCAAAAGAACTCAAAAGAACTGGGTAGGTTTTCCTGACTTGAAAAAATTCTGAGTACACCATGGGAAACAAGGAACGAAGGATGACTATAGTCTTAGTTCTTCCTTTCCTTGTTGACCAACTCTGTTTCTGAGCCCAGGATTCAGGTATTCCTCAGGCTGGACAGCTACAGCAGCTGCTCAGTGAGTTAAAAGCTGCCCATTCCATCTACCACAGATCACAAAGTGATTGCCTCATGGTCCAGACTTTCCTGGAATGGAGGCAGAACAAGGTGAGCCACATCTATTTAATTAAAAAAAAAAGAAAAAAAGAAAAAAAAAAAAACAAAAACCACCAAAAAACCAAAACAAACACTCTCAGTTCTACCCACCTGTCCCCATAGATCTCTACATTTGTAAAATTAGAAATTTAGGAAAACAGAAATTTAGTTCTATTTCAATTGTCAGGACTTTTTTATTTCATTAACAACCACTATTAAGGATGATAACGACAACAGAACAGAGATCCTTGGCATCTATGTAGTGCCTTACTGAGTTATTAAAATTATATATAATAGTAGGGTCTGCCTCTTGATACTTCTTTGAGTGGTACTGATTGCACAAGGCAGTACAGCGAGGTACAGAAAGAAGCTGGAGTGACCAGAATTCAAGAGAAAAAGTTAAAGATGGGATATTCTGGCTTTCATAATCCATGGTTCTGTGCTCCATCAGAAAAATCACATCCCATAAAAATTATTAAACTTCCAAATACAACATATTACAATCATGCAAGAACGTGAATGGCACAAAAGATGGATATATACTGAGGCACATGAAAATGGATGTCATATTGATGTCCCTTTTGTATTTTAAATTTTAATGTTTGCAAACCTCATGCTAAGTTGTAGTGAAAAATATGATGTTTTGGAGGGAACTGTTTTATGATACAAATCCATTGAAACTTAAAATATGCTTTGCAAATATAGAAGGAAATTGGTAATTTTTATGTGCAAATTCCTCTAAAATAAAAACACTTGTTTCCATTATTTGGGACCATCTTTAAGTTTCACAAACTTCACTAAAAGCCTGTAATTACATACAAATTGCAAATATATCAGGATACATGGCTGTGAATGCCAGGATAAACTTAGACAATATGGAAAAGCATCACATTGCTTACTGGTTTTTTTATTCCCTTACAAAGACACATTTGCAGTTTTAGATCATGTTACGATGATGGGTACAGATGAAATTTTGTATGCAGAGGGGAACCCCTCATTTCAAATAGAAAATGTATTATTTACTGTCATTCTTCTTTCCATTAAAAGAAGAAAAACAAAATTAAAAACACAAGAAAACACCTCTACTCAAAAATGACAAACTTTCTTTAGAAAGGGGCTGTGGTGGAATGAAATGGACTTGGATCATCATTTCTCACCCCTGTTGATAGTGGTCCTTTCAAGTCAGAGTTTAGGTAGATTGATGGAGCTGTGTGGGGAAGCTTGAATGCAGTGGACCCTCCCCCTATGTATCTGGCCTGTATAAACAGAAAATTTTAGTTTCTGTGCTAATAGCTCATTTTCCACGTGTACTTATCAACACTGCTAAGCAAACAGTGCACCAACTACAAACATTATTTTAGAGTGATCTACATTTATAAAAACCTCCTTCCAGGTATTCCTCAGCATGAAAAATTCTTACATTCAATACGAGAATAAAATTCAGCATTTTATGACCATTTTCCACTACGGGTTAGGGCCAGACTTCACAAGAAGCATTGGCTCAGCCACTCTGCCTCCAGTGAGTAACTCCATTTTCAGCTTACCTCCTGCACTGAGCACACTGCCTGTGTGATTCAGCGATGACATTCCTAGAGCTATCAGTAATCCCGTTATTGCTTTGTCAGAAATGCCACAGAGTGATGGCTGCCCTTTGGTGTGTGTCTGATTACGGAGCTCTAGGAAAGATATCGCGGCATTACCCCGCTCATCCCGTGTCACATCACTCAGGGAGTTCAATCACTGGAGTGGTGCTGCAGGAGTGACAGCATCTCTTACAAGGAAATGATAATACTTACTAGCTTTGTGTAAACATTTAATCTATCTGCCCCGCCAGGAATCCCAGTTCCTTATGCCTTGGGAAGCTTTCACACGTGGAATAAGTTAGTCTCATATGTATGCGTGCACCCTTTCGTGCTTCAAACAGAGGCTGGACAGTAATATATTTCCAATTTTCAATATTTGCCACTAGGCTAAAAGGACAGGTTGTGGTTTGGCAGCTTATAGACAATGTCTGCCTTGACAAAAAAAACCCCAATCATTTTCTAGTTAATTCTAACTCTATTTTTATAAAATATAGGCACCAGGAAAAATGATCATCAGCAAGCATCAGACTACAAAACAGCTGTTAATATATACATGACATTTATTCTAATGAAATCTAACTCGGTTTTATACTCATTAACTAAATCTAAATGTCATTGTTCTACATTTCTATTTGTTACATTTAAAGACAAAACCTTTGCAAGACATAAAATAAGTACTGGCTTTGCCACTAGAAAGAGAAATTACCTTTTCTGCATTTAGAGTAAAATCTGAGGCTAAAAGACCACCTTCACTGTGGTCATGGCCCACCTCATACATGTTATATGATGGATTGCCGATTTCTACATTGATTCCTCCATTTATCATGGGTTGTCTTCTGATAGTTTTTGTCCTGTAACGCATAAACACACAAAAAAAAGAAGACAGGGAACTTTCAAGCAAATAGTTAGATATTTTGTTTCTCTTTAATCTCTAAGACCAACAGGATGAAAAAGCGTTTCCTGCAGAGACAATCATAAAATACTTCCATTTTCCAAGCAAAGTAGCAATCTGAGCCTATGTACAGATCTCACAGAAGCTGGAAGCAGAATTTTATTGTTTTTCTCAGTTTGGCTGTAGTGGTATGAATCCATACAAAGTGCTAACTCACTGTCTACAAGCCTGACTTCCTCCACTTATTCCCAGATTTCCCTCACTTGCAAGGAAAGCCTTGCGAACTCATTGCAGATTCCCTGCAGGAATGAAGACTGAGAGAACATGAGTCATGTCCCCTTGCTCATTCGTTTCACTTCTATTTCAAAGCAGTTGCCCAAAGTCAGTCGTAAACTGAGGACAAGCAAATGGTTTCATCACAATGCATTAAAAATGTACGAACTTGTCGTCGTTCCAGTTTGTATTCCCTGCCAGTGGTTATTGGAACACTGAAGTTCAACTTGAATTTTCTTTCAAGCTTTAATAAAAGACAGAGCCTTATTTTTATACCTAACCTTGAATTAGGTATCAGTAAAGATAAGCGATTGAGTTGAATTCTTTCTGTTGCTGAATTCATTTCTTTTAGCTAAGGAGGTGATTTTAGCCCGAGCAATTGAAATAACCTCAAGAGGGTAATTTTTTCCCACTGCAATATGTTCTCTAGAATTACAAGGGAATAATAGGGAGGTCACAGTCAGTATGATAACAGTCGAGTCCTGTTGTTGGCTGAGTAAGATGCAGTCAGTATCTGAAATCCAATATGCTAAATGATCTGTATTTTTCAGAAATGTCATTGAAAAAATATTTCCTAAAATAGGCACTTAATAGTACCATGCAAGTGTTGAACAACTACACCTAGTTTAATACTTGACAGTCTTCTCTGAAGAGATAAAACAACTCTAAAATACATTTTCAAATATAATTTTATGAAGAAAGTCTTTTATTGAGGTTAGTTCTATTTCTCTACTGAAAATCTATTATTTAACAAGTGATTCTCAGTAACCTAAATAATTTAGAGAACAGCAACTGGTCTCAGGATTTGGCTATCACTAAACTTGGTGTTTTAGGTACAGCAGCTCATAATGACACCCATGGAGCCTGGCAGGGTCAGTATTACTAACAGTACGGTCAGGAAATGTATTTATCTTGTTGGCTTTACAAAAAGGTTTTAAAAATTGATGCTTACTAGTTTACACCACAGTTTTCAGGGGAGATGCCGTGTGTGATGCCAGATCCTAGTAACTTAAAAGATTCTTTTAGCCTGAAGCACTGAAATAGTCTTGTAAATGGCCACGTTTGCAGAAACAGCAGATTCATCACATATTTCTAAAGAACTTAACAAAGAGAAATTATCTTGGTTTCAGATGTGGGGTAACAAGCCCCAGGAGAAAGGAAGACAGCTGCTCAAGGCCAGCAAGCAGGACAGCTACAGGCTTGAAGTAAATGGTTTGAGGTTTGATTCCCTCCCTGGGCCTTCCCTACTGGGCTATGTCCTTATTAGCAGGAATCTTCCCTTGTTAAATCTGCATCACCATCAACTTCATGTTTTTTTCTCTGAACACGTGGAGGGGAGCAGCTCTCTCAGGCGTCTCATACAGCAGAAACACTCCTGCCTCCCCTGGCCACCAAACACGGTCTTGGAAGAAATGCCCAAAGTCAAAAAGTCAAATACAAGTCCTCCAAGTTCATTATCGGCTCTAAGGCAGCTAAATTCAAGAGAACAAAAAATTCCATGCTCAGTGCTGGAATTTGGATTCCTGTGCAAGATACCAAAGGAACAGAGTCATGAGGAAAAGGTTTGGGACTCTACATTAAATATTTTGAGTATTGTTTACATCTTAGATATAACTCAAAGACGTAAACAGTACTCAAAATTTGAGTATGTGGTTTCAATAAATACATGAATTCTGTTAAGTTCTCTAAGTCTCTGGATAAAGCTATTGACACTTATACAGCATTGTCAGAATTGAGCAAAGTGGGTAAGAACCACAATTTTTTATCTACTGCATTTGGAACGTAAGTACCAATAAGAGAACGTGGTCGTTCCAGCAAGAACCAAAATGTAACTGATTCTCTGCCTCCAGAAACAAGACTTGGGTCATTTGTTGTATATTTTGTTTCTCATATAAAGTGATTTTTTGTATATCAGAAAGATGCAAATATTTAAAAGTTTTTTTTTAACTTCATAAATAAATATAAAATTACTTACCTTCGTTTTCTTTTGCAAAGAAACAGTCCAATTACAAGAGTAGTGATCAAAGTCACCAGTAAAACAAGAGGAACAATGATTGCTATGCTTCCTAAAACAGGAGAAGGAAATACAATTGAGTAATCATGGCTTCACAGCTGTAAAACAGTTATATTAATTAAAAGACAATAATATCCCACACCAACAATGCAATTTCATGTGATGAGCTTCACCCATCAATTTGAGATTTTAATGCTGATCAGTAAAAAACCCAACTTCATTACAGATAATAGCATACACACAAGTACTTTAATAAACAAATCAGGAGTTTCCTCTTTCTGGATACCAATATGCTTTGGACTAATTCCCTGCCCTCATTTGCAGCAATAGTCCATGAAAATGTGTGGAATTGCTGGACAATTTGGACTGGAGTGGCATGGCCACTGACAACCACCAGGATCTTCAGCAGTTTACGTCATGCAATTATTAATTTAAAATATTCAGTAGACTTGGCTCTGGTTGAAGAATTAATTAGTATTTATAGGTATCTATTATCTTCATTTGTGGGAAAACAAAAGACAGTGAGCAATCTTTATTTCTGGATGGTTGGTGCATTCCTGCATTTTGCTGCATTTTACTGCATTGTACTCGAGAGCCAACAGTTTTGTTATGTTGATATAGGCAACCACAAAAACTACAATAATGCTTAATGCACCAGAAAAACAGTGCACAGATCAGAAAGAGATGTTCAAGGAAAGGAGAGAACAGGGAAGAAGAAAATGGGCTTCACATTATTTTGGCAGATAATTTCACTGAAATGAGACTATCTGCAAAAATAAGGTCAGCAACTGTGTCCTTATTTCTCAGCCTTACTTTAAGTACCTGCTCGTAAAGAAATACTTGCAACAAATAATTTTATGTTATAAATAAAGGACTTATAAAAACAGGACTCCAGCATAAAGCCAGTGTGGATTGGCATGTATTTTCTTTAATATCACATCCTCAACTGGTGGAAAACAAAAATATTGCTGGTTGTTTCATTGGTTACATTTATTGATTTATTAAAAAGAAAAAGCTGCTGGCAGTGTCTGCTCTACATTAAACACAGTCTAAATAAAGAACTGAAAAATGCTTTGAATTCTGCCTGAAGGCTTATTGAAAGCCAAGTCAGGTTGTCAGAGACACGAAATGAAGTACTGAATAAAAACTTGAAGCACCCTGACTTCACTTCAGCTTATGAAGACTCAGGATGTAAAGGATATTACAAGAAGGCTCTTTTAAGAAAACACTTGATAAATAACTGGATTAAGTTTTACTTAGGAGCCAGAAAAAAAAAAAAAAGTTTAATTTTGTCTTGGCATGTAAACATTCAGGAAATATATCCTGAAAAACATCCCACCAGGCATGAGTTGCCATTTGGTAATGATGCAGCCTGGGGTCTAGGAGAAGCCCAAGACAAACACCCATTTCCCAAACCGTAGCTGTGATTCCCTCAAAATGAAGCAGTGATCCAGGTTTTGCCTGCTTTTTTGCCTATTTCCAGCTTGTGAGTGTTTCTTCACTTATGTGGATCGCTGGGAAGGTTTCATCAAAGCACCAAGCTGACCTGAATAGCGGGCAGCTCATTTTGCTGCTCCGCTTGGGCTAAATGTGACCAAGGCAGGTACAGCAGGGCACCAGCAGCACACTCAACACTCTGCAGGGAACCTTGTCCAGTTTAAGCTGCCAATAGTGCAGCAATGCCATCCTTTTATGCTTACAGACATATTTAAAAAAATACGGCAGGAGCTGTTCTTACTTTCAGGGTGATTTTCACAGTAGGTAAAATTCAGCCCTCTGCAGACAGCCAATACAAAAGTTATGCACTACTTACAGCTCTATTTTTGATGCTTTCAGTAGGATTTAAATGATCAGAGGTCTCACACTAGTTCCCTGCACAGGGCTGATATGGCCAAATGCTTGTCACTTGACAGGCTTTCCCCAAGAAAAGCGCAGCTAGCCCTTGGAGCAGGGAGCGTACGGCCTAAGAACTGCATCCAAACCGCCTCGTGCAACACCAAATGGCAATCAGAAAGTCGAGAAATATCTACATTTGGGGTTTCGTTTAAAGAAAAAGATACAGGTAACGAGCATTTTCCACAACGCAAACTCACATTTTAAAATATCACAGGGCTTAGATTTCTAAACTGAGCCAAATTTGACAAGCAACAGCAGTTACTGGAAGTACTTACTGGTACTGATGTTATCAGACTTGCTGCTTTTGGGAGCTGGCCTCTCACACTGTGTGCCTGACCAGTTGGCTGAACATCTGAAAGGATCCAATTAAGATGGGAAAGTTAATAAATGTCAGCTATTAACCCAGCAACCCATGAAAGAGCCCACCAGCATCTTCTCAAGAGCTACACGAATGACAACAGTGCTTCTACAAAACCAACAAGAAGCCTCATGGAAGGAGTCAGCAGGACTCTGCCATGGCACTGACAACATTCAGAGTAGGGATTTAATTTAAAACTACACCTTTGAATATTTGATTCATGTTATTATCACTGCAACCTTCATTCCAGAGTTCTTTTCTAATTTCTCGAACAATAAAACAAGTTTATTCAAAGGTATATTAACATTTTATCTTTTTAAATGTTGAATTTTATAACCAGATATTTATTTGCAGAAATATATCCACATGTGTGTGTGTTAAGCAGGCATGAGAATTAAAGCATAAAGAGTTGTCCTAAAGAGACAGGAGCATCTCCTGGCCTCAGAAAGCCCTAAACACTGTTTATATTCAGAATACGTGTTCCAGGGGCCAGGTGCCTGGATTATACCCAGTTATTCAGCTATGATTTCCTTGTGTGAATATCAATATGCAAATATTTCTTTAACTGGGATTCAGAACACCCTCCATGCATACAAGTAAACACAAAGAGCCCATGGAAGCAGACTCAGCAAATCCATCAAAACCAGAAACAAATAACTGAATGAAATTCAATTGCTTATTCAACCTGCTGTAAATATGATTAAGTTTACTACAGACCCTCAAACTCTCCTTGTGGAAACGGCAGGAAGTAGTCACTTTTCATCTGTCTCTGTTGCATATTGTGCAATGAATCATGTTTTTTCTAAGTATTTTTGAATTATTTATGACTTTCAACATGAGTTATCTTTAGGGAGGTGCAACCTCACACAGTTCCAAGAGCTACTGCTATCTGATGCCTTCCTAAGGATTTAATAAATTGCAAATTTTAGAGGTAGACATGCTTAACAGCTGATACTGTTGTATAATAAAAGAAGTTTTGGAAAGATACCAAATATTCTAGACAAAAGCAGTGCAATTCTGAGAGAAGAGCCCTAGGCAGCTTTGCTGGTGAGGTTTTGGGCTCCCTTTTGTCTTTGCAGATCACTGCAGAAGACTGGCTCGTTTCTCTCCTTGCTCCTAAGCCTATTCCAGCACAACCTGACATTCAGATAAATCTCTTTACTGGGTTTCATATTAAGCTTCAACTTTTTTTGTTTTAATTAATTCCATTTTTGGTATGAAACATTATGAAGGTGCTTAAACTTTATAGAGGGAAGGCACGGATGGTTTTAAAAGCATTATTGATTTCTTTTTATATATTGATTATTACTGCTAGTTGACTCATAAATTGTCATACACCAGCTAAATTGCATTAAAATTTAGAAGTTCTTCATGCTTATTGAAATAAGTTTGTTTACTTAAATAAATATGGTAAATACACACTTAGGCTTCCGCACTGCAAAGAACCCCCAATTAGTAATTACACACATGCTTCACAATGATATATTTTATAACTGAACCTGACTGACTTTTCCACCTGCTTACCATCCCTTCAGCACACTGTAAGTCACCGGGAACACATGACTTTAATGTTTCAGAAGATGCACCTGTTCCTTTTTCTCTTCAGATCTCTTTTTTAGCTATAAGATAGAAATGCTTGCACTGATGGCTTACCTTACTGAGATACTATTCAAGGAATTTGCTTTTTAAAATACCAATTTTCAGCATGCAGCAGCAAAATAAGTGTCTCCATTCTCTTACAGAAACACTATATGTCTTTATATATAGAATATTCTACTCTGCTCCAAGCTGTTGGCATGTGACAAACATGAAACAAAGTCTTTATATTTCTTACTGATATTTTGCATCATTCCTGCTCAGGATTCAGCTCATGTGATTAAAACTTGTGATGACAGGCAATTTGCATTTAATACTACACTACTGAAGGGGAAAAATTTATTTTGGAGCTAGACATATCTAACTTTGCAACTAAATTCTTATATTAAATGTTTCAAATGCTTCCACTGTATATAAGAATCATGAAAAATCTGTCCTAAAAGCAGTTTAAAGAACATAAGACAGTGAGCAGAAGAATCACCATGAAGCATTCAAGTACAAGCTTAGGAGAGAACTGTGCAAAATGTGCAATTACATTCTTCAAAACCTTATAGCAGATGATACCACAACAGCTGGTGAAGAAAAAAAAATCCTACAGCTAGATATGCAGTAAACAGATGAAAAAAAATAAGGTAAAAATATTAAAAGTTCTTTACCTATCTTGGCATACTACTAGCACAAATCAGCAATATTGAAACATCTGAAGCATTTGCTAGAAGTCTCATAAAAACATTGTTAGTTGCCACTACATTTAAATTTTTTTTCGAATGCTTGCTTTCTCCAATAAACTTCAAAGAGACTGAAGCTGGAAGGATGGCAGTCATTTCCTTCTACACTTTGAGGTGAAACGATTGCCCTTTGATGGTCCAGCAAGCTACTAAAGGCTTGTCTTGGGCAGACAGAGCAGAAAAAGAAATAAAGCCCAGGGGAAAGGGATGTTTTCTGCAAGGGAATTTGACACAGAAAATCAGCCATGAGCAGGCACATGAATAATGATGGGGTTGGGACACGGACAACTGTTCATGCAGGAACATGGGAAATGAGCAGATCTTAATCAGTTTTAATTGTCTTCAGAGAGAAATTGTTCTTAATAACAGCATTTTCTGGTATCAGGACATTGAAATTCAGACTGCTCAAGTCCTAGCATGGGAACTGACTCCTGGTTCAGTTTGATGCACATTAGTTTGTCCCTTTCCAAACTCTTCGGTACCAGGAGCTGTTGTCCTGTACCATTCTCAGGGGCTCTATGGTCAGCCAGGGCATTTGCAGTAAAAAAAAAGGCATTAACGAAGCAGAACCACATAAAGCCACTTTGTTTCATCCAAGATGTTCACATCATCACAAACTCGGGAGAAACAACAGTGAAAATGCCTAATTTGAGTCACACACAGACAAATACAGATGGAAACAGATGGGGAAGTTGACAGAGAAGGACAGGCTGGAGTCAGCTGCGTGGTGCAAGGTGCTACAGAGAACATCTTAAGGTGCAAATCTCCAGTTCCCAGCAGAAGCAGAGAAAGATCAAAGAGCAGCAGCATCACAGGGGATGCCAATAGGAAAACTGAGAGTGAATGCAATAAATAATGTTTGTACACGTTCTGCTGCCGAGGTCATTAATAAAACTGCTACAGCTCTCTCTAACAATTTAGTTCTACCTTTATAAATTGATGAGTGCTTGGGAAGTGCCTTCTGCGGTACAGAATGCCTATGCCACTGGAATTATCTGCTTTGAGGAAATGGCATTGCAAAGAGAGATGTTTTAAAAACCTTTCAAGTGAGATGAAGAAGGTGTTGCACTTGGAGTGAGGAATGTTTAGAATGAAGGTATTTACATTTCTGAGCTCGATCATGCTGTTGTTACCCAATCTATTCAGGACAGAAAACGTCCCTCTCCTCTGTTTCAGTATAACTCTTACAGGTCAGCGTGCTCCAACATTCTAAACTCAGTTATACAGGCACTTGACCATTTGACTATGAAAGGTCTGAACAAATGGAAAAAAATAGTAAAAAAAAAAAAGGCTAATTTGGTGGCAGTGTGCAATTTAAAAAAAAATTTGTTTCTCTTTTTCCCTCCCTCTTTGTGCCACAGGCATTATCATAAAAATATAATAGAACAGGCATAATATGCAGTTAAAAATGCTTTTGTAGACAACTGCTTTCCAACTCAATGTACCAGTGCAGATCCAAAAATGACAGCAGCATTGAAAGATTAGTCTAGAAGTGCAACAGAATCCCTGGAACAGTCCTTACAAAACAGAGCTGGAAGGGGAACCGAAAATGTTTCTTAGCTATAAATTGTATTTCTTCATTATACAAAGTAGTTTTCTAACTGTGCTTTTCCTTTTAGTCATGACATAGCAATATATACTAAAAGATCTTAATGAAGGTATCCAACCTCACTATTTTAAGAACACTTACATTAAAATTTCACTGGAACTTGACTTATCATAAATATTAAAACTGTAAGACAAGAGTCTGGATTACAGTTATTTACTATCTCCATTAAATTGCACTGAAAGAGAGAAATCAAAATCCCCTTGTCCCCCACAACTCTGTAGGATGTCAGAGGATTACAAAAGCCTTTCACTAAACCAAACTATGAAATTATTCCTTATAATAAATTCAGGAATACTTCTACAGATATGCTTTGTTCATACAAGGAGCTGATATAATAGAGTTAAACCCACTGATAAACCCTCTAAAGTAAAGAACTTTCATAACAAAAGAAAGACCAAAAATCCCACTCCAGGACTGATCAATAATTGCACATTCTGTATCTTCCTCTCTATTTTAGGGTTTCATTATTTTCAAGTAGTAACTTTTCCATAATCATTTTATACATGAACTGACCACATTTTAGTAGTTTTGTCTAATGAGCATCTCTCAACATCATAAAAGGAAAATAATGTAGAAGGAAAGGGATAGAAAATTTACACTTGTTAGCTGAAAATGAAATACAAATTGCCTTACAATCCAATACATTCAGAACAGGAAAATTACATCAACCAAAAGCAGGCAAAACAATAAAAAATTACTTTTGAGGAACACCAAAAAGACCCTTAAATTTAGTCACAACATACGTGGGGAAAAAAAAAAAAAGTGACTTTACAAATGAATTTTAATTTGGGCATGACATTACTATACACAAATCATTATTCACAGTTGTTGCATGATGTTCATTGCAAAGGAACAACTTCCAAGTGCAACTCAGCCTCGTTCATCCCAAGGGTAAGAAAAAGAAGAAACTGAGGGTGGTTAAACACAATGCTATTAGCAATACGTGTACAGTACATGGGCTATACAAGTCGTAAAAATAATATACAGAAAACATATAAAAAGCACGTCCAGGTGACTGCTACTGGAGCTGAAATTACACTCAGCAATAAAACAAAAGGAAAAGAGATTGAAATGGTAAAACTAAAAAGGAATGAGAAAGGACTGGGTAAGTAGGTAGATAAAAACTCCACGTTTTTCCCAAGCAGTGATGTACAGCAGCAAATACCATGCAAGTTTTATCTGAAAAATTTTAAACTCGTGTACAAAGAATATCTGCATTACAGCCTAGTCAGTAAATGCTCCTTGAAAAATATACATATTCCTCTTTTCCAAGATCTTAAAATTTCCTCCTCTGACAACCACTCTTCAAACACCTGTTTGCATTTAGTTCTTGAACTAAGACTAGTTTGTGGTACAAAGTGGATAAAAGACCTTTTTTCATACAAAGCTATAACCTGCAGATTATGCTCAATTTCAAGATATTTATAACAAAGATATTTTTAGTTGAAAAAGAAAGTTCTCAAAGGACTTCCAGAATGCTGTGAAACTCCTGTTGTAAATGCAATTGGGGAGCTCATTAAATATACCCCAGGAAATCATATGGAAAGCATTTATTGCAAGATACTTGATAAAATTTCTGCCTCTCAGGGTTACCTGTGCCTTCTCTTAGTCAGGCTTTTCAAACCTGCAATTGTTCTACACCACAGTGGCTTTTTCTACTCAGCCTTCAGAAAATGCCAGTCAGGGGACTGCATGCTATGGTCCCTTTCTTGTCCATAACTGCATTATGGATATACCTGAACCTGGTTTTGAGCAGATGTTTGCCATAGGGACGAGTTCATTTAGTTATAATCCTGGATGTAAATGCAGCACTTGTACAAGCTGCACATGCACTTACATAAAAACTGCTCGTATTTGAAGATTTTTCAACAGGAAGGGAATGTCAGGAGGAAGGTACAGCATCACAGGTGCTTGAGCTGCAAGGGAGCTCCTCCATAGAGAGGAATGCACCCTTTTCCTTCTGAATTCTGTGACCTAAACACATGCACACATCTGCACACACAGGTGCTCAGCCCCACACACTTCCCTCACACAGTGTCTCTCTCCAACCTGCTGGATATAAAGCTGCCAAGAACAACTTGGCAACGAAGGATCAGGTTTCCCAGAGAAGCTGTGGATGCCCCATCCCTGGAAGTGTCAAGGCCAGGCTAACAGGCAGGCTCTGAGCAGCCTGGCCTAGGGGAAGGTGTCCCTGCCTGTGGCAGGGGGATTGGAACAAGATGAGCTTTAATTTCCCTTCCAATCCAAAAAATTCTAGGATTCTGTAAGAACAGCTCTCTTGTTTATTTCACTCCTGCAGGAGCTATTTTTCCTAATTTATCCATGTCTACACTTCCAGGTTCAAACTTTGTTATCACCCTTAAGCAATTCCACAACTTGTTCTCTCCCCAGTTGTTCACTGTCTTTAACCCTTTACTTCACCAAAATTCTCCATTAAGATATGAAGTAATTTAGTCTTTCTCCACCCCTCACTTTTCAGTTTCCTCTGTTATCCAACTTAGCTTGACTTTCTTTCAAGCTCCTGCACGGTCTGTGCCTTCTCATTAACGCTCCAGGATGACTTGTTCTTCATTACAGAGGAACTGATGTTTGTTCTCATATTGAAATACAACACACACTTGAATCCCTCTGCACATCCAGCCACAGGCAACTAATGTAATGCTGTACTCTGTCTCCTATTATATAGAAAATTAAAAATTATATAAAAAAATTCTATAATGCTTAGTGTAAGGGGCTTATGATTTGATCACATTTATTTGCAGATAATAATAATAGAACACATCCATGTGCAGGTATAAATAACAATAGCAATACAAATAAAAAGATGGAATTATAGCAACATACAGTTATGATGACGGTAAAAAAGCAACAAAGCTGAGAGAGAGCAATATTCTGTGCTAAAGATTCTCTAATAAAAGCCCTGCCCATTCAACAACCAGAGCCACTCTTGAGTATTTGAAAGTATTAATTCTTTCCAGTTCTCTTGACGGGTATCATACAAGGCGTAATCTCTCTCTAAACCCTGCTTCTCCTGCAGGAATGTATATGCAGGTAGGTAATTAGTGAGAAGGAAACAGATAAATAAAGGTATTTATTAAAAGACAGACTGATAGGACAGATGGAATGGACAGTTTGTGAAATACACAGAAAAAGCATTCCTTGATTATTTCCCATATGAATCTGATCTCTTGATCATTCTTTTCTGCAATTGATTTGTGAAGTTACTGGTGCAATGCAGACATATCTCACATGCTTCTACTGTTATGCACATCACACACAGACCCCACCCATTAGCGAGCAATACTAAAGAGATCCTTGAAAATGTAGTATAGGAATACTAAAGTAACAGTAACTATATAAGATTATGCTACTTTAAGATACCCTAAGTGGTACATTTTTCAGCAAAGGTCATTACCCCAAATTTTAACATTCTGAAATTCTCCCACAACGTCTGTAATTGAGCAAGAACAATAATTTGGGGGGAGGGGGAATCATATACCTAAAAATAATGATAAGAATTCATACTCTAGATTGAATAGATGTCCAAAGAGAAATCCCAGCATATTCTGCATATTTTAAACCCTGACAAAGCATTCATTGAAACTGGCCTTCATAAAACCTTCTCTTTTTTTGTGGCTTATATGAAGCCACAGTAAGGCCTTAATTCATTCCTAAAATGGTTAGGTGAAATCCACAACTCCTCCTTCGAGAGCACAACTGATATTTAGGTCATTTAGTGCATTCAACATTAAAAAGACACCTTGAGACAGGAAGATAAAATAAAAATATCTGCTAGCAGTACAGGTTGTTGAAAGGAGAGTCTGTTCTCACAGGCTTAGAGTTGCTCTGTATAATTATGGCTTTAGGATTGCCCTTTGGAACAGATAAATCTTATTCTCTATTGTCTTTACTGAATGATAATAAGGGCTTAATTATGTATAAAGTTTGCATTCGCAACTGATGCTGGCTATGAGAGAAAGCAGAGTTCCTGCTGAATGACAATAAACCCAGGCATCTCCTATTTCTTCTAAAAATCACCCACTTGTGAATTAGAGACTGGTTAAGGAAAAGGTAGCCCTTGGACAAGTGTCTCCTGGAGCATTTGAGAGAAAAAGCAGGAAAGGTACACCCACTATGTGATTTTACAGGCAGCAACGTGTTGTTCTTAGGGCTGCATGATTCTGAAAACACAAGTATGATACACGGAGATATAAAAAGTTCCAAGCACCCATGTCCCATTCACTGCTGATCAACAGGCCCACTCCACACTCTTCCAAGTCTAAGTGGTAGTCAGGACATTAAACTTGTTTCCAATGGATTTATGGTACCTCAAGTCAGAGAGTTTCATTGCATGAGAACATTGACAAAGCAATTGAGATCATGTTTTAAAAAAAAAAATATTCACCCTAAGCAGTGACTGTCTTTGCTACCCACCAGACACCCACATCACATGCCCACAGCATTCTGGGTTTTCATAAACCATGCACTGAGATAAGTTTAAATCTGTGTGAGTTTCACATTTTATCCCAAATTGAGGTCTTTGGTTCATGATTTCACTACTGACTTTTGCATCACAACCACTGAGCGAAAGCTATGCTCATCTGACAGGTGTTTTGTATCTCTCTGTACATCTGCCTTTCAGGATTTTCAAAGACTAAGGTTGTTTCTTTCTCTGATGAAGAATAAAATCTTCTCTTTAAGAAACAGACCACAAATCCTCTAGAGAAGTAGAGAACACAAATGTAATTTTCTTTTTTAATCAGAGAAATCAACGTTATGATGTAGCTCACATATTTTGTTTAACAGTTTCTGTTTTACAGCATTATTTCTATAAAATTAACAACAAGACTCATAAATACAAGCTTAACTCCTGAAGTTGTACCTAAATAGCTGTTCTGCTCCTTTCCCTGTTCAGATAAGAAACAGGAAGTAGGGCCTGGACTATAGCACATGTGCAACATCACTGTTCACTAAACTTTATGCTGTGTAGGATTAACTTGGTAAAATATCTCAAAACATGAGCAATAGAAGCCAAGCCGCATTTACATTTCTTTTCCAATTTATTCAGTAAAAATAAAGCTTTTTATTTCTTCCTCTAATGATACACACACTCCAAATGTATTTTTAAATATACTCATCAGTGCAACTCTCAAAGGGTAAGTGTGTATTAGAGAAATGGTCCCCCAGATTAAGTATATATTGTGAAATGTATGTGAATGTGCATGACTTGAACCAATGAACCGTGGCCTGGAATGATGTCACAGAATGTGCAGCATTAAGTGGAAGGTTAAACCTACTTGCATCTCGGTTCATTAAACGTGGTTAAAGTGCAAATTCCCTCATTCTGACAGTAGTAATCACAAGGGTTCACTTTCTGGTCACAGCGCTGACTTTTAAACCCCACAGAGCATCTGCAGAATTTCAGTAAAATAGACCTACATAAATATTCTGCCTTGGGCTGAACAGATTTTAAACGCATTATACATAACGATGGCGAGACACGCACACATACACGGGCACACACCCACAGGAGACAAAATCAATATTCTTTTTTTCATGGAAGGTCCATCTGACAACACCAAAAAGTTTGCTCATGAGTGTTGGTCAAGCAGTTTTTAAAACAACGGGCTTATGCTGCCTGAAGGGTTCTCAAAGTATTATATCAGATGCACCGTACATTGCTATGGATTGATCCACATTGCAATGGCCTTAAAAATGTTCATGACCATTTTCTTGGCATTGCTGATGGTGTTGGTGTAGGCTGCAGCATTTATGTATTTTAAATCCACACACAAATTAAAGCACAAAAGTTGGTTGTTTCTTTTTTTTTTTTTTCCTTGAGATGCTATGGGGTTCCATGTGAATTGAAAAAGATTATGACAGCTTTATAAGAAAAAAAAAAAAAAAAAAAAAAAAAGAAACCTTTCAAAATACCCATTCTAGGTGTTTAGGCAAATGAATCACCAGATTTAGTCATCATATTTGGGCCTCACATATTATAGCTGTGATATTCTCCTTTTGCTAGGATTTACCAGTTTCTAGTCCTCAACTAAATACATTTAAGGAAGTACAAATAACAGGTAAAATGGTAAAAACAGGTAAAAAATAGTAATGAAAAAGAAAAATAAGCACATAAAGGGCTAAATAAGGCAAATAAGGGCTACCATGCAAAAGTAAATAACATTGTCTTTAGCCCCAAACCTGCAAACATGCATTGACAGTTTTTCAGTGCTAGTGCTGCTACAGTTGTGTCCCTTTTCTCATGCAGAAGTGCTTCACCTCTCACAGGGAGGAACCCTTGGCCCATCTCTTCCCCTGGTCAGACTAACAAAATCTAGGCATTCATGAAACTCCTTCGAGAGCCTGAATAAAACTCTCTTTCAAGATCAACAAAATGAAGGAATGGCGGTATCTGTATTCACAAAGTTGTAGTGCCAGATCCCTTTGGGCAACAATTTGCTTATGTCGCCCAGGAAATGAGACTCTCGAGTCCAATTCTGTCTTCCAACCTGGAGGTTGCTCTGACCTCCAGGTTGTTTGGAGAAGCGGAAGACAATTCTGACATGAATCTTCTAAAGAAGAAAAATAAACAAATAAAAAAGATATTAAAAAAAGACTATGACTAGGTAGCTCAGTGTAACTGAGAGCAGGAAAGAAATTAATTTCTTGCTAAGGTAACCACAGTATTTTATATTGAGCAGCTGAAAAAGAAGATACACCATAGCTCTCAAGAAAGGAGTAGAATGTAGATTTTTCTACTTACAACAGTACTTTACTTCTAGCCTACAGAATCCAAATTTCTTTGACATTTTATGTCTGAGCTTAAAAAAAGCACCCTGAACGACTCTCTCGACCATGGCACGGGAGGGAGAGCACAATCTCATCCCAGAACAGCCACACCACTGTGGGCAGCGTGAAGGTTAGGGCAGAAATGAGAGACACATGAGCATATCCCCATAAGAGAAATAACACTGACATTATTTTTCCTATTCCCTAGCCATCAGGAGGAGGGTTTTGCCTCCAACTCTGACCATCTTTGTAGGAGAAAAGACTTAATCCACCTCTGAGAAGCAGGGCAGGCAGCCTCAAGATTCCATTCCAGAAAAAAAATGCCTGAACAGACCTGAAATTACTGTAAGTCTCCAAAGATATATCTTTGTATCTACATGCATTCACAACAGAGTCCTTAGTTAGAAACTTCAGTACTCATTTTGCAAAAAAGTGTGCAAAGTATGAGGTTACAGAAATAGCTAGGAAACAGATACTGTGAGCTGAAACTGCAACCAGCACATTATTCATCCTAGAGAGACCAAAAATACAGACACATGCAGAATAATTTTATTATTTGTTGTCACACAGGCATTTTAATGATCTAGAGGATGCAGGATACTCACAGACAGACAGGTATATTTGTCTCTGGGTCCAGCTGACAGGTACCACCATTGTAGCAGTAGCCATCACACAGCTGACAGGTAGAGGCAATCTTTCCATTAGTGCAACTGCCACGGTTAAAAAGAAAAAAAAAAGCAAAAAACAACCAGTATTTTAGTAAATCTGAGCATTTCATTGTAAAATCAGTATTTTATTAGATAATTATGATATGTACACATTGCAAGAATTCTAGGTTTCCAGTTTGAAAAGCTAGCACAGCAATGAGATTACATAAAGTATCTTTAATCTTTCCTTCTACGAAAATAAACTAGTATAGCACCAAATATTCCCTCAGCAATAGAGCAGCACACGTTACCTACGCCTCCAATAGCATTTACTATGTCTGTACCTCCGTCACAGATAATGTAGAACGAAGACATTTCAACAGTATGGTAAAACTCCACTGTTAACTTGATTAATTTCAAGGTTTCCAAGTGAAAACTCATTCAGTCTGCTGCTACATTGTGCTTCCCCCAGTGAGGAGTGATCCACAAGTTGGTTTTAAAAGTCAGCAGTCAGTTGGTTTTGCATGGCCAGGAACCACACAAAGGGACCGATCTGATGTGACCACTTCAGGGACAAGTTACTGTGCGAGAGATTTAATGGACAATGCAGTAGAATTGCTGCTGAATGTCTGATTTTGAACAAAATCTCTCCCCTACACACACTTACTTGCACACTATGTCATTACTGTCCTTGTTTATTATGCAGCGTCCCCCATGGCACCTGATGCACTTGTCCACCTCACACTTTGGGCCTTCAAACCGTACTGGACAGACACATTCCACGCTTCCATCATCAGAAATCGTGCACGATTCGGAATTCACACAGTAATGGTGGCAAACATCTGAAAGCAACATGACACCTAATTACTGAAAGACACTAAGGGGTGTTATAGAAAAAAAATAATACAGTACTTTCATGTTTTGAAAGGTACTATAATAAAAACTAAATGAAAACTGAAGCTGGTGACTCACTGGCAACCACAGGAATCAAGAATACCCCATAAACAGATATATAATATATTAACGATGTAGTCTTGGGAAGTGAAATGGAAGTATAAACTCACAAGAGGGTTTTTTTTCCCCCTCTAGTTGTCTAACCATTTATGGCATCATCCCACATAATATAAAGACTACTGATGAGAAAAGCAGAGTAATGTTAATGTATTTAATGGGACGTTGGCTGAATAAAAATCTTCTGGTACATTCACATTACCATTAACAGCATTATGCTAAACTGAAATTGAAACAATATTTTGAAATAATTAAGTTTTATTTTCATTTATCCACATATTAAAACTTCATGAAGTTCTAATAATAATATATAAAGACATAATCCATAAGTTCTACAAAGTACTACGTTCATGCTTATCTTTACAGACTGTGCAAGACCCCATTATAGTATTTAACTGTTTAAATGCCAGCAGGACTGAGATTTCAAGTAGTGAATTCTTAACTCCTCAGAACCACCAGTAACTGTCTCAGTTTTCACACTTTCTAAAAAATCAAATTGCCTTAATGAGGAAGATTCCAAGAGATACAAAATACTGATACCTTAACATTTTAGTTAATTTTCATTTATGTGGTAGTGACAACTTTATTTTGTGTGTGTGTGTTTTTTTTTCTTTAAAGACATCATTTAAGCTCCTTAATGGGCAGGGACATGTTCCACTGTCACAGGCTGCTCCAAGACTCATCTAACCTGGCCCTGAACACTCCCAGGGATGGTGCAGCCACAGCTTCTCTGGGCACCACTTGTGAGGGTATCTCAAAGTCAGAAACACATTTTGCTTATGCTGCTCTGAGCTGTTTTTCCTCCTCTCCAAGGAGTGAGCGCTGCTGGAAGAGCTCTGCTGAGGGACAGAGCATGGCTGTTGGAGGAGTTATTTCTGTTTGAATATCCATTATGTGTCTCCACCTGTCTGTGCAGGCTGTAGGCTCAGCTGCTTAAGGAATCACTGCTCAGCAACCAGAGTGGCTTAAAAGACACTAAATGAAGTTGTTCATTGTTTCTGGTTCCCCAGTTCCAGGTATAAAATGGCAACTTGCAGCAGGGGAGCCGTTTTTGGAACAAAAACTACTGCAGTTTGAAAGCTAATACTGAGAGTGATTTTATGCAAGAGTAGTACAAGGGGCATAGGTTTGCACGTACATAAGGACAAAAAAACTCCAAAAAACACAAACCCAAAACCTAGGAATAGGAAGGTCATATGTTAAAAAAAAAATGTTGGTTTTTAGTATTGATTGTAGTCACAAACACTTCTAGTCATCTGCTGTATCCAAAATGTTTATGCTACATTTGGGCTGAAATAACACAAATATGTATTTTTTTTTTTCCTAAAGAAAGGGAGTTCAGTTTCAGAGAAAGTCACAGCTTGTGGGATCACTGTATCCACTTGGAATAACTGTAACTGCATGAAAATGTTTCCTATCTTTTAGGCAGTTTGGGCCTTAAATGCTACAAGAAATGAACTTTAGCTACTCTGTGTGTCTTTTTTCTGGAATTTAAAACAGAGAGTTACAATCAAATACATCAGATTTACGTGTATTTAATAACATGCGCAATGTTAGTAGAATTCTATGTAAATTCACTCAAATTTATTTCAGCAGTGCCAGTGCCTTGGCACGGAGCACACATTTTGGTTATTAGCCCTTATGTGAACTAATCACAGGAGAAACTCTGCACTGGGTAATTGGAGACGGTAAGTATGGGGAAAATAAGGTCTTTGCAAGCTGGTAACACTGCAAGCAAATGTCTTCTCCCTGCCATAAAACCCCCCTAACAGTATTTTAAGCTTGGGAGCAGGAGTAAAATACCTACACACATTCATGTGTCATCCTTTGCATATGAACTGCCTTCGACCACAGCAAAGACAGAATGAAAAAGATATCTGGGAGGCAGCCAGTCTTGGCAATAATGTCATATTAATGTATTCCAACTTGCATACAAAGTGAAGGTGATTAATAAAGCAAAAGATCACACAAATGTGTGAATAAAGCAAAAAAATAACAGACATGACTTGCTATATGCATCATTAACTGTTAACCAATACAATTTCCCAAAACTGTTACTGGCCACCAAAAAATACTCTAAAATATTGTAAGACTTTTTTTTCCCCCTCTAAAAGACTTAAGTTTTAAATCATCAAAAGCTTAATTTTATTTTGTATTTTATGTGTTCGAGTCTCTGAATTGTGGCAGTTTCCTAGACAATCCAAATCTGATAATGAGCACTGTTTAAAAAGTACTCCTAAATTTACATTTAAATTAATTCTCTTAAATTAAAAAAAAAA
>VZTE01000737.1:908251-1069566 GCA_013397775.1 Eulacestoma nigropectus
GATGTTTGCAGAAGCATTCAACTAGAAACAATTTGTTTGGTTTTGGGTAAGCCTCAAGTAAATATTTTTCCTTAATCTGTGTGTCTGTCTGTGCATGATTTATGTCCTACACTATTTTCAAATACCCAATTGTGTTTGCAGATACTTATTTGTGGATTCATGCAATTTGTTTAATATGAAGGAGGACAGAATCACAATTACTGCTGGTTTTCTATTCAAAGGTTTCAATTTATTTCATAGTCTCCCAACTGGAAATACATTCCGTTTACTTCAGTACAAATCCTATTTAAGATACACATTATCCCTTCCCTTGTTTGACAGACCTTTCTCTAAAACTAAATACTTTTTGTATCTTGAAGATAATTCTAAACCAGACCTTGATAATAGCTAATTTCTCTTCCCTTTTTTCTTAAATCAAGCCTTCTTCAACAAATTCACTGAAGGTACAAAAGAGATGATGGCTTTCACGTTTAATGTTCTATGACAAGCACTATGACAGTGTACCAAGACTATGACAGTCCTTGCCTTTAGAATGCTACAATCAAAGCAAAGCAGGAGCAGAAAAAAGATGATTAAAAAATAACATTCAGATCTGAGTAAAATAATTTGCTTTAACTTAAGGTTGCTTGTGAGTCATCATTTTGAAGAGACACGGGGATGACAAACTATAATTTTTAAATGAGTGACCAAAAGAAGAAATTCAAGATTATGTTCAAATGTCTTGAGTTACTGAAAGACATAATGGTGAAACTAAACAAAAGCATGGTGAGAAAAGAAATATAAATGGAGTAAGAACAGAATGCCTACTGGTTGATAACCTACTTTTCCTACTCCTCTGTAAATGAAGTGAAAAATTTGAGGAAGTTATAGAAAGCGAGAAGAGCCTTTCTAAAGGCATGGAAACCTTTAGAAAACTATCGCAATGAGAAGAGACTGATGGGTCACTGGAATGAAAAACTAGGGAAAAATTCAGATGCAAAAGACAGAACCTAAGTCCTGAGAAGTAAACAAGAGTAATGTTCAGAAATCCTTCACCATTTCAATACCACGATGGGGCAGAAACCATATTCGGAGTGATATTTGAGCAAGTTGAAGGAATATAGCAATGTGAAACTCAAAGCTGTCCTCAATGTGCTGCTTGCTGGGGTTAGAAATAGAAAAGAAAGGTAAAGGAGCAGTTTAAAAGACCTGTTGGTCTGCAAAGATAAGGGACACCAGAAGGTTCTTTAACCAACTACATCAATTCCTTATGTTTAGGTATCATACCAGCATAAGAAAACACATATAAATTGGAATAGAAAATTTTAAGACAATTATAGCTACTGACAAAGTCGTCTGTCTTGTACTGCTCCACTCTACGGCTCATTCATGAAAATAATAATAAATCATTCCTAAAACAGCTCTTCCTTCAGCTAGCCATGTAGAAGGAGAAGAATATGCCCAAAGATCACTTGAATACATCAGATGACATTGCCTCAGCAGCACGAATAATCTGGGGCTAAATTTAACAACGCCGTACCAAAAAAAAAAAAAAAAAAAAAAAAAAAAAATCACCCACGCGAGTTTTAAACTTCCGTTGTGTAGAACTTTTACTACAAACCCAGACAGAATAATTAGTGGAGATTACTTACAGTACTGGCACCTGTCTCCTGTGTACTCGGGCAGGCAGGCACAGAAGGGCTGGTTGCCCGCGGTGACGCTGCAGGTGCCCCCGTTCTGGCAGAAGCGCTCGCACACCGTCTGGTTGCAGCTCGGCCCCGTAAAACCCAGCGCGCAGCTGCAGGTCGGCCGACCTGTCCGAAACAGAGAAAGCTATTTTATGATAAAAATAAATACAAATTAAAACAACAATCTGCGCTTTCTCAACATAGATTGAGAGTAGGAAGTCTCAAGGTTTGAGCGTAACTGTGCTTCTCGAGATGCTGACAGAACGCGCCTTTGCAAACATTGCTTGAAGGCAGAACTTTTGAAAACTGAAGTTGGCTCTGGGAGATATGGGCACCTCAAAAACTTCATCTGTGCACTTTTGCACTTGTGCATGTGCAGTCATGGGCTCTTTTATGAGAAAAAAGTCATTATTTAAAATATACAATTGTTTCAAAAGATGGCCCTAAGAAGGAATTTGAGATATGACTGAACTCTTCAAATCATCCTGCCATGCTGGGTTCCTCCTGTTGCAGAGGATAACTGTGTATAACGACCACTGAAATCTCTTCACAGTTCCTTCCATTATTGTCAAATCTATATAAAAACCTTGATACATAATCACATGACTATACAAATATTTACTAATGCACTAATTGCTACACTTTACATAACACTTTTTAATAAACCACAAGTATCTGTGCCTGTTTTGTTATGCCACCCCTCTCAGATAATGAAGACTGTTACATAAAAATTGCTGTCTGGCATTAGACCAAAGATGCCTCTAACATCGATATTCAATGTCTGAAAGCAGTTAACACCTTGGGATGAACATTTGCATACAACGAACTCCTAGTCTACAGCTTGTTTTCAAAGGATTTGAAAAAGTCTTTAAAACCCAATGCATTTTCCTCCTATGATTCTTCTCTATTGTAATTTTCCCTTTTTTTTTCCTTATCTAAATCTCATGTCTAAAGGATTTATAGCTTTGTTACAATTCCACTGTTTTATTAAACCCTTCCACTTTCCCTTATTATTTTCTTACGGCTTATCTTCTTTAAAACAAACTTCTAGATTCCATTAAAGTCCTTCCATCTCCTGACTTTGCTTTTCTATCTCATTTATAATCTTCAAGTAAATGACCTGATGTGTCCAACCAGCCATCTCCCTTCTCACTTCCTAATAAACTGTTCTCATTCTTGATTATCTCTTACAAGACATTATTTTCCCCCCACCCTCCTTCTCTTCGCTTTCATTCAGCTTTAAGGATTTTCTTAAACTTAGGGAGAACTAAGTTTAACCCTTATATTTTTCCTGGCTTCCCAGGAAGGAAAGAGATGAAGGTTAAGCAGGACCTGAGGACCCTTCTGAAATAAAAGGGCAGACAGGATGGGTTGGAACAAGATGAGCATTAAGGTTCCTTCCAACCCAAAACATTTCATGATTTTGTGTTTATCAAGGTAACTACACAATGTACAGCATACGTGGTGCAGAATCCCTTTGGACTGGAATTACAGGCATAAACAGGAAAAAATAACTTCTCAGACTTCATTATTGACAGCCCAACCAAGATAATGATATGACTTTAAAGTCTAGAAGAGATCAGAGAAAATCAAGGAATAAGTTCTATATTACAGGCCACAGTTTTCCCTGGATGTACATTTGAAAAACTTCACACCATGTCATAAAGCAGGAACAAGCTTCTTATATACAAACAATCCTACCTTATGGAGGGATAGCTTGGTGAGTTCACAAAAAAACCTATGCTTGACTTGGGCCTGACCTGGTTTAAAATGCACAGAAGAGCCAAAATCCTAAGCAGCCAAATGAAAGACCATTAAGGACTTTTCCACAATAATTCTCCCTGATTTTCATGCCGATCTGACAAGAACTCTACTGCTGCCTGATTTTCAGCTGCTGAATGAACAGGTCCCTTCTTTGCTGGTTTTTGTCTCTTGGTTTCCTCAGTTTAACACCGTGTCTGGTGCAGGTATACCCACCCCTACCTTCCCACTTGCCTCCTGATGTTCACCACAGCTGCATCTGAAACTCTGAGATGTACAACACTGCTTACCTTGCTACTCGTTCTTCTCCACTTAGCTGGCTGAGTTATTGAGTAATTAAGATTAAAACTGAGTATTCCACAAACCTCACAATTCAAATTTTCTTCTGGTCTGCCTTTCTTTTAACACTCTGCAATCATTTAATAGCAAATTCATTGGAGAATTTTTCAATGCAAGTGAAGCACCCTCATTTTGTCTCCTCTCTCTGACTCATGCAGAATGATTTATTCACTCTTTTTCCTTCACTTATATCTTGCCCTTCTCACACGACACACTTCACATAATTATTTTCTGTATTTTCTATTTTAAGCTATGCTAATTTAAAGTATTTTGCAAATCATCCTAAGGGCCATGAGATCAGTTAGTCTCTTTCTCTGATGAGTGCAGCAGGAACAAAACCATGGACCTAAAAATAGCTCTGACTACTTTAATATGCATCAGCCTGATTATTCATATCTGTCCCCTGTGATCTAAACATTAAATTAAAGATGTTGAACTCAGATGTTAGCATAGATTCCACTTGTTTTTCCCCATGTATACAGTTGTATTTAAATTTCTGCCCCCAAGACAGAGGGTTTCACATAATCCTTCATCTGAATCAGTGTTTCAATAAAAAAAAGATAAAATAGTGATAGAACATAGATCTGGAGGTCTGAAATCAGTTTTCATTATTAATACTCCTCTATTTGTTAAAATGATGAGACAATGATATTTTTCTAGTTTATAGAAAAGATTATTCTATTCTTTACTAATGTAGGCATTATAAATATGCCAAACTGCTGACAGTTGTATGAAAATTTAATACAGTATAGCCTAAACCCCATTTCTGTCACTCAATTTAACATGACTTTTAGTAGTGTTAATAGTCCATTGCCTATTTATACAGACTGTTGACATCTGAAATAATACAAATAATGACATTTTTCTTTTGCCTTATTCTCATAAATTATTTCTGATACAAAAAAATGGTTCCAGGAACAGTTTAATAAAACTGCAGCATTAAACAATGCCAAAAAATGCCATAAGGTTTTGTATTGTGGGATCAGAACACAGATTTACGTTTGCAAAGGAAACAGTCGTGTAACCAAGACGTCACATAACCCAGCTAACAACAACTGCACAGAGAGCTCCAGTGCCTTCCCTGGTCATGAAATCTCAGGATCAGAGCTCTACAGACACAGAATTAAGACTCCCTCTTAATTCTTGACCCTAACCACCACAGAAAGATTTACAAAACATTAGCATATAGAAAATATTCACATGGAAAGTGGTTTATGGAATGCTAAACTGCTTCAAATGCAGAACAGAATTTAGTAGAATAAAGGAGAATAAATTATGGTGACCCTAAGACATAAGTTATTTTCGGCAGTAGGATATGAAAAAATATATGAATTTTTTGACATAGAAATGAAATGTAGATTCCCCCTTTCCTACAAAAAATAAAACATTAAAAAAAAAGAATAAAAAAGATACCAGGGATCAAAATCTTCCAATGTTCCTTCCATTAGGTTTTGATACAGAGGCTATAGTTACTCCTGGTTTGTCAATTTAATTTGCTACATAATAACAACTGCCTATATAATAACTTTTCAAATAAACTTCAAAAATTGCTCATAAATATCTTCTTTTCCTTTCTCTAGAATAGGTTGGTGACTTCTTTTGGGAATTCATTCATATGTCTTAAGCGCATATTTACATTTATTTTGCAAGAATCTGAATTCTAAGGAGATCAATTTTCATTCACGCTATTGCCTAAGCAACAGAGAAATACTGTGCATTTCCAATAACCACAGAAAGTTAAAAAAAAAGAAAAAAAAAATAATTAAGAATTAGGTCAATAGCGTTATTTTTCTAAGCTTTCTACAAGATTTGAAAAATGAGATCATGCAGACAATTGTCTTCATCAAAACCTACATTATTTATTTCCTCCAGTCACTGGTAAATTCACTACCAGCAATTTGTGTTTTTAAGTTGTTCTGTGTGAACATGCACATTTAATTTCAATATTTAACTTGCTGTCACTATTAAAGAAAACGAGGTGGCTCTACATGAGTTTTCTGTAGGCAATATCTTGTCCTTTGGTGTTGTTATCAGCAGTCTGTGGGAATCACAATAATTCATTTCTGTGTGGCTGATGAACCATAATTAGCTTTACTGAAACAATAGGAGTGGAGAGAAGCTGTGTTATTGAAGATAATTAGTAGGTGAGCTGATTGGGATCTATCCCAACAGATACAGAGTCTCTCTGTGTTATTGAAAAGGAGAAAAAACCAATTTCTAAATATCTCTGAGTACTCACAGTGGCTGCTCTTTCCAAGGCTGGTGGTGGTGCTTCTGCTGGGACCTGAGATCAGCCCCAGTGAAATACCACCCTCATTCTCCCCACAGTCCCTGTCCTGATGACACCACAAAAAACCAGGTTCTTCACTGACAGTGTTTTCAGTATGCACCAAATCATTTTGTTTTGCTCATACAATAGAACACAAAATAAAAATAATATCTGATTTATACACAATGATTCTTTCAGAATATTTCATCAATTTTCATTTAGAGGAAAGACTTTTTTCACTCATTTTGATACAAACATCACAATTCTGTTTGATTAGACACACCTGCCATATAGTACAAAAGGATTCATCTGATTTCGTGAACTAGTTAGTTAATGTGCTTGAGACAATCAGCAAACTATTGCTGCAATATTTTTACTTTAAACTACATGGATAAACAAAGTGTGTTTTGATGGTAACATTGACTATTTTTCCAAATTCCCATTAATTTGGCTTACTGGAAAGTATTCATTATTACACCCAAACTTTTAATTACATGTCTCAGATGTGTACTTTTAATTAACTGATGACATTTTCTTTGTTCAATTATTGTAGTTCAATACAACTGTCGTAAACTTATAAATTTTAATTAAAGCTGCTCCAATCTCTGGCTATATAACGTTCACATAGGAATTTGCCAAAAGGCTTAGCAGTAAGTAAGCCAACAGTGAATAATCCCTGAATTGCCAGTGGGATTTGTTTAACAAATTACCATTTGTGTGCAGATAATGAGGTTCTACAACTTAACACATCCAGCAAAGATTTAGCACAATCATGTTTTAAAAAAAATTAGTAATACTCTGCAATTTACTTAATTAGTTATCACATTACTATTCTATATTAGGTGGGGAAAGAGAAGAGGATTTACACATTCACTAGAACACACACATTCACCAGAAGAGTGTTTTGTCTGCTGCATCATTTTATTTGGATCAGAATATGAGGCAAGGTTCATTCCCAGGAAATCTCCTCCTCGTTTTTTGAGCCAGAAATGAACAGTAAGGAAAACTCCCTGATTCCTGGGGAAGCTTCCAGCTGTGGGGACCCTTTGGAAGCATCATCCCACGAGGCTAAAATTGCTGGCAGTCCCTAAGCTCTCCAGAGGCCACGTGTGTAAAACGACACTTGTGAGATCGACTGCATCAAAGCTGTTAGAATAATATGTGAGAATTGACAAGGGCAATCCAAGTCTCCAAGAAAGAGAAGGTCAAGCAAGCTGAAATGATCGCAGATCATTTATATTTTGCAGATGGGTTTAGACTGGCACTTGCACACGTATGGCTTCTGCAACTTCCAGGGGCAAAATCTTCATCATTTTGAACAAAAATACACTTCAAAAAAAAGGCAAAATTGGGAAAATACGTGGAGCTTGATGGCATGATTTTAGCAGGTCAGTTTGATGAGTCAGTCGTATAATGGATGAGAAGTATGAGTGCTGCTTGCTGAGGAGGTGTTTGTGAGCACTGCAGTACAGGAGGAAGCATGCACAGACAGTAAGAGCACAACAGATCAAAGTAAAATGATACTGACCTGACTTAATTTTAAAATAGTAATCTTATACTTTACAGAAATTGAGGGAGGTCTTTACCAAAATGAGTTTGCCATATACCTATTGGAACATGGGGATTTAAAGGATGTGTCACCTGTAGACCTGGTTTAGTGGTGGACCTGGCAGAGCTGGGTTAAGGGCTGGACTCAGTCTTAGAAGTCTTTTCCAGTCTTAATGGTTCTGTGATTCTATTGCTATCAGACGGATCAACCTGGTAGGACAAACTATAAATCTAGACAAAATGTAATGCTGAAGTTCTAAAACCATTAATGAGAAACTGAGCAATTCCTGGTAATAAAGAACATTTTCATTCCTACACGTAGAAATGTGCAAGAATAAAGTAACATAGAGACTAACAACTCTCTGTGTCTGCCTGACACAGCAGACCAGCTCTGCCTGGAAGGCTGAAACCAGGAGAAGGAACACTGCTCTGTCTGGATTTCACACCCTAAGTCCAGCTGCAAAGGGCTCGTGCATCCCCTGCAGCTACAAGTGCCCTGCCCAATTCAAGGACTGAAGGACATGCAGTGCTGTATTCAACTGGAAAAAGGTAATGGTTGTTGCAAAAACACTCAGGGAATTAAGCTTTCTTGATTTAATTACATTTTTCAATGCTTTTAGGGAGTCCAGTGTAACTTCTCTCTGTAAAATACGTAACAGCCTTAGTATATCATGGATTCGATTAAACTGTGATAAGGGGTGTCTCACTGGCATGCTAGTTTGTTTCAGTAACACACGATTTATGGACTGATACAGATAAGAAATACAGCCTGATAAGAAATAGAGATTTCCTCTTAATAGAATATTTACAGGGTCCAGGGGCTAGGCATGCAAGGAAGATGAGATGCACATCAACTTGAACATTTTATCTGGAATACTGGATGGAGTCACTGTGATTTAGAAAGACATAAAGTCTTTTTTCCACATTTCGAGCACATGAAAGTTATGGTGTGGGCTTCAAGGCACAGCTACCCTCATGAATTGGAAATGGCAGATAGGACACCTGGTTCATTTGAAATATGATTCTTAAAAATTTGATGAAACTAAAGGGACCCAGCACAACAGAAGAATACTCCTATCAGCAGATATGGCCTGTGGTGGTCTCAGCTCTTATAGGCATACTTTGGTCATGTGTGATGCAATAAACTTTAGCTGCAGTTAAAGGTTCAGATTCCCCCAAATCAGGCAGCTGAACAAAGAAATGTGGACTGTGGTGACATCCATGCTGCCTCTCCTGATGCACTTTAGTGCAGACATGTCATTCCATTTGGGACCAAGCATCAGGCTGCTTGCTTCATCCCCACGCTGATTCCTGCCCTCCCAGGATGATTCCTGCCCTCCCAGGATGATTCCTGCCCTCCCAGGCCCATGTTAAGAACTGAAGAGAAGCATATTGTAGATCCTGCTCATATCTCACCTCTACCCACTGGTGGCAAAACCTACTGCACTAATTGTTTCAGCAAGGCTGAGAGGTTTCAGAGGCTGGATTTAGCAGGAAAATGAAAATTAAAAATATCCATGCGATAGCAAAGCTGTGTGAGCACAGCAAGTGTGAGCTGCCTGGGAGAGGGAAAACAAACTGCTGGAGGTGAGCGAGCCCTGTGGCTACTGCCAGAAGAAAAGGATTAAATAAAACCCTGGGGTCTCTGCAAGACTCACAGCAGAGCTCAGTTCCAGGAACCAAGTTATTAATTTTATTAAGCCTTTTAACCCCATAAAAGAATCAATTAGATGCCAGACACGTAAAAATGTGGGAATAAGCATCCTCTCTTCAGATGATGAGGAAGTTCTGCACGCCCTTTAAGCCATCACTTCCATTCACTTGCACGTTCTCACTTAGCATGTATTGATCTCACCACATTGATAAGAATCGCCGCTTATCATTTGTGTCAGTAGTTCCATCAGCTGTTAGGAGCAGTTTAATGTATAATTCATCAACTTCCAGTAGAAGCAATTCTCATTTTCTGATATTTAGTCATTATTATGAACAACATTATTAACCCTCAACTACTCAGAACTGAAAGAATAAATTACTAGACTTGCATTCACTTGGAATTTTGCCACCACGCCTCAGTCAATAGGAGGAGGCTCGAGAGAAGCCAGCAAGTGAGGCTAAATTACCAAACTACAAAGGTTAACGTTAATTAGTAAGGAGTGCTGAGGAAACCTTTATAATCTAAGCCCCCTCTGCCACAGAGACTCAGATACATAAACTTCTCAAGGTCAGGTGCTTGGACTTTCCTTTCAGAGATCAGGGTGTTGGTCACTTCATCACACAGGAGAAAATGGTTCACAACATCGTAAGCAGATGAAAGCTTCTGAGAAGGAGATAGCAAACTTCTCCAGCTCTTGGATTTTGAATCAAATATTTAAATATTCCTTGAAGCAGAAAATAGAATTCTATTTCTCCTTTCTCACAGAATTGCTTCATTTTAGACTAGTTCTTGTCATGCTTTTCCTCTCTAGCCCAAACATCACACAAGATACAAAAATGTGTTAGGGGCAAAGATCAGCTGTCAAATTCGTGCTTTTTAACAATATAAACCCCCTGAACCCAAGAGATGTAATTTCAAAGTCCTTCAGTAAAATGAGGGATCTGAGTTCCCATCAAAACAGTCTTCCTGAGAATTAGATGAGTAAAACTCCTATTTTGTGAACTCCAGTAAGAGAAAGGTAAAGGACTGAGGTCAGGTATTTAAGCAAATATCTCTGTGTATGCACATATAAATTGAGACAAATTGAGAGAACAAGATGTAAGGACTTGTTGTGGATGTAGTTTGACTGGACATTTTGCTTTACAATTCCACTGCTACACCTCAACATGTGAGTCTTTACACTGAATATTTACTTATATTCTCCCTTTTCTGGTATACAGTTTAATTGTGCTGAAACCAAGATAAGTGAATGAAAAGCCCTATTTATTGCAATGAATATGTAGGGAGTATGCTGCTATTTTTGCACACTGTTTAAGTATAAACAAAGCAAATAACAAAGAGGAAAAAATATCCTAAAAAGGAACAAATTCAAACATTCAATGCAGGTATAACAGCAAGATAGAGCTGTGCAGAAATACTTACCAAGGAGAGAGGCCCCACAGGTTCCTCCATTCTGGCAGTAATTGTAGCAATGATTGGTTTCACACCTTTCACCAGAGTAGCTTGGCCAGCAGTGGCATCGGGGATCCCCCTTCTCATTTATGATGCACTTCCCTCCATTCTCACAGGTTAATTTACAGCTGTCATCTGCAGCAAGAGCACACACACGGAGCAGTTAAACAATCCCAGTTTCACCTAAGTGGCAAAACAGAACCTTGCCTCTTAAAACAGCTACAGATCACTGGGGGAGGAAAAAAACACTTTTCAAAATGGACAAAGTAAACTATCCCGTTTCCAAAGTGACAGAAAAAAACCCACACAGTTTGGAGACCATAAGCCCTGAAAAGGCTGCCAGAACCTGTAGAGTTGGTGGGAGCTCTTGCATGGCACAGGGAAGTTGACCTCCTAGGATCAAAGTCAGTCATGATAGTACGAATTCTTGCTTGGAACTCTAATTCCTAGTTTGAGAATTGGAAAATTAAATGTTGGTTTCGTCTGGGAGACCTCACAAAACTTCACAGTCATTTTCTGGTGACCTCAGCCCTTTGTATTAGCTTTTTCGGATCTCTTTTCCATTCTCTCTCTGCTAACGGCCTTCTTAACGAAGCCCTGTCCAAAATATTTAAAAGGAAATTATTTAGCCTTTAAATCCTCTTCAAAAATTGATATTTGCATACAAACTTGTTGCTCCTAAGTCATATTTTCCAATTATTTCTTTTTTTCTGCTCAGACTGTAAAATCCCTGAGAAGGGAAGCTGCCTGCTGCTCTGCACCCGCAATTCTTACGTCAGCAGGGCCACCCTCTTAGTGGTGAGGTATGAGGGGACAAAAGCTCTGATCAGGCCAGATTCAGTCTTTATGTAAAGCTCTGTAGTACTTTTAGTTGTGCCTCTCTTGGAAACACTTTACAAAATAAACCTCTATTAATTTCAACAGACAAGGTATAAAATCACTCAATGATAACAACAACAAATTAATTACAGACGAGCACACATACAATGCTCAAACATCCAAATAACCGTAATCTTAAAGAAGCAGAAAAGCACCTTTCCAGTCCAATTCATGCTTTTAAGCAATGAGACACTTCATTTCTCACAGCAAAACAATCCTGTGAAGCCAGACTGCTTCCTAACTAATCCAGCATTTGAGCCTACAAGGCTTTAAACAACAGGGATGTCACAAGTACTGAGGACTCCTCAGCAATACATCCACCAGCTGCAGGAGTTTTGCTGAATTCATCTGCTTTAGTCAAACAATTCATGGAAAAGAGTCAAGGTTCCCATTTGTCCCTTACTGGTTGAGGTCTAACATTGACTGGCACGGCACAGACACAGCAACTCTTTTGCTGCCTAAAGAAACACATTGTGCTGGAAGGGTAGAATTTAGGAATGTTAGATGTTCTCTACCTAAGCAGTTCTCTCCAAAAAGGACTCTGTAAAACCCAGGAATACGGCTGTGCTTGTGCAGAGCCCTTTCCTTGGATGCACCCAAGTCTCTCTTTCCTGCCTGTATGCACCCCTCCTCAGCAGGGTCTGCTGCCTCCTTTCACAGCAGTGCTGAGATGGTGCAGACACCACCTGGGATCAAATCTCTTTAAACAAAACCTCTGGAAACTGTCATCTTTCAGATAATTGTACCTTTCCAAAATTAAGCTGCAACTAGGCAGAAAATCTTAAAGTTACCATGGTGGACTGACTGGCACCTTGTTATTTCATGTGTTTCACAATAAAAATACGAAATCTCGTTTGCACTTGATTTTTTGGTATCCACCCTGGATATATACAATTGCTGTAAGAAAGCTACTCTGTATTTGGGAGTTGGAGGATGCTTCAGTGTTTTATTTATTTGGGTGGTTCATTAAATGCTTTGATGTTCCATGAGCCGCTCCTCGGTTACTCATTATAGAAGTTGTTTGAATGGATAATGTAGCATGTCTTATTGGAGAGAAGGTCTATTTTTGTTTTGCTTATCTTACCTGTTTTACTTATCATTAGTCATGAGTTTATGGAGCAGAACTTGGCAAAAACAGAATAAATAACAGTGAAGTACAGACAACTGCTCATTTTTATGAACCTTTCTGATGATGCATTAAAAACATGTACTATTTCTCTTTTAGAGCAATTCCACAGAATTAAGATATAAAATTTTGGAAAACAAATATGGAAATTACAACTGATTTCCTTCTCTATGAAACATTTTAAATTCAAGAGTTTCAATACAACTCTAATATGAAACAGAGAAATGGTAAAACAGCAATTCTGGACTTTCAATAAGCTAAGAAAGAAGACCAAAAAATGCAATGGATAAGAGAGTTTTAAAATAGCCCATTAGACTTGAACAATATATGGGATTTAATGCTGCTGCTTGCTTGTCTGGAGGTAAATACAAGAAACAAATTACACTGATTCACATCAACTGAAAACAAAAGGGGATGACATGCCTGCCTTTGTGTGGGAGACACGAGCACAACAGTCTCACAGGAGAAGATAGGAAGAAAAGGAATACAGGAGAAAAATACAGAAGAATTGGTATAAAAAGCTGAATACAGTTAATTGGAATTACTGAATAAATACCTCGGAAAGAAGTAATGGGAACAGGTCTACCAAGTACCCACCCTTGGAACCAAGTTGTTAAAAAAACAAAATCAGAAAAGTTTCTAACTCCAGTCTTTAATGCTGCTCTGAGCTTGCTGAACTTGGACTTAAAGTCCTCTCAGCTGCTCTTTTCACTTTTGAAATGACAGAGGTAAATCATTTCACTTGTTATCCTACCCCTAGTCTAACTATTGAATCTCTCTAACATGAAAGAAAGAAAGAATTACAGATCATGTAATTTTATATATTCTCTCCTGGTCTGGATATTTAGTCTTCTGCTGTCTTGATTTTTGCCCATTTCAATCTCAGCATCTTTAATACAAAATCAAATATTTTTGATTTGCCATTTCTCTTATGTTTTTCTTCCCAGTAAAACTGTTTGACACAAACATTAATAGGCTTTAGCTTATCAGCTTCATCTTTGACTCTTTCCTTTTACTGGAAGCAAAAGGAAAGTCTTACAAAGAAGAAACACTGATAAAACAGCAAATCAAAGCTTTGTGAACTCTACTGGTATTTTTTTCTTTCACTTGTTCAATTTTTTGATATTCCATTCCTCTCCCCCACTTACACAAGACACATATCTTTTACTGGCATTTCTATAACAACCCTATTCTTGAGAAAAATGCAACTTTTTGCTATGTTCTCCCTTTTGAAGTATCCCCCAATTTCTGGACTAGACAAGTTAAATGGGGAGATGATGTCATAGAGCACAAGGTTCAGGACCTACATTCTTTGGGACAAGAACTCTCCCTCCCCGCAGTGGGAAATACTCATCTCATGGGGCAGAAAGATATTTGCTCTTGGCTCTCCCTTGGACAAAGGTGTGGCTCATCCTTTACTGAGCTGAATGCACCAAATAAAGACAGAGAGCAGAGTTCTAATGTTGAGGCAAGGTTCTAAAAATATTGCCTCAGATGAGAGCCCCTCTCAGACGAGAGTCTTACTACCTGCCAGTTTTCCACATGCTGAAAAGTATCAGTACAAGTTGTTCTCCCCAAATTTTGTCTGAAGGCTGTAAGACAGACGCTGCTCTTTGATTTTTCCTTCACATTTTGTTTTCCCACTTAAAAAAATCTGTTTGCTTTACAATTTTAAAAGGAAGAGAATGGCCATGAAAAGGATGCACTGGGAGAAAATCTAACTGACACTCATTTTCTAACTGACACCAATCCCAACACCAGAACCCCTTTGTAAATACAGAATAAATGAGATAAACAGATTTTTTTTCAGACCAGAAGCAGATTTCTGTGTGACCCTTGTTTTTTTGATCTCTAAGAAGGCTGAAAGCAGGACCACCCCCAAGATGACAGCATAGATGGAACTGCTGTAGCTCTTCCTCCCTGAGGTAGACTTTGGGGTTGAAAAAGAAGGTACATAGGGATGAACCTCTCCATCCCCAGCCAAAGCACTTTCCCTGCCTGCAATCTCTGTATGCAGTGGGCAAGTCCCCACAGAAACGTGCTGAGGGAAGCAACATGATAAATTAAACGTTTCATCTCTGTTCAGAAGCAACATCAGTTCTGAGTCTTTGTAATTTTTCCTCAGGCTTTCCACTCAACCAAAAGAGCAGAAATATTCCCCTCTTAAGAGGAAAGTGATAAACGTGATGCTCCAGAACAGGGAACTCTTGGAAGTGTTCATTACTCCTGCTCGTTCAGCTGTGGGACACAATGTCTTCCTCTAGTGCAAGTCTCTCCATTTTCATCCTCTGGGTACATTTTTAGCTTCATTGTGCCACAGACAATTAGATACAAGAAACCTAATGGATGCAAATCCAGGGGTCTCTTTGAGGAAAATGAGGTGGTACTCTGCTCGTTCCTTTAGGAAAACTAAAAGGTAGCTTCTAAATTGGAAAAGTCCAGCCCATTTTAGTCAATAAATAAACCCCCAAAGAACTCCAGTCTGTCAGTCACAATCATCCAGGGAGAAATGAGATGGAAGCTGATCTAAGGACACACTGGAACTTGTTTTCATTCTGTTATAAAGAACATTCTGAATGATGCACCACACCCATATGTTGTAATAACTCCAGCTTGAAAACTCCAAATCAAACCCAGAAGCTGTTTCTCATCAGTGGCTTGAGGTGCTGAGGAAGCAGCTGTCTGAGGCAATCTGGATTCAGTCCTACAGAAAGCCATTAGGGATTCAATATTTAAAATTCCTCATGTAGGATTTATGAAGAAAAAAACAACATAATGGACCAAGCCAGTAGTAATATGATGCCGAATTTCAGGACTTGGCTAATTTTCTTCTGATTTAAAAAAAAAGGAAAAAAAAAAAAAGGAAGAAACAGAACAATCCAATGAATAACAATCTGAGTCAGTTTCTGGGATATAGCACAAGGAACAGAGCAAGACTGAGATTACCTTGCAGTCATCAACCTTTATGGCAGACAGACTGAGAAGGAATTGAATTCAACTGGAGATGGCTGTCCTGTTTTGGCTCTGCCAAGTCATGGAAATCTATCACTAGTTTCCTTACTGCATTTAAAAAGACTCAAAAAACTCTCAAAAGCATTAAAAAAAAGTTATGAATATTCAATATACTTATTCAACATACTACTGTTTTCTATTGTAACTTGAATTATGTATTATTCAAAAAGTACAGATCAACCGTACTAGTTCTTGATATCCACAATTGCTACTAATTTCTGAAAGTAAAAGACTTCTTACATGACCTAAAACAGCTGTGTGCAAATAGAATAAAAGCAAAACACTTCCAAAAACCAGAAGACCACCAAAATCAACAGGAATATTTTGACTGACTTTGAATCAGGATTTTATTGTATACCAACAAAAAAATACGGCTGTAAAACCTCTCTTTGGATTGTCAGTTCACCCTTCAACAAAATACAGGCAAGTTAGGCAGGAATTGCTGTTTTGGGTTACTGACATCCATAACTATGGCAAAAATGCTCTGAACAACAGCTTTAAACAAGGTGAATGTGTAGGGTCTGGAATATTTCATATACATTTTCTAGATCTTCATCAGAAAAGGAAGACTGCAGCTCCTAATTTTTATTCCATACTGTATAACCTCCTAAAGGAAAAGAACCTGATTTATAAATTGACTTTTCTTTTCTTTGGAGGCTGTTAGTGACCTATTAATGGCAAGTGGACTGTCAGTCAGCCTTTAATCATAAACCTGTTCAGGATGCTGATCTTGGGGTCAAACTCTGATCTTTCCAGACACTTCTGCTGGTCCTTGGAAGCTTGAGACAAACCTTTAACATCCACTTACACTTTAAAAAAAAGAAAAAAAAAAAAAAGTGCAAAAACATTATTAGAGAGTACTCTGATACGGAGGTTTGTTTCAATTCGTAATTTATAATCTGTGATATTACAAAACCTGCAGTCTACTATTACAAAAATAACATACATGAAAAAAAAAAAGAAAAAGCCTACACTAGACATTACTTGAATATAATTGTAAACAAAAACCTATGAAACACTTATTCAGCAGCCCTTTAAAAAGTCATAATAGATACTGCAGCCGTGGGAAGGCACTGAAAATTATCAATATATTAAAAATGCTTCTCTAGGCATTTTCTGTCTACCCATAAAAATTTATAACAAGTCATTTAAAAACCTCTTCAGATCTTTCTTTAATAAAAACACACATTCCTGAAAACATTAGCACAGCATAATCCCTTGCCCACTAGTAAAAATGGAGCATTACTGAAATTATGGGTTCAAACTGGTACAAGTCAGCAGTGAAAAACAAATTCCTTTTATTTGTCCATTCTTCAGCACCTAAGTAGTAACTATGGGTAATTTGGAATAATTTTTAGGTGGTGCTGTAACAGCAGAAATTTTTGATGAGTATCTACCTGAGATGGACAAAGAGCTGACACTTGGAGGGGTAGGGAGCATGTCCAGACTGATTTGCGTCCAGAGTTGGACAGTTTTATTAATACCACATCATGAACCACTAAAACACAGTCCTGTTAATTCAATATTTAAAGCCTAGGCAGTATAGGTTGGTAAGATTCTCTCCAGGGAATTATGACATTTCAGATAAATTAATTTAATTGCTAAATTGAGCACTTTAAGAACTGAGGATCTCACCAAAATATCCGTCGCTTACACTTCTGAGCCTAGAATTAAACATCAGAAAAACATCCTAATACATGTGATACACACAAGAAATGCTGTTCTGTGATATCTAGAATATTTAAAAATTCAAGCTGGCTAAGAATTCCAGCAGTTTGACCACTTTAGGTTTGGCCTAAATCAGAGTGAAGACAGTCAAAGTACTTAATAATCTTCTATGAAAAAGATTCCCTCCCCATCCCTAAAATACAGCAAGAACTCAGAGGCTTTTTCCCCATGAAATCTGGTTTCCTGTGTCTCAATATTAGTCATTATAGAAGTTCCCAGAAGATACAATTTTACATAAAAATGCTGCAGGATTTTTTCTTTCTTTGACTGTTGCTTCAAAGTCATTACTATTTGCTATGTTGTTCTCACTGCCTTTTCAGCACTGCTGAAAGTGTTTTTTTTTCCTCCTAAATGGCTCATGTTTAATTTGGGATCCAAAACACTTCAGAGCTTTTCAAACTTCTTTTGGTCACTATTTATACCCACTCACTTTTAAGTATCATCTTGTATCAGTTAAGCCAAAAGCTCATTTTTCATTTCTATATTAGAAGGGGAGGTATTTTTTTGAATCAGGGATTTTGTTTCTTCACATTTCCTTTCCATTCCGGCTCAGTAATGTGTGTATGGAACAACATCATGAAACTCCGGACTCACAGCCAGCCTGGCCCTTTGCAATGACAAAACCTGACCAGCTGTTTATTTTCTGGTTCTCATGCAGTTTGCAATACCTACCTAGGAGGCTCTGATCAATGCATGTTCCATTCATCAATGATTTTCCTTCTGGACAAGCACATGTTGCACCAGAAGGGTTGAGCAGACAAATGAATTCACACGTCAGGTCCAAGCATGGATTAGGCACTGTTTAAAAAGACAAAATATTAGAAATATTGATTTTTATTTTTTTATTTAAAGAATTTAGAACTATGTTCTAAAGCTAAGAAAAGATAAATAATCAGATCGAAAAATTCTGATACACTTCCATTTTCCAGGGTATCAGCAGCCTCCAGTCCGTGAACACGCACTCTCACACAGCAGTGCAAGACTCACAGAAGCATAGAATTTATTCCATTACCAAAAAATGTATTGGTAACATGGCGTAAAAAATTTCATCTGCTTCTGTCTAGAGGAATTTTTAGTCATCTCTCTTCTAGTTTTTTTTATCTCTCATTTACAGTGCAGGTACAAAAGGCATTTATGTACAAATTTGTCCAGTGTCCTTTCAAATGAGTGAAAACACATCAAAGAATCTAAATCAAAATTCTATCAATAAATATGACTAAATCTATTTTCAATTTGAACAGTCAGGCTCTGATTTATATTTATACCACTTGGTTACTTTTTCCCCATCTGAAGTGATATTGAGTTTAAAGTAATTATGCTTACTCACAGTCCATTTGTTTGTAGCGGTGAAAAATCAAGGCACTTTTTGCTTTATCAACATCCACATTTAGATATTCTACAAGGCTCCTGCCAAATTTGTGCACTCTAAATGCACCATTTTTAGGGCCTGCTCCATATATGTAATCCTCAAAAATGTCAATTCTATGTGGATGCAGTAAACCTTGAATAAAAATGGATAATAAATACATGTTCATATATAAATAATCACGAACTTTGTTTTAATAAAAACTTCAATTCATTACTATGATTACCACCTGAGGACATTATTTTTCAGACACCTTGTTTGGTCCCCACAAAAACTACCTTTAAAAAAAGCAATCTTCCTCAAAGGAACTCATCCCATACTGCAGACAACTGAAATCTCGAGCTTTTTATCAGTTTTGCACACAACTGAACCTCAGAAACTGGCTGATCATTGTAAAACAGGAAAACTCTGTCGTAACAACTCACTAATTAGAACAGACTTGTTCTACTTGTTGTACCTTAGGTACAACACTTTAACTAGATGTATGTGACAAGGAAGAAAAAGGTCATTTTTCTTCACATCAAAGAAACTATTCTGACAAAACATTTCTTCAGCTCCTTCCTAACATATTTGAAACGCTAGGTTTTGTACTACACTTACTTTAATTCATAATTACAATAAATTAATGCAAAATAAATTGTTAACTCTACCAATTCCTCATTTTTAAGAGCTATGAGGGCCTATTAGGCCACCAGTTGGATTTCCTGTGTACAAACGGCTGTAGAATTTCACATCTACCCTCTAAGAAGGCAATGGCTTCTAACTAAAGCTTCTTTGCCTGAGATGCATCTCTTCCTGAAGCCATAAAGAAACAGAATCCATCACCTGTGATTCCTTGTGATGGCTTGTTCCTGCTATTTTCTCCATTTACTCTAAAAATGGTTTTGTATTTCCCTTGTATTTATTTAATTTCATCTATCAGCCTTTATTTCTTCCTACTGTTCTTTCATGCTATCAGTACTTGGTACTCCGTATTTCATGTTCACGAAAATATGCATGAATTCTAATAATTATTTTATGCTTGTTTAATTCAATGGGTAGAAGTTTTTAGTCTCATTGCAAAGCAATTTCTAAACTCCCCCAGTTTTCCTTTGGTCCAGCACTACAGGAGGTTGTGGCCAGATCCCTACACTGAAGGTAATCTCTCTTCAGATGATTATCTTCATGTATATTAAAACAAATTGTGGAATAAAATGCTTTTAAACCAAAATAAGATGATTTAAATCTTGTCCTGCCAAACTAGGATTGTGGGAGATTCCTCCTAGTATATTCCAGGATATCCTGCTGAATTCTAGGTTAAAACACTCAAGAGCACCAGGTATAATAACACCCTGATGATTCTTCAGAACCAACTGCCCACTAAGCAATTCTCCTCAAAAGCCTGCTTTTAAATCTTTTTTTAATGTGTTCCTTCTCTTTTCTACTCAAATTTCCTATTTTTTTTACTTAACAGATTGTTAAAAGCCACCATGCAATTCTATGAAAACAGTTTGCTTAACCAGAATCTCCTTTTTTATCAAAAGGAACTTTCTTCATTCACATTCTCTTAGCAGAATTCTGTGATTACTCGCTGACCTGGAAGTCAAGCCCATTATTTCTCCCAGAACTGATTCAGATCAACTGTTCTACAACCTCTAAAACTCCCATTCAGTGCAGGCAGCTCTAATGTAAGCCCAAGTGAGACCAGGCCTAAATTTTAACCACAATGTTACTCAATGATACCTAAACTTGGAGATCTGCACATATCATTGAATCTTTGTTCTCCTAAGGTAATTTTATTAGATTATCTTAAAGCTAAAATTATCGTATCTAAAACACCTGTTTAGCTAATGTTTGAAGAATTGTCCAACAAATTCACAAAATACTACTTAAAAATCACTAGTTTTTGCTTATATAGTTTATCTAAATAGTAAACTTCAGCCACATAAAATAAAATAAAATAAAATAGGAATCATGTTATACCAAGGCTCTCCATACCTTGTTTTGTGCTCACAGACACAACTGAATCGGACCCATCAAAAAGAACACTGCCAATAACAGATAACTCAAAATCAGCCCAGAACAAGCGCTGACTGTACTGATCAACTACGAGACCTACAAAGGAGATAAAGTTCAAAGAGGTAGATAAAACCTGAAAAAAAATTGAATATTTTTACGTAACTCTACATCTTTATGCCATTCATATGACATATGTATACCAAATATTGTGACAATGAAAAGACTTGACTGGAAATCAAGGAGAATAAAATATAACAACTCCCACTTAAACCTTCCCCTTGGGGCAACCATGGTTTTTTACTTTCTTTACCTTACTCTGCCCAAGGTCAGCACCTTTTCTAACCCATTCTCCTCAGCAGGTACCAGGTGGGAATTAAGTATAGAATCCTCTAACCTGTTCTCCCAACCAAAATCTAATATGCACCAGTGTGATTCTGTGTTAAAAACAAGGCATTCAGAATTCATGGAGTCTGAATCATGGAGTCATTTGTACCCTGTTTCCACACATATGTAATTGTGCTCTCATTTTTATCACCAATACTTCACATGGAGTCTTACAGAGTTAAAAATCAGATTATTTTAATTACATTAGGGCTGCAAGGCTTAAACAGCAATATTGGCAGATATATCTATCTATCTATATATGAAAACAAAAGAGAATAAAAGATAGATGGCATTAAGAATACCCAGCCTCTAGGCAATAATTAAGCAGTTAAATCAAGCAGTCCATGCTTCACAGAGGAAGATTAAATGGTTAATATGCCATTTAGGTCATGTCAAAAACTTCAGCCTGAAGAAAATATTGGAACCATGAAATAATTTCATTCTGAGCTTTTGAAGTTGCAGTGCATCTTTAATAAGAATGGGAAAAGGTATTTTTCTTCCTATTTATGTAAGTAGGTAAGTCAGAAAAAATACATCAAAAGAAATTATACATAACAGCAAAAATATTCCTCTTAAGGTCATAAATTAATCAGCTACAGATAGATGAGAGGTAGTGGAGAAAATCTGACTCACAGACCAGTGAAATATGTTTACACGTGAAACTCCATTAAAAAAACCCTCTTTAAAAGAAAGACTGATATTCAGGGATATGGCTAAAGAGAATAATTTCTGGTGAAAGACAATCACAATGTGTCAGTTCTGTGTGATACATGGGACCTGTAACGGGCATGTTTTTGAAGCAGTCTCCACTCTCCAGCTTTAAATTATTCTTTGCATTTTAATGTGAATATTTAAATGCGAATTAATAAATAACTAACATTCTCAATGTATCTTTCACAGTATCAGAGATAAAAGAAGTATTTATATTTGTTTTATACATATAACACTCCTGTGATAGTCATTTCTGTGTAAACCCTACGAAGTCAAGCCCAAATGCTCAAACTCTCACTCCCTTTTATTTGAAATAAGAAAGGCACATGTGGTAGTAAATTTAAGAGCAGTGTAAACAACATTAGTAAAGTCCTGTTTGGGAGGAAATATTAAAGGTTTGAAGTCTTTCTTTGCATTCCCTCTACATGGGCCTGTGTTAAATATCTGACAAAAAATTTAAAAGACTCCATAAACATCTATTTTCTATCATGAAGTAAAGGAAGAAAAGCACAGAAGGATGTCACAGAAGTGTTTTCCGGCAGTAAATACAGAAAAATGCATTTTGTTGTTGTTGGTTTTGGTTTGTTTGGGGTTTTTTTGATTGGTTCTTTCTGGAAACTGAGAAACTGAAATCCACAGTGAGTTAGCAAATACCACGTATTTAGGAAAAATTCTAATCTGTTTACCTGTAGGTCTTTGCAGGTTCTTTTGAACCAATATCCTTCTCAGAGTACCATCCATAGATGATTCCTCTATGTGAGACCGATCCCCAATAACTGTCCAGTACATCATCCTGAAAGTATTAAACACAAAAATTACGCTGAATGCCTACACAGAACCTCAAAACGTTTCACTGATACTAAATTATTTGGCCGATAAATTATTGGGCCGATTTGGCCCTGAGTGTTGTGACAAATGCTTGAACAAGTGTCCTGAGTTTAGACTCAAAATAGAGGGGTGCACAGTAAAAGCCAAATGCTCAACATTCCTGGAAGATGGGAGATCTCGGTTTGCATTCAGGTAAATTGAGCAGGAAAGTTAAGTAAATGACTTGGAAAAGTTTAGACACTTGTAGACATCGTTTTCTTTCCCTTGCTCTGTTTTGAAATTTTATCTCAATTGCCAAACGGGAGCAATGTTGAAGGATACATACCCCTTTTTAGGATTTACAGCAATTGCATACGGTTCTCCTGCAATGCTGGTGAGGAGCCTGGTGCAGTTTGGTCCCTTCAGCTGCCCCACATTGATGGAGTACCTCAGGCTGGTCCAGTGAGTGGTGTAGTAGCTGAACCAATGCATCCGGGAGTGATCAGTCCAGTAAACATTCCCAGCCACCCAGTCCACAGCAATGCCCCTCGGCCTTTTGAACTCTGGACACTAAAAAGAACAAATGTTGCAGTCAGGTTTGTGGAAATGGTCTTTCACAGCAGCTGCACAGCCACAGTTTTTTCACGTAATTTTCATGTAATTTTTCACAGTGAAACATCAGAAACACTGCATTGGAAAGACAAACTGCACCTGCAGGAGTTCAGCTCTAAGGGAGCTGCTGACACTTCTATGCAATGCAGAAGAACAAGTCAGTTCTGCTTCAGATCTGTTTTCTCAAGTGTAAGGCCACCCACATTGTGGAAAAGTCACTTTGGCATCAACTACTTGAATTATTGATACTGAAGCAAATAAGTTTCGTGGGCTGTAATTCAAAATCAAAGGAAAAGGAAGTTTTAAGATTATACAGCTATTTTATTCCATGCAGAACCCATGGTATGGTGGTCCATCCCAAAGTCCTCAGAGAAAACAGCATGAGAGCCCATCCTGAGGCATGGCTGCCAAGGGTGGAGAAAATCCCTGCATTTAGAAAACTGCATAAAATTCCCTCTGCATTCATGAATATTCATCTTCACACGTAAAAGAGGCTTGGCTGATTATACCATTAAATTTATGACATTTATGCTATCAACTGCGGGATCTCCATCATGATTTTTTTCCATAATCATTAAGGCCTAGATCTAAAAGATGGTTCTAAGGATATTGCAGATAGGACATCTATATGAACAAGTTTCTCTAAAGTTTACTGGAATTCCTGCAGTAATGAGTAGCACCTGTAAAACAGGATTACTCAGCTCTTTCTAACATGAACGTAGTGTGTCATAAAAACTTCAAGACCAGCATGAGCTAAATACATGAGCCCGTTTACTTATAATGACATCAAGTTAAATTATGAACAAAAAACATATATTCCTTAAAAAAGGAAGCACTGGAATGCTACTAAGCTACATAGCTGAAAACCAGGAAAGAAAATCCTAACATAACTTATTTTTCCTCAATTGTCAGAGTTCCCTAATACCACAAGACATTTGTAGACTATTTTCATCATAATATAAAGGTCATTTCATTCTCTAGGTGAAATAATAGGACCACAAGGGTGAATTTAGAGAGTTCATTGTTCATAAACTTTTAATTCCGCAGAAATGTCAGAGAAGGTATGTTTTATAGATATATAGAACCTTGATTTTCTATTTAGAGGAATAGTAAAGCAGCAAAATCCATCACTGCATTTGCAAAACAGTATTTCTTTAAAAACATGGTCACAGTTGGTTTTCAAAGTTAAACAAAATATTGTATCATAATTCTTTGGTATGAGGCGATGACAGTGGCAGCACATGCTTCCACAAATAACAGAATTTTTTTTTTCGGTAAGTGTAGCATTTGCATATAACAAACGTTTTTTCTTTGTTACTATCCAAGCAACACTCACAGAAAGGACCAGATACCAAAAAAAGAGGGGTATTTTCAGATAAAATGAATTGTATTTTCAATCCAAACTCCTTTTAATTCCGGGCAATATTCAGGCACCTGTGTCAAGAAGCCTCTCACACTTGGAGATCTCTTTGGATACTGCAAGGATTAATGACACTGCCTTACAACCCTGGAATCAAATATTCTTTTAAAAGCAGAGCAGCTGTCATGGTCAGAAAATCCTCTTACCTTTTTTTTTGACTGTTCAAACCCACAGTTTACAATAAGACTGTTTTTTGAGAGCCTGGGAAGACCAGGATGGGAGTTACCAAGCAGAATGAAAGACGGTTCCCAAACGAGCTTGTTCTAGAAGCAGATGAGACATCCTAAAAGGGATATCCTACAAAGATTCTGAAACAAGGATGGGGTTGCTGAGGAATACTGATCCCTTCTCCTCAACTAGACAGGAAAAGCGAAATTCCAGTAATTCTGAGGGAAATATTAAAGATCAAATGAAGAAGGAGAAAAACAGAAGAAATGGCAGGGAGCCATCTGGTGTAAGAGATTCAAAAAAAGAGAAAAAAACCCACTAGCTGATGCCATGGCTGTGTCATTTCCAGTTGTGTTCATTAAGTTTCAGCTACGTGATATTTCTCAGGTCTTATGCATCTTCTCACACTGTCTAGTAAAATTACTTACTGGAAATGAGCTCTTACCTAATAGCTTATTTGGATTATGCAAATTTTGAAGAATTCTGCATACAAAATAAGGATGAAACTACAGGAAGAAAATCACATTAATATTTTCTACAGTGATTTTAGCCCTCTTTGATGTTAAATATAATGCACTACAACTTATTAGGAAAATTGAGGTTTGAAACCTAATTGCCTTTTACAATTTGGAAGTCTCTGCACAGCTACAGACCACATCAGCCCGATGACTTTTGATCAGAACTGCTGTCTTTTGTAAATCCTGTTTTCAAGGTAAAGAATTAACAACAACAAAACAAAAATAAACAAACAAAAAAAACCAACAGAAAATCCCCCAAAACAAAACCAAAAAACAAACCAAAAACCAATCAACTAACCAAAAAAGAAGCTGCATTACCAGCTTGAATCTGGCAGCCATTTTCATATAATGGTGGATTACAGGAAAATTTTCAGCCCCTAAAGTAGATGACAACTCTAGTTTGTATCAAACACATATGAAGCAATATTTTATCTTATTTACTTTGCAGATATTTTTGGTATGGAATTGCTGTGGAACAAAGTAAACAAATATTTTGCTTAAAATTTAATTAATTATTTTTTAATTAATTAATATTTAAATTAATTAATAAAAATATCTAATGTTATATTACTAGAACAGTAAAAAGAAACGAGAAACAACAAAACTTTTAGACTTTTGCCCACTGAAACACAACATTTTCTTCGACAGATGAGCATCCCAGTGGGTGCAGTGGTTCACCAAACCACCATTTGTACTACATAAAGTAGGATCATTTATAAATCCCAACCAGCTGATTCCAGACAGAGTCTCCTAAGTACACAAACTTCATCCGGACAGAACTGTATCTCTAAGGTAAAACCATAAACTCAGGCTACTTAGAGAAAATGGTCTGGAAATAGTTTGCATTCACAGGATGCACTGCATTCCACTGGGCCCTGGGGCAAGTGCTGGGAGAACACGGGTGGATGTGCCCCAAGAGTGGTTAAGGGTCCTTGTGAAGCTCTCAGAAGACTGGGGCTGGAGCAGGCTGCCAGCAAACTGGCTGGATACACCACAAAACCTCCGCTTTTCTTCCTATTAAATGGTACCATTATTTTAATGTTCATCTTTTTTTCCTCGTCCATAAAATAAAGCCCTCGAGTTGAAGTGTGGGGTAGCTCCGTGTTGAGCATTCACCTCAGGTAACTTCCCCACCTCTCTCCAAGGATTAGGCAGCGAACAGCTGCTCCAGTTATCACCAATTCACTCTGTCTGCCTGAACTCGATTGGGATGAAATCCTCTTCTGCATCTGTCAATAAACTCTGAAGAGTTGATATTTACTATTTCCTTTAATGCTTGAATTTGTGCCAGTCTTAAACCCTTTTTCACAGAAAAAATAGGAGAGCTACTTAAAGCTATTCTCTGAGGAAGGCTCTTGATGTGCTAATTCCATGGAGCAATTTCGGTTGAGATGGATTTTTGCATTAATGTAATTACCTGAAAATGCAGGTGACTTTGTTCAAGTTTACTATCCTGATTTACATATCAAAGTCTAGATATAAAAGTTATAATGTAACCTTTGAAAACTTATCCATTAAAAGAACTTGTGTAAAAATTAAGGAATTCTCTAGCTTTCTAAAACCAAATTTTGGTGACAATATTAAAGCAACGCTATAAAACCAATTAACCTATTGATCAGCAGCAAATAACACAACAATATTTGAATATTAATGAGATAACGCTGGGAAAGTAATTGAATAGTTAAGCACAATGAGAAGAAAATGTTTCACAAATATAAATGAGAAGTGTCCAAGATATATTCAAATACAGTCTGTGCATTTTCCACATTCAGATTTGTAAAAAAAGCTTTGTCTGGCTTGGATCAAGCATTGTCACAAGGACCTACCTGCACCGAGGAGACAGGGGAACATGGGTATAAAGAAAAACATCATTTTTTCAATATCTTTGAATTGAAAAGGAAGTGACTAAAAAGTATTCTCAGGTAACAGTGAAAAAGGTATGAAAACCAGAAAAAAAATTCAGTATGCTAGGAAAATAATTCTAAGATTATTTTATCTCTGTTAGTATAAACAGGGAGACAGTGACAAATCAGCTGTGAAAATTTCAACCCCTGGACTATGAAGAAGTCTGAAGGAAGCTTGTGCTGAATTTTATAGACCTGTAAGAAAGATCCATTAGAGAGACTGGGGGTCAGCAGGCTGCTCTTATTGCAGAATGCATCTGCATATTACCCCAAAATAGAATGAAAATAAATAAATAACAGCACCACCTGTTATTACAACACTTTAATTTCACAAGGCTTTACAAGTTCACTATTTTCTAATAATGAACCAAGAGACCTGTTTATCAGGATTTTTTAAGCACAAATACACACCACATTTAAACGAGAAAAACACCACAGTAGAATCATTCCACATCTTCAATACAAGCATCCTTCTACAAAACTCAAATGACAGAGGTGACCTACTAGAAATCCTAGGAAATATTTTGTACTTCAGAGCTATTTTACATGCACTTTCTGTCAACAAAATCTAGACACTTCTGCCGGGCCGGTCGAAGTGTTGGTTTTAAACCACTCTTATAAAAGATGCCACAACAGACTCAAGGTATCTTCAGGGTCCATTGGTGTCTACACCCCGAAGCTTTTTGCCCTGCTGCTGTCAAAGGTCAGAAATGTCATTCATCTGGAGAGGAAATGTCCTTGGATGGAAGGTACTCAGAAGTGGTGTCAGATGTGTATGAATTATAGATGAAATGTTGGGCTACTGCTGCTACTCCTGTTTGTTCTGCTGGGTGTATAAAAGCAGTCACAGGATGGAAGGTCATCACTGTTACCTCTCCTAAGTTTAAGGAAATATGAAACAGCCAGACAGGTGTTTTTTCTAACTGGATTTACTACTGGGCAAGAAAAACCTAAAAACTCTACTCTGCTATTACATTAAATAAAGAGTAAAAAACCCAAAATTTAAATTTACAGCATTATACCAAAGTAGAGACCACATAGTTTCCTTCAGTTCAGCACTATCACTTCCTAGAGAATTTTCGAGAAATATTTTAGGCAAAATGAGTAACAACCTGCATTTATTTTATTTTCAAGTAAAGACCACTTGAAATTACCCAAGCTTATAAAAATTCACATTTCTGTTGTGAAGTCCAAACTTACATTTATGTTCATTCAAAATAAGATACTACGCAGTTCAACAAATACAGGAATAAATACTAATTGTTCTAATGTTTAAACATACGCCATAACTTTGCCAATATTATTGTTTATATGATCACTGTAGAAAAGAAGCTTGTGTTTAGCCTGTCGCCATTTTCTGTCTTCCAAGGATCTGAAAACCATGGCTTTCTTCTTATATATAGATTATATTCTTTCCTTTCCTCTCTTGAAATAAAAAATCTTGATGGTAATAAAGGCTTTCCAAACTTCTAATATAGTGATTACTTCTCTGTAGGAAAGTTTTTTAAACCCTGCAATTGTGTTGTCTTGGAGACTACCAAATCTGCCAGAGTCTTGAACAGAAAGGCTTTAGTAGCCATATATATCACTGAAATAAAATCATTCTCAGACAGAAATTTTAATTTACTAAATCAGCACATGCTATTATAGTCAGAACAGTAAAATAAATTGAATGAAATTTGTGTGGTTTAATCTTTGATTTTGATCACTTACTATCAAGCCACTGTTACTCTGCCTTCTCTCTCTGTCGTGAAGTTTCCTGTAGAAAATCCCTCCTGGATTAAACTGAGTGCTCCAAACAATCATATCCCCTTGAAAATATGCATCCATTCCAGTTATCCTTGAATTGTGTTCAATATGTGATATTTGCTGATGAGCATCACTGTAGTTGAATGGATATGCAAAACCCAGGATGTCAGTGTCATTAGCAACATAGAGAACTTGATCTTCAGAGCCTAGGGATTATTATAATGAAACAAAAATAAGGTAAATGTCAACTAATGCAAAATCAGTGGGTTTAACTCAAGTAGCTTTGTGGTGTTCAGCTGCTATCATTTCTGATGTTAAATTTTCTGGTTGTTGAAGACTGCAAAAACACCCACACTCTGGGCAATAAATGCAATTCTTGATACTCTGGTATCAACATAGCAACTTCAGTGCTCTTCAAGGTCACAGTGGGACACCCAGGACTATATTTTAAGGAGTATATAATATAAGAATTTGAACATTTTTGATCAGTATCCAAAAATACAGGATAATATGCATTAAGCCCATAAGAATCCCATATTTTTATATGCATGCTGTCTTTAGAGGGTCCTAAATGTGTATATTAAAGGAACACAGAGCTTTCAATAAACATGTTTTTAAATTGCTCAACTGAAAATTAGAAGTAGGATGATTTTATCTTTAATGAAGGCAGTGAAGTTTGGAAATTGACTGCAGTAGAACTTGTGCAGTTGTGTCTTACATCTCCTCATTTCAGATAGCCAGACACCATCCTGATCCAGACGTAAAGTATGTTATTCGTAAGATAATGCTCTCTGGTATGAATCCACTGAGTTTTGAGAAAGTTTAAAATCAACTGGATACATTAGAATGTATTTGGATTATTTTTATTTCCCCATTGATATCACATTCATCCATAGAGAATCAACTTAAAATGTCTGTCCAACACATTTCCTCCTTATGAGTATGAAATATTAAACATCATTTGTTTCCTACCTCCTGATAAATGCAAGAACAGAGGAGTTTGGTTAAAGCAAGTATCAATGAGGAAAAGAAGGAAGCATAAACAGTATTACATTGGAAATCAAGCTTGTGAAAAATTCAAGTTTAGGATAATAATTCCCAGATTTTTAAATCATAAGCCCTCAGAATTATGTCTGTGTTCCTATAAAAACAAACCATTATCTTCAGTTAGTAACCCTGTTTGTTCCCATGTCATAATCTGATTTCTTTAGTCACAGGCAATGATGCTAAACCCTGAGAGAGTCCATGTTATGTGTGAAGTACTAATGACTCATTAATATAATCTTCCCATGGCAAATTTGCTTAAAAAAATGCAGACAATGTATATAACAAATGACAGTACTGTCTATTTTGATTTTTACAGCCTTACCTTTTGCTATGCAACTGTTATTCTTCTCCTTGTAATTTTTCTCACATGCACACCTGTAAGAGCCCTTTAAATTATGGCAGTGTTGGGAGCAGGCACCAAATACCATGCACTCATTGACATCTATGAAGAAAAAATTGTAATTTATATACCTGCAGCTTAGTACACAATTATTTAACATGTTCATAAAATCATGGAACAACGCAGGTGAACAAAGAGAACTCATAAGCAGTGCTGGATCTTGCAACAGCAAAAGGAAACCCTTCACATTTATCATTGACCTTATTTCCACTGCAATCAACATATCTCAGAGAATTTTTTATTTTGTTTCTCTATCCGTTGTTTGTCAACCTCTCATCCCTAGAACTGGAAAGCAGCTTTGAAAATGAAAACACGTGCTACAGTTATGTCCAACATACCTTCCTCTGCTACAGTCAAAACTACATCATTATCCTCATCGGAAAAGCTCCTCTTTACACTTTTTTCTTAAAAGCCAAAAAATGAAGGCTATATTCACTCCGATAGTCCCATGGAAGTGACCTGAACTTCTGTCAATTACTGCTCATCACTAAGAAAATGAATTCACAACCCATTCTTCGGGAAGGCAGATTTAGTTTATCTTTCCAATCAACCCTTTCATTATAAGAACTGTGTTTTCCTGCTGACCAGTATGGCATCATACATATTAAGACCACATTTTAAAAGGAATTTTACTTTCTGCTTGCTTCGATTTCAGCTTTGTATTATGCATCTTCATTATTTTAAGCATCTCAAAATATTCTCATATGCCAACCTCAACACCAGTGTTAAGTAATCTACTAGACCTTAAAAAACCCATTTACTCCTCAAATTATTTAATAGCCTGACTCAAACCTTTTGACATTCACAACTAATGTTAAATCTTTGATAACCTCTCCAGGTAAAATGCATGAATCTACATCTTGTAAATCCTTTCTGTTTCTTTCTTTTTTTATTTCTTAATCCCATAGCTATGAAACAGCTTTTACTCTGTGGAAAAACAAAAAACAAATTAAAACAAACATGATAGGTATCTCCTTCTCCAGCATAGAAAATTGACTACACAGTTGACTTTTAATACTTTATAACAAGGGAAGACGGAAAATATCTGTACCTTCACACTGTCTATTCCTTCTGTTTCTTTGAAATCCAGGTTTACACTGACACAAAAGGGATGATTTTGTTTGATTACAGAATGCATCATCTCCACAAGGATTCACATTATCTTCACACGTATATTCAGTGACACCTGAACATAAACAAAATGTCTAAAAAATCCCTGATAGATTTGCTTAAAGTGTTACAAAAGATACCTAAAGTAACAACAACAAATACCAAATTTATCTTTCTGTTTAAAGAGTATCGGGTAAATTTTTAATAAATGACTTTACAGTGTTTATCTACATCTGCATAATTTAATGTATTACATTTCATGTAATGACAGTATTTAACTGAGAGACCAAGAATTTAATACTAAAATTTTTCTTGTTGCAAATATGAAACAAAATACAATCAACTCATACTTAAATTTTGTAAAGAACTTGTAACTACTCCAAAAAACCTCTACAACTTGAATTGCTATAAAATTTGCCTTGCTCTTGTGGTACAGAATTCCATCCATTTTTAACTAAAAGAAAGAACTACATTAAACCGAATTCTGGATTGTTCAATAGGCTTTGCACAGATTAATGTCTCGGTTGTTTCTGTTCTGCTACAATCAAGAAAACAGATCTTGTCAGCCCAACTCACTTATTTTGCAGTCTTGCTCATCTGAGCCATCTCCACAGTCATCGAACCAATCGCACTGCAGCTCCATGGGAATGCATTTCTTGTCATTGCAAGCAAACTCATCTTTTTTACACGGTCTGGCTTTATGCGTGATTTTATCTACATAATTACAGATTAATAAGAGACGCATCAATCAGTATTCAAGATTCTCAGATTATTTTAGACACATACAAATGGGAATGACCACAAAGCATTAAGCGACTGTAAATTATTTCAAGCTTAATTTCTTTCAGCTTCAAATTCCGACCTACTAACCCCCAGTTAAGCTTTACTGAAGGACAAGAAGATCTCTGTAACAAAGTTTGCCTTCAAGGTGTTTTCTCTGATCTGAACGCCTTGAAAGGTAATATCACCTACCACAGTGATCTTCATCCGAGTTATCACCACAGTCATCGACCTCATTGCAAATCTGCTCTGGCCGCAGACAAACCCTGTTGTTTCTACATCTGTACGGCCTCGTTGGAGGGCAGGGAAACTTTACTGCACAGTAAAGAAAAGAATCAGCTGTTACCCAGCTATTAATACTTTTTTAACGACACATTATCAAAGCCAGATACATGTTGGCACCGTACGTTCTTAACGTAGAGATTTTGTGTGATAAGGGCAATTTATACCTTTTTTTGAGAACCAGTAAATATGGCAGAATTAAAGCAAAGGAAGTAGAAAGTGTAATGACGTTCAATATTACACCATACAAGCGATTTTTTCCTCTCTGTGGGTTTCCTACAGAAAAGATTAATTTCTCAAAAATATCAAATATCTGAAATTACAGGAAAAGCAGTAACAAAAGAAAACTATATCCCATATTTCAAGCTTATCTTCTACAAGCAAAACAAACAAAACTTAAGGCACACATGCCTTTATATATTTGTGTGTCTTACATGTCATTCTTGCTTTATTATACAAAAAACTCTGAAAAATGTAAAGTCATACCACACATTTCAGCAACTTCATCAGAGTTATCTCCACAGTCATCCTCACCATCACAAACCCAAAAATGCAGTTTGCAGAGGGAATTGTTGCACAAAAATTCATCAGCTCTACATATATTTCCCCCTGGGAAGATGAAAAGATGACAAAAAGTCAGGAAAACAAAAAGAGTAAAGAACGTCAGTTTTTGATAAAATCAGTGCAGCCAGTTATCACATACTATTTGCAGAGAGTAGCAGAGGTAGCATAACTAAATTTACAGATCCCAAAGGAACGGGTTGGAGAGGCAGGGAAATACTCATTCAAAGATTTCTTCCTTGACCAAACGCTTCCTTTTCCTGACTGCTGGCTGGGAATTACCCAATGCAGGTACCAAAGACACCAACGAGTGACCAGCTGGGCATGTTCCACTTGCATTTTGCCAGGAGATGTTTAAACTTCCTGACTGAAACTCTCTTTGGTGATGCAGCCTCTCAGCAAAGCCCTGGCTGGTACATCAGTAATTTGGGCCATCAGAGAATGATATAAACAGAAATAGGGCCAAACACTGAAAAGCCACTTCAGTCCAGGTTTGTTTCGCTTGAATGTCTGATCCTCCACTTATTCCTACTCCACTCTCTGAGTCACACATCAGAGACAGAGTGATTGCAGCCCATCAGCCATGAGGTAGCACCTTTTTCTTCACCTGAGGAGCATCAGGCTTGGCCAGGTTTGTAATAAACCAAGCACTTCTAAATGCTGTAATTAAGAAAGGTCCGGCCATGTCGGCACAGAACAGGTAAGATGAGGTGACCTCTGACAGGATCTTCCTTTCTGTAACTTCTGAAATGTCTCATCAGGATATTTATTGAACACAGAAAGCAGCAAGAATAAAATCTTCCATGCAACTTCAGGATGTATTGAATTTTGAATTATCTAACAAAAGGGAACATAGGGTGAGGGAAAATGTTGTAGGGCAGAGTGCTCAGGCTTTAAAAATTAAGGTGGATTCAGTTTTAATGTATGTCGTGGTAAGAAGGAATTTGTTTCACAATTATGACTAAATTTTATCACTACCAATCAACAAAGTTATGGAAAGTTCTTGCAATTAATTTCCTATAAAACACTTTTTTATGGTAACTGGATTTTCAGTTTCCTGAGAGGAGCAGAGCATAAAAGAAATAAAGCTGTGTACCTGCAGAGGAGGAAACAATGAAAATTTATATGATAATGTCAAAACTCTCACTGTGGCTTACCTCACTGCATTACACCCACTCTAAGAGCTAGATCAGGCTTCAGTGGCTTTTTAGTCGCTCATTCAGTGCCCTGTTCACACCTCATTAAAATCAACAGAAGGTTTTCTTTTGCTATAAAGGTTCAGAACGGCTGAACTTTTTTCCCCCAAAAAATTAATTTCCATGAAATGCCCATTGCATAAGAGGATGTTCAGACTCTCCACTCTGCTACGAGGTATAATTCACTCCCATGGCAAATATAACTTATGAACATTAACAGGAATATCCTGTATAATTATCCAAGGAAAATATATAAAATTCAAGTACTCTTCATGATGAAAGGCATGAATCCAAATAATTGTGTGTGCAATCACAATATAACCATCATTCTAGTTGTTTAATAAGATTGAAGAGAGTTATTTTTATAAACATGCACAGTGGGCCACAGATAAATATTACGGATATTATTTTAGAATGCTGTGGAATAAAACTCCATTTGTGTTCGTTGTATTTCCAAAGATGAAAAAATTAGTTATCAGTGAGATAAACTGGCATTTGTTTCATGTGATTGCTCTGCCTGTCACAATTCCTTTATAAAATAGATTTCTGCAACAGAATCATAATTGTGACATAAATACAAAGTATGATAGCAATAACCAACTAGGAATAGGCTTCTTATTGCATTATAAGCAATTTTCAGTTCACAGTAGCTCCATTATGCTATCCAAAGAATAATGTGGGCATCAGATAAAATAAGTGTGTTACTATTTACTTACACTTCATTGGGTTTTAAAGAGATACAGTCCAGATATTTAAAAACCATTTTTAAAATGGACTAGAAGGTTTTTGTTTGTTTGTTTTTTAAACTTTGTTATGTGTCTTCTTGCATCTAAACATCTCTGGAATATTCTTCCCATTTTCTGAATTTTCTGGTCTCTCTTTCAAACTTAATCATCCCCATAAGACCTTTTTTTTTTCCCTTAGTCTTAAGTATTTCATAATGGACTTAAAATAAAGAAAGGATGTTTGTTTCATACCTGGTTATTATCACATATTATTGTACATCATTATGCTTTGAATTTATGCACACAACATGTGACTGTAGATGGCTAACACACAGACCCACCCACTTTGAAGAAAAAGAAAGAAGAAAAATCCAGGGAAAAAACCAAGAAGATGACAAAATGCCAACTCAAATTATTCTTTAGAAAAAAACTTCTTTAATTTGACTAAAAGGAGGAGCTGGTAAGGAATGTGAAGCTCAAGGGCAGCCTAGGCTGCAGTGACCATGAAATGGGGGAGTTCAGGACTCTTAGGGCTGCAAGGAGGGTGCATAGCAAGCTCCCTGCACTGGGTTTCTTCAGGGATCTGCTTGGGAAAGCCCTGGAGGGAAGAGGGGCCCAGGAGAGGCTGGCTGATATCCAAACATCACCTCATCCTAGCCCAAGAGTGATGTATCCCAACAAAGAGAAAGTCAAAATGTGCCAGAAGGACTCTGTGGATGAACAAGTTTCTCCTGGACAAACACAAACAAAAAAAAAGAAGGTGAGGCCCTGGCACAGGTTGCCCTGAGAAGCTCTGGATGCCCATCCCTGGCAGTGTCCAAGGCCAGGTTGGATGGGGCTTGGAGCAACCTGGTCTAGTGGAAGGTGTTCCTGCCCATGGCAGAGGGTGGAACTGGATGAACTTTAAGGTCTCTTCCAACCCAAAGTGTTCTATGATTCTATGAAATAAACAGAAACCCGGGCTCTTAAGATGACTTATTTAGCAACTGTTCATTATATTGCACAGCTGTGTAATTTATTGTGCATTGCTTTGTAATTTATGGTGGCCTATAAAAGTTTAAATTAACCAGATTTACTGCTGGTTTCCTTGATGAAAAAGAATATGCTTCCAGTAACAACATGACCTTTTCATCACTGGGGAGGGAAACATAGAGGAGGAACAAGTCATAAACAATCTAAGTTTTGCTTATTCATGCAGATCACTTGTTAAGCTGCTGTGCTCTCTGTCAAAAGAGGTCACAGAACTTTCCTTTCTCCACTCACAATGGCCAGGGCACCACTAACTTGCAATGTGTGTTCATAAAAAGCCCCATAAACTTTTTTAGAAAAGTGTCTCTTGCCTTGGTCGCAGTTTTCTTCATCACTGCCATCCACACAGTCATGGATGCCATCACAAAGCCATCGCACAGGGATACAGTAGGCCTTATTTCTGCATCGAAACTGATCTTCTTTACATTCTGTTACACAATCCATCTGTGTGAACACAGACATGAGCCATGCATTAATGAATGAGAGCAACAACAAGCTTCTCTAGGTTGCTAGGAGGGAGCAGTCTCTGATGGAAACTGTCCAAGAACCATGCTCGGGGTTTGACTTCAAGAAAACAAATTTATCCACTCCAAAACCTGTCCAGAGACCACAGAAACATAAAATCATGTGCTAAGTTATCTGACAGTACTCAATGGATGCATGAAAACCCTATTTGTCCTTTCAATTATTTTGAGACCTAAAAAATTTACAAAAAAATCACATCAATGAAAAAAAAAAAAATCACCAGAAAAGTGTCAGGTACCTCATCAGATCCATCAGCACAGTCGAACTCTCCGTTGCATTTCAAAGATGCCAAAACGCAGCCCCCACTTGCACACACGTACTCACTTGAAGAGCAGGTTGGAGATGCTGGTTACAAACACATATTTTAGCATGAAGAAAAAGACAATCTACGAATAAGCTGATTTTTAATTTAAAGTTTTCTTCTGGTTCATATAGTGAGCAAATTTATGCCTGAGCACTTTCATAAACTACAATAAAATATTTGACAAAGCTGAATTGTTGCATCCTAAGTAAATTGTATAATGACAGTGAGAACGTATTTGTGTTTTACCACTTAGAAAGTTAATTTTGCTTTCTCCCTATGCTTGGTAACAAAGGCAACTACACACATGCATATAGTCATAGAATGAGTCTATTTAAAAAATTGCATTCCTTAAAATGGGCTTAGAGTTTAGCTAAATTTAGCTAATTTGTAATTGAATGAGCTAAATTTATAGCAAACCATCTTTTTGGAAAGTACACATTATTACAATTAAAATACATAAATATTAAGTAGGATTTTTTAACATAAAGGAGGATATTTTTGTCACACCGTGAATCAGGAGAGTTTTGTCTCAGACTTTTATCAGTTACATCTATCTACATGAAGCTTATAAAAAAATATAGGAAAATTCCTGCAAAATAAACAACTGTATTCTCCAAGAAAGCAAAAAGAAAATAACAATAATAACTTAGTAGACAAAATCTTTGCATAAAGACTATTAAACTTTGGATGAAGACCACAAAGCAAAATGCTTCAGTACACGCCAAGATTTGCTGACGTTTTCAGAGCAGAATTTTATATGTTGAATATTTATTATCAAATTACAATTCCAAATAACTGAATACCCATGCCCCAACAAGCCTCACATTGCAGAGTTGTACATAAGTGGGGTTTTGAAAACACCAGTATGAAGACACAATGATGCAAACTCAAAAGGTAAAGTGTTTCAGATTATTTTTGCACTTCCTCGCTACTTCTAGTGCCCAAGAAATCTTGATTTGATGATTAATTTTCTTCTCTCACTCTGATTCATTCCTGGCTTCATTTTATATTTCAGCATTATTTAAAACAATACCTGGTTCGCAATTTTTCTCATCATCCCCAAGTTTGCAGTCCTCGTGACCATCACATTTCCACTTTGCTGAGATGCACTGGCCATTGGAGCACTGGAACTGATCCCTTGAGCAGCCTGTTTCACAATACCTCTGGTACAAAAGAAACAACCAATACACAAGGCCAAGAGTTTAAGATAAACATTGGTAAATATGCAGCTGGTCGCAAAAATTACAGCTTATAATCCTACACAGTAGGAAACACAGTAAAGTCTTGTGAAATGAAATATATTTGTGGATAGGGTTCAAGAAAGGTGGCTTGCACCCTCCAAACAGTTGGGAAACACCTGAGGTTTTGTACTGACAGGAAAGGAGAAGGGAAAAAAGGGGAAAAAAAAAAAAAAGAACAGAAAACCAGTATTGTCCAGTGAGCTTCTTGTACAAAACAGTCTACATTGTTCTCTCAAAAAAAATCCCACCAACCAAACCACTGCTGTGTGTAAAAAGAATGGTTTCCCAATCAAGACATAAAGTCTTTCCAGGATGGGAAGAGGTTCAGACCATTGCTAGGACAAAAAGATGTAGAATACCCTTAAATTTGATTTATTTGCATGTTCTCTTTTTGTAATAACTACATCAAGAGGTTTAGTTTAAATTTAGTAATGGTATTTGCACACATGGATTCGTGTAGAGTTCCCATTGCTGTCTTTTAAAATGTTCATATGCAGGAATCCATTCTCCAACGATATAAAACTACTAAGTCTCTAAAGAAATACTTTTTCTGGAAGATGCCTACCTCATCTGAGCCATCTGCACAGTCATAGTCTCCATCACACCAGAATCTTGCTGAAACACAGTCTCCATTTGCACAAAGAAAGTCTTTCAAAGTGCATGTCTGAGGCTCTGAAGAAAGAAAAGAAACAACCCCAGGTTTATTAGCATTTCCTTTAAATATTTTATACATAAAACCCCCCAATCAATCAACAATAAACATAAAAAAATCAAAATCAGTAGCTTGCAAATGATAAGAACTGGTTTTCTGTAGGATTTTATTCCACAATATCTTGTAATTAAATTTTATTTACATAGAGTAAGATAGTAATCAAAATACTTTCATTACTTTCACACATTTCAGTGTTATCAAACTTCTTTGGAAAACAACATGATGTTGATTGTATAGATTTTATTAATTTCAACGCATGTATGTCATTACAGGGTTTGTGAGATATGTACCAGAGACCAGAAATACATTTTGCATGTCTTAATAGCCAATGTAATTAGAACTAACCAGATTTTTGGTTTTCCATCACAAATTAGCACATCATTTATCACATACTGTTCAGTGGGTGGGTGCCAAGAGTCAGCTTTCCCTGTGCTCAGCATCCAGGGCAATGGCATTGGGATGTCAAATGGAACACCAAAGTTTGGTGTTTCAAATAAAATAAAAGTTTTCACTACTGCTGACAAAAAACATTGGCAAGGGGGACCTCTGTGGAAGATTCCCTCAGTAGAACATCATGTGCTTTCCTCCTGAAAATGAGGACCACTACAAAAGACATTTTCGGGGTGCTGGACCCTTAGATTAAACAAAGTTAGAGAGGTATTGGGGATTTAGGAGAAGTTAAGCAAGTCTCTATATGCAATTCAGATCTGCCAGTCAGAGGGCTTTGGAGAAAAAAGGACTTAAAAGGCAAACAAGGATTATTTGTGGGATTATTTCCATCACAGTAAACAATGCATTACATAAATGATGTAAAATCAAGAATGAGGATTAATTAGTAAGACCTTTTCAGCAGAGAGATGGGAAACAGCAAATGAGAGTGACTGAACCAAAGGAAGAAGGATGAAAAAACAAAAAAAAGAGGAGAGACAGAGCAGACAGTAGCAATGGACAGAAGGATTGGACAGGAATAAACTGAGTAATGCTGAAGGGTCCTTTAGTAACTTATAGAATGTGCAAGCATGAATGCTTTTGTAAAATCTACCACAGTGGTAAAGGAAAGCAAACACAAAATTAGAGGCCTCAAACTGGGAAGAATTTGGTAAATACCAGCATGGGAATACACCAGACATGACTCGCATGGATCTAACAACGTTGAATTTAGGGATGCTTTTTTTTTTTTAGGATTTATAAAAATGAAAACCTGTTTCAGGAAAGGAATAGTTTTAATCAACTTTTCCACTGCCTTTTTCCCTCTTTACTTCATAAAAAGACTCAAAATGACTCTGAAATTTTTTAAGAGAAATTTCATTTTTCATGTAGGCACAAATTTTAATTTTGAAGTTGTAGGAAAGTAATTTTAAAAGCAGATCTACAACAATTGCATCAGTTCTCCAGAAATGTTATATTTCAGCAAATCAAAGGTTGGCATTTATGTAGACTCAGATTATGTGCACACCACCTGAAATTTTTTTTTGAAGTGTAAACTTTAGCAAAACCCTGACATTTGATTCTTTTTGTTGTCAACAGGCCAAGGAGAATATCATGATATGATAAAATATATAAAGGAAATAATTTGTGGGAAAAATAATTTACATGTAAAAAAAATTTGTCATGTTTCCATATTGATTTGAAAAATATAAGCAAATACTTTCGCTATACTGCTACTAAATTATTTATAAGCAGAGATTTGATACTGGCAAAATGTACACAAAGATCTAAGTACTCAATTCTCTGTTTGCAAGAAATATTTCTTCTGCTGCTGGGATCCAGCTCTGTGATTTACATATGAACACAGCAAAGTACTTTTCCATCAGTGCTCAGATTGTCAGGGAAAGGAATAAATATTAATACAAAATAGTATTGAAGGAATAAGCATTAATGGATTTCTGAATAACCCATGAAGGACAGCATTCTTTAGCTTCTGCTTTATAAAATCGCTGAAACTCCTTCCCAAGAAAAGCATTTGTGATACAAAGTCATCCCAGGACAAAATTAACTAATTTGTTTTCTCAGCAACTTGTAGAAGCAACAAGAGAGCATCAGGAAGAACTTCTAGCAGCATTAGTATTTTTACACTGATTGAATTCATGTCTTGCTACAACATTATTATGTTTGCTTTGCTTCAATGTTTACAGTATGCTATATTTTCTTTAATCACATTAAATAAAAAAATTACTAGTGCCTTCTTTTTAGCAGGAACAAGATAGATTAGATAGAATAAGATCCATTACTATGGCATTTTCCTTTTTTGGAGTTTCCTGAAAGAGGAAACTCTACTTTTGCTCTAATTTGTTTTTAAAAATCCAAATAAACTCTGAAAGGAAGTTCTCTCTCCAGATAGAAATGACCTCAAAAGAGTTAACAATGTATCCTACATATCTTATTTCAGACTTACTATGTACCAATATCCATGCTAATAACTCTTATTTCACAGTGTCCAAATATAGTTAAGAACAACAGACTGTAAGACAAATACAGTTAAATACCAAAGTCATAAGGGGCACAACGTTTTGCATGACAGCACTTATAATTTTTCACACCCATACAAGTTTTTTTTTACGTGTAATGTTTCACTTTTGGTAACTTCAGTAGAAGAGTGAATTTCTTGCATGTGAAGAAACTATATAGAAAAGTGTAAGTGCTTGAGCTGAATTTCTGTAATTCAGTGAATTCATTCTGCATTCTTGAGAAACAACTCATTTGCTCATACAGTTCTCTGACAGCCCTTTGTATATTATATTCATGTATGCCATGAACAATTTATCTCACTGTGCAATGTAACATATTTTGTCAAATGCTTTTGAAGTTCTATTTGAAGTTCTAACCTTACTTTCATTTGTTTCATTACACTTTATTCTATAAGTGGCTTGATGGTCTATAAAAATTTTATACAACTATTTCAAAGAGCTGAACAGTATTATGTCCTGTCCCAGTGCTTCCAAGATTTTGAATTTTAAAACTGTCCCAGCCTATTGTGCTTAATTTAAATAGTAGAATCTATAGTTAGAATTTAAGTGTGCATTTGAAAACCGAAAGTAAATTTTAAAAAAACAAACTCCCTTTAGTTTGATTCACCTTCTGTGTCTGGGTACTCTCAGCTCACTAATTCCATCCATTATGATTAATTACAAATTTCTTTATCTGCAAGTCAAGAGAACAACCAAGAACTGAATATATAACTTAGCTATTGATATGAACACAAAGCTGGCAAACTTCATAAATAAAAAAAACAAACAAATAGATTATTTCTCTCTCACTATTTGAACTTTTTTATATCACTTTGTAGCATAATGATCTGATCTTTAAGGAAGAAAAATATTACTGCTGGGTCACACACACGGCTAATTCCAAATATGATACTCAATGCTTATTTTGAAAACAACAATAATATTTTGTGGAAATTTTTGTTTTGTTTTAGTTTTCTTTTTTTCAAATTTTCAACAGACTGCCCAGTCCTGTAGATTAACACTACTAGAGCAAAACTATGACTCTCTATTTGATATCTACATGAGAATAAAAGAACATAAAATAATTTCTTGCTACTTGTAATACAGAAAACTGACACTAATAATCAATCCTAAAATAAAATCTTCCACAAAGCAAAGAAAGCTTTTGTGTGCCAACCCCCCCAGGGTATAACAAGAAAAGGCTCTGAGTAATTACTGAGCCACATGACATTTTCCCTTTCATATGAAACACTTGCCTATGAAAACCACAGCACTATTGCTTGCACTAATAAAACTCAACATTTTCAAATGCAGGTAGTAATTACCAGGCAGACAAATCCACTTTAACCTCTCAAGCAGAATGAGACACTCTGTGCCTATGGACACCACATCCTGAACTGGAGAAAGGGGCAGACAGCACTCACTCAGCATTAGAATGCCTAATTTATTAAGCTTTCTAGACCATTACCTTGAAGATATTGAATATACTCTCATGATATACAATCACGAATGTGTATTCAAGATTATTTGCAAGAACAAGATATTAACTTACTGGATTTCTGAGTACCAAAGAAGAAAACCACAGGAATTGTCAAGAGAAGGCAATTCAGAATTATTCAGGGAATGTCCCTCTTGAAATATTTTACAAAGACAGTAATTGTCAGATAAAACCATTACAATTTTTTCATTTCTTCCTGAGAACTAGATGGAAATTAACTCCCTGAAAGTGGCATTACAGGGATTTATTAGGCCTTCAGGTTCCTCATGGGTAGGAGAGAACTTGGGTACATGAGCTACTTTGAATAACCACATCCAATTCTTAGTGCAATTAAGTACTATAGAAATTGACTTCTCAATATGAAACAAGGCAAAACATCTCAGGAATATCATGAATATAACAAGCAGGTAGTGCTTGATCAAAATTCCTTGTTAACAAATGCTTATCCCTTTACCTCTGAACAGTGTTTACGATTCTTTTTCAGAAATAAGAAATGTGATACGTAACTAACTGACAAAGGCAAACTAATTGTAACATTTGTTTTTAATTTATCAGATTATTGAGCAGTTGGAGGTCAGGCATTTTTTCATAGCTGATACAGCTCTTTATAAGAGTGAATAGAAGTGGAGAACTACAGCAAGGGACATTTTCAGTTGTGGTCAACTGATTTTCAGCAGATCAGAACACGTGGAATAAAAATACACATGTGAGTTTTATCAAAATTCAGAAGTTCCCTCTTGCACGTTGCTAAGATGACTCTGTTATAACACGGACCAAGGTAAAAGTTACTTACTACAGTTTTCCTCATCAGAATTATCTCCACAGTCATTCTGGCTGTCACATCTCCAGTGATCTGGAATGCAGTTGTTGTTTTTGCACTGGAACTCATGAGGTCCACAAGTTTTTTTATCTGTAATTAAGGTGAATAATAATTACAGCATTGCAAACAAAGAGTCAAAATAGGAGAGACTTCTACTAAAGATATGACGATGTTGCTGGATACAATTAAGAATGAGCAACCATAATATTTGAAAACCTTACTTTCAGGAATAATTTATTTCTCATAACATTCTTTAAGCTTCTATTTATACATTCATATCTTAATCTTAGATTTGATGAAATTAAAATATGCAGTGTATAACCTGTCATACAAAGTTAAAAATATATAAAATTCAGAAGGGGTCACAAGGTTGTCTAAAGAGAGGGTGTTAGTACACTGAATCTCAAAAACTGCTGGAACTTTTCCTTGAATATATCTCTAAGACTGCTTTACAAAAGATCAGATCACAGTAAACCACTAGAATATTGACTTGAAAAATGTACAAAAGATGTATTTCTCAAAAGTTATTTTTACATCTAATAATTTAAGACAGAAAACTTTGCATTTTGATTTAAATTTTCACCTACTGATGTATTCAGTTGGAAGTTTACTCCTATGAGGTAACACATTATAAAGCCTATAACGCTAAACTGAGGGAAATTTCCTTTATATTGTATGTTTTCAATGAGCTTTTCTATTTACAGAGAAGCATTGGAAGCAAAGCCTCTTGGAGATACATGAACATCCTGAACTCCTCCAGCAGGAAGGAGCTGCCTCTGTTTTCTGTGAGCAATTCTTGAATAATTCGTTCAGCTTCTAAGGGCTGAGATGAAATGAAGTAAATTAAAAAGTTATCAGTGACATTTTTGTTGGGGTGGAAAAAAAAAAAGTTTTCTTTGTAAAAGCCTCAATGACGTATTTAAAATTACATGTCACTGTGATATTTCACTAGAAATTTTTTAAATTTCCGTTAGGCAAAGTCATAACATGTCAGAGCAGCTTCACTCTGCTCTCATGGCAACTTCAGGGCTGCTAATGACTGACAGAAACAGCAGCTTCAATCAACCTGATTCCTCTGCTGGTGAAGCACAAATTAGAGGCGTTAGCTTTGATGCTATGGGCCTCTAAGATGTATTTTCTCTGTTGTTTTAGTGTGGCTCTGGAAGTAGACTGAGAAAACTACATTTGAATATCAAGATTGGTGTTGCAGCTCAGTTGTGTGCACTCAAAAATCTGGTCATTGCAATTCTGCCTTTTGTGTTTGTTCCTTATTCTCTGTCAATATCATGATTGCAAAAAGTTTTCTTCTAAAGTATTTTTTTTTTCTAAGATGTTTTTCAGTATTACAGTCTATGATATTTTGATCATGATATTTCAAATACTTGCACTGGCAAACAATGAAAAATATTTAACATTACAAAACATAAAAATATTCCTCCCAAACTTATGACTTGTATTTTCATTCTGCAGCTTTGCAAAAGATTAAGTTTCAAACCTGAAATCCATCCTATATTTATTAAAATACTTCTAGGGAAGTCTGCAATCTCCCACTAGAGTATTTGCTCACAAAATGAGTTGTAACACTAATGACAGATATCACAGCAACATATATATATATTCTATTTATCCCTCCATATTCAACAGAAATACGGAGATCTAATCAGTAATACACAGAAGCCAGAGATAACACCCATTCATTTCAGTTACCCAAACATGCAATACATATTTTCTTATTCTTCATACAGAATTATTTAGTTCTCGAGCATGCTAAATCCATTTTCTAGCATTTCCTTTTCTATACATGTGAAGAAAGTCTAGATTTTTTAAATTTATCCAACCTTAATCTCTCATTGCTATTTGAATGATAATCTTTCTCTTCTTATTCTATTTCTACCAAACATAAAGAAACATAATTTTTTTTTTTAATATAAAATATTTTGCATGTTTGTAAGGCTCTCCCTTCTTCACAAATCTTAAAACTTTATTTTTCCTCTGGGTTGAATGATCTCTTGTAGCAGCTTACAGCTAAAAATGTCTTACAAACCAGATTTGCTTGTCTTTTATTTCTTCCTTCAGTGAGAAGTGAGGAAAACACTGGGATACCAGAGATAGGATATAACAAAGAGGAAAATTTGGGAAAGTTGTGTAACAATGATCTGATCTTTGAGAACGATGGATTCATTCACCTCAAAGGAAACAGTGCAAGACGTTATTTACTGGGGACTGTGGAACCATGAAAAGCACACAGGGGCCCCCCCACATTTTGTCATCTCTGCCTTCAACACTAAATTGCTCTCTCATTTTTCTTTAAATGAGACCACCTTAAAGTGTGAAAGTTCAGACAGAAATGGTACAAAGGCAAAGAAGCAAGCACTGACAACTCCATTTTCATATTGCTCTCTTCAAGTTGTTGTTAAGACCTACACTGACCTACTGTAACAGGCAAAGCCCTCTCTTAGAAATTTGTGTGGTTGCCTGAGGTAGCTGCTGGTGGGTCGGGGTTCACTTTTTTGTGCATACTGACCTAGAATTTTATTTTAGAAATACTTTTAAATGAGCATGAAGAAAATAAGATGAAGACTTAAATTGGAAAAACAAAACAAGCCCCAAAACCCTTATGCACCCTAAAATCACTTTAATTCAAATGTCAATCCCTGTGAATGAAAACACTGTTTTGTCACTAATTATAGGCATTGCTCTTTGGGGATTTTAAATTCATGTATTTTCATGTGTGTCCATTTGTGTCTGAGAGGGATAAAATCCAAAACTAAAAGGAATTTGCTTTTGATAGAGGATCAGCTGGCAGATACAGGAAATTATAAGCCTGTTGAAGTAAGTTTAAGTTTATATAATGAATCCTTCAAATGCCTCAAAGAAAATATTCTTTATCATCAGGAAAAAAGTCGACTTTATGACTCTCACAGCTAAAAATAAAATTAGTATTAAAAAAAGTGAGGAAGCAGAAAGCAGTCAGGCCAATGTTGACACATTAAGATAATAAAGACCTGAAATACACATAACCTTTAAAGCATATTATAAAATCACTTTCCAAGACCACACACAGCTTTCTTCAGATTCTAACTTAAACTGGTCCATTTTGATGTAAAGTATCAAAGCCATGAGCAAGGGCTAGCATAATCTAATGGCTGTCTTTAATTGCCTGGACAGTTAGCACCAATTAACTGTACCTACTGTTCTCTGAGAAACACCAGACACTCCTTAATAAACACACATTTCCTGATTCTACCTCAACTGTCTGAGTTGGAAAGTAACCACAGAAGACTAAACACATTTACACTGCTTCTAGCAAATTTACTCAGTGTAATATGTCCAATAACACACAGCAGCAGATGTTGACTAAGCAAAATACATATGGCCATGCAGCACTCAAGCAAAAAGAGATCACCCTTTACACAAGTGTTGCATTGCAGGCATTTTAGAAATTAACTCCAAACAATAACAAATTAGTGTTACATCAACATATGTGGATCCTTTCTATATTCAGCTTGCAGCTTTAGAATTTTATTCTATCAAACTTTGTCCATAAAAATAACAATCTTTAACTTGAAAGAAAAAAATGCAGAAGACCAAACTGTGTTGAAATTACTGCCATAGTAAGGTCATTTAAACATATTTCGAATACTAAAAATATGGAAAACTTCAAAATGTGATTAAACACACCCTGTTCTTGTCAAGGGTTAGCTGTTCCATGTGTACACAACCGTATTTGGCACAGAAATTGTGACTATGGATAAATTATTCTGTCTCCTCCAACACGAAAACCAAGAGCAGTGTATGCAGCCAGGAGATTAAAAATAAAAATGTGGGTGTTTTTTCAGGGAAGAGTATGATTAAGCTGTGGAACACCTTGCTGCAGCATGTTGTGAAAAGTTTACAAAGGTAAAAAGAGAGTGAAATCTATGATGAATTATTGTATACAGAGACATTTGACTCACAATATCTTTGATTCTCAACTTTTAGGAAGATGGAAGGGAAGTTTCAGTACAAGTCTGCTTTGTTCACATATTCCTCCCTAGATACTCACTTTCAGTCACTGCCAGAGACAGGATAAAGTTCAAGACGAGTCTCAGATGTGAACCAACACCTCCAGTTGTATATGTTGTGATTTAAAAAAACCTGTTGAGCTTGGGATTGCACACATTGCTCCTCGATGCTTTTTGGTTGTTTGGGTAATTTTTATTCTTTCTATTGTAAAATGATTGCTCAGAGTGAAGCACTTATTATAAACACAATTTTTTCCTATTTAGTGTTAGTTTTATTTCTTTTTCTCTTTTAGGGGAAAAAAAAATGTGACTTAAGAATATTACTAGATGAATTATTTTAAGACCATTTTTACCACATCAGTTGGAAGCTTGGAATGCTAACTGGAAAGCAACAGCATGCTGGAGATCCAGATGACATGGAGTGGTGTTGGAGAAGGTAGCTGTGAAGTAAATCAGAAAGTGAGCAGTGCAGGGGTGCTTCAATAACAGTGAGAAGTGGATATGAAGCTTCATTGCCTCTGTATTCACTGTTTCTCTAAGACAAATGATTCCTTGGACTGGAAACTTCTCCCCAATTGATAGGAGTAATATTTTCTCCATCTTGGCAAATCAAACGATGCTCTTGGATTTTCAGTATTGAGAAAGACTTCATTTTCCTAGGCATATTTGCCACCTTCAGCATTTTTATATGTACTCATGAGTCCATTACATGAAACATATCTATGGAGAAGCAGCCCAGTGCTTTGTCCTTGACTGTAGCTTTTAGCTTTGTTACTCTGCTGTCCCAGAGATAAACCTGTCCAGACACAAGTGCTTCATCAAACCATTTACTGATGCATGGATGAATAATGGTGAGACTTTTAAATGTTCCACATTTGTCTTGTTCTCTTCCCTCTCAGAACATCTTTCTGTATTTTCCTTTACAGACCAGACTTGAAAGTTTCACAAGTGTTTCTGCACATGGTTAGTGTGTGCCTTGCATTGACACCCATCTTCAGGGATTTTCCAGCAGTACTGATCCACTTACTCTGCCTCTGATTCTCTGGAATCCATTTCCCAGGTAGAATATTTATATTTATTATTTTCTCTAATTACAACAATAAGAGCTGACTCATAACCCCCTGGAGCTCACAGAGAGAAGCAAAAGTTGGCCATGTCAAGTTGGAATCTGCTCTGAACCCTTCTATACAACCAGTCTTAACTACCAGGACTTGAAAATTATTACATTTTCACTATTTATGAGCTTCAGCAGCAATAAAGTTCAGACTGAAATGACAGAAACTGGATAACACTGTGAGAAAAATAAAGAATGTCACCGTATCCAGTGACAGTCACTCCATTCTGTGCCACTTCTATGATTCTAAATGCCAAATGAAAGACTCACTTGCACCTCCTGCCAATAAAGCAGTGGTACAACATGAATTTTATGAACTATTCATACAAAGATTGCCATTCAGTAAGAACTGGATGAGCCAGAGAGGTTCCAGATAGGTATTATCAAACACTGAAAGAGGACGTAAGAAGTGGGATGATTATTTCCTTTAGAAAAATGTCAAGTCACAGCAATGGATTGAGAACCACTGGCATACTCACCACAATTTGCTTCATCTGACCCATCAGCACAATCTGGGTCTTCATCACATACCCACAACTTGGAAATGCAGTGTTTGGTTGTTTTACACTGGAAGTGGTCTGGAGAACAACTGTTTTCAGCTTTAAATAAAAGAATTCCAGATCAAAATTAGAAATTTCTGCTAATGGTTTAAAAAATGTGTTTTAAAGAAAAAATATTAAGGATTCAATAATAAGAAATTAGATATTTCTAACATCATTTATGGGAGATCTGTAAGAAATCAGCATTCAGGTTCATACTGCTTATAGTTTTGTCATTTGCTTATATAATATTTTATATACAACATTTAGGTAAAACAAATATAATAAACAAAGTACCCACTGTGATATTCTTTTAACAGCAAATAGACTTACCATCCACACAATCAAACCACTTCAACAAAAACCAGACAAGTTTTTTTCCTTAACTTTCTAAAATGCCAGTTATAAATTCTGAGAGTCAGCTTGTAAGACTAAGGCAGCTCTGGATGCTTTGATCAAAAATGGAATCAAAATTATGCACGATTTTTGTGAAATTTTGTGCTCTGCTAAATTGGGTAAATGTTGAGAAAAGTTTGACAAATATTTCACTTTATCAGTTTAGAACAACAATTTTTGAATGAACCCTACAGCAAGAAAAAGATGCAAAGATGCAGCTGAGCTTTCAGCCTATTCTTTAAGGATACTCTGAGTTAAAGCTTAACTGCATTACCCTTAGAACAGCCATTTAGTAACAAAACAGATCCTCAGTGCACCCACGGGATTCTAGATGTTCTTTAGAGATAAGTATATGTACTCCAAATAATTTTAAATTGAATTGACCATAGGAGGAAAAAAAGGAAACCTTTGATAAGTTTTTCCCACATGAATGTCTGTCCCACCTTTACCTAAGGAATTCTGTAGTGCTTTTAAAAAACTTTCTTACGCCTGCTGAAAAGCAATTTGCTCCCTGATATTTTCATTCTTGTTTCTTGGGTTTGGCAAGATGAAAAATTTTAAGTTTGCTAAAAGTTGGTGTGTTATTTCTTTCAGAATCACATTTCCACAGACCTTGGTATGTTCCTAACTGTACTATAACAAATAATTCTGATGCTCAGCTAGGACATGTCACCAGGGGATTTCACAGTGCTTTACAAGAAAGACCAGCACAATGACCCTCACTGTACATATGGAAAGCCTGCAGTATGAAATGTGACTTTGAAAAAGTCACCTGGTAAGTAAAACAAAACAGTGGCAGAGCTAAAAAAACCCCAAGTATTTTATGGCTCCTAGACTGGTGAAATTAAGAGTGAGAGAGAATCTCACCTGTTACCTGTCTTGTGCCAGGAGCCCAAGTCAATACGAACTCACAGTCCCTGAGCTGTAGATTCTGCTGCTCTGATTTAACTTCTGCCAGCTACACCTCAAGGATTTTGGGAATCTTCCACATACCATGTGCAGGTCTTTCCAAGGAAAAAAGTAATCTCCCTTATCTTTCACAGGAGTTTACCTGATCCATTCTAATCAGTTTTTAAAGAAACCCAACATGCAAACCAGCATAAAATGTTTTCTGCAAAACTTGTATTTCCATCTCTCCTGAGCAGTTTGGAAGACAGCCATTAAATATGACCATCAACAAAGCCTTTACATCCTTAGCAACCCTCCTCCCCTTGGAGCAGGATTTGTTCTTTGTAGAGATGCAGCACATGCAAACCTTGAGAAAGTTGATTCAGAACAAGCAGCTCAGATCAGCAGCAGATCCGAGCAGTGAAATGAGTGAGAGACAGAGCGACATTTCAAGGCAGCCCCATTGTCAGCCCCATGATCAAACACACAAACTGATTCAATAAATTTCCATTATAAATCCAAAAATATTTTCTCCACTTATACCTAAGAAATATAAAGTGAAAATAAATTTATGAAAAGTAAGCTGCATTAAAAGCTGAGCAAATGGAAATCCAGTTACACAGGTAAACGAATGAAGTCCTCAGAGAAGAGGGAGGAGAAAAGGTAAAAACACCGAGGAAAGAAAAAGGATGTAGAAGGAGCTTTGGATCTACAGCTTTTCCAACAAGAAATTCTGTAATATATCTTTTCCCATTGAAATGCATTGCTGCAAGGCATGGCAGATGAAAGCCTCAAGAAGATGAGTCATTCGTGAAGTGGTTAAGAGTCAAATACATGTTTCAACCTCAGTCAAAAACCCAATTAAATGCCTGAAATTGTTTATACCCCTTTATTCTTTGCAATGACTTTAAATTGGAAGTTAATAAATGACATTTTAGTGTGCTGTCTTGTATATGAAGCATTGCATGCCACTCCCATGAGTTAACTGTTTGCATGTTCTCAAATTATTTTAGATAGAGGACATCTACAGTGTTTTACTCCAGTTCCTCGTTTAAGAACAGCTACAGAGCGAAATTCTCTGAGCATAACTTACGACAGTCTCTTTCATCTTCTTCATCACCACAGTCATCCTGGCCGTTGCATCTCAGGTTTATTGGGATGCACTTCTGGTTCCTTGTGCACTTGAACTGACCCGACAGACACACGTGTGTGTCTGTAAATTAAAAGAAAATTAAAATAACAAGTTAAAATGATTAAAAGTTAAAAACTAAAAGATTCAAAACTTCAAAGGTAAATGAAGAAAAATGCAGTTTGTTGACAGAGTTTGAACCATGGCATTTAAAGCAGTTCAGGCTGTTTCTGAAGCCTGCAATGTATAGAATCACCTACCACAGTTCAGTTCATCAGAATTGTCCCCACAGTCGTTCTCGCCATCACAGATAAAGGCTGGAAGAGCACAAAGCCCAGTTCCACACTGGAAACGTCCTGGCTGGCACCTGAATTCAGCTGGGAAAAGACAAAACTGCTCTTGAATACTACCAGAGGAATAGTTAAAGTCTTACTAGTGCTGTTCTTACCCCATGGACTACTCAAAAACACCTATAAACTTTTGCATTTCCTTTATAATCTCGATCTGAGCATATATTAGTAACTAAAAGGTACACATACGATTGCAGGACTAATTTCAAAGTCTGATATCTTTAATTTGTGCAACTATAGTTACAGTGCTAACGACACAGAGTGAAACTCCCTATAGGTTGAAGCTTGGTAAAGGCTCAGCAGACACCTGCAATTTAGGATCTAAACCCTTGAGGTCAAGTCTGCCTTTAAGAAACTCCCTATTCCAGTGTAATTCTATTTCCCAAGAAAGGCCTAACGTCGTTCCTTCTCCAGCCACTGTCATCAGAAATAATGAGCAATTATGTACCTCTATAGTAATAATTTATATAAACATAGAGGAGCTTAAAATGGAATTTTATGTAGAATGGTTACAAATATTAAAATTTGCTTCAAAAGCCTCTGCAGCAAGAAAGGAGAACTAATTATAAAATAGTAAAAATAGGGGTGAGGCATTTCAATACAAAAAATCAAACTAACTGTTAATTAACTGGAGATTGTAGAACACGTAGTAGAGCACTTTTCTAAAATATAAGCTTAAGGGAAGAAGGCAAGAATCACAGGGAGAACATCACTGTTGCTCAGAAAACTGCAGTAAATAATAAGGTGTATCTAAACTTCTATAATTGCAACAAAACACAAGCAAAGGAGATTAGAACCCCACAGTAGTATAACATAGAAAAATAAACCACATAAATCTGGCAGAATTTTGTATTTATGTAAAGAATTCCACAACCTCAGAACACAGCTTCAAAATTAAAATCTTTAGCGAAAACATGGCTGGGATAAAGTAAAGGTTTAAAAGATGAAAAACATGAACGATTTTCCGAAGACCTTAAAAGACTCAGAGACCAAGGAACACAAAATAGTGCTGCAAAGAAAAGTGATCCAAAAATCTTCTTCCTAAACTTTATGAATTATTACATTTGATTTGGACCCTGCTGACACAACCTGGCCCCGAACCCCGCGGGCACTTACGGCACTCGGCGGGCTCGTCGGAGCCGTCCCCACAGTCATCCACCGTGTCACACTTCCACCAGAACGGGATGCACTTGTCGGTTTTGCAGCGGAACTGCGAGAGGAAGGCCAGCAGGAAGAAAAGCTTCCATGTTAACATTTATTTATTCATTTATTTACTAGCAGTAACAGCGCCGTTCATGAAAATCAGGTTCAGCGCTTGAAGGCGTTGTTCCGTTAATAATTCCTGGCTGTTAATTTTACAAAACTTGTGTATAAAATACTGTTTTTCATCCGGAGATGTTTGGCACTGCGACTGCCAAACTGATAACAATCGCTGTGGTTTCTATGGCTGTGCTATGCTGGCTTACAATGCCCCAACACAAACCGCTCATTGCATTTTGCTGCATTCTACAATTTCATTCTCAAAGATCTTATTCAAAACAAGCAATTTGATTCTCAGTTTCTATAAACTGTTGAAGCAGACAATATCATTTTTCCAGATACACCTAAACACCCACAATGATAGAAAAGGGCCTTAATGTGTGGTGTTGTGTATGATATTGCTTATATTATTCGAATTAAATGAGCAAACCAAATGTAAAGCTTTCCAGACTTTCAAAAGGATAAAACATCTGTAGAAAATACAGAAAAATCCTTTGTAAGACCCTGGCTGTGCCTTTACTGTCTTTACTGTCTACTCAGGTGACGCTGTACCTTTGTTCTGACTGAAAGAGGAATGTGAACAAAACAAACAGTACAAATTGATGCAATTTTCTAGGGCTAAGCCTAAAACCTGAGTACATTATGTGGCTCATGTCAGGGAGAAAAATCTGGATAGATTATCAGCCAGCTTTTAAGAAATGTTGGTTTTCCTGCCTGGTGTCTATGAACACAGAAAGGAAGGAAATCAAAAGGTTTAGAAGGACAAGACATTTCATTTTCTTTCACTGGGCAGCTTTTTCCCCCCCATTTTAAAAATCACTGATTATTCAGTAAAACTGTATTCAAAAGGTATATTAAATTTGGTGCCTTAGCTCAGTTTATCTTTCCTGCCAAGAAAAATTAGGGTTTAAAGGGCATTTATATTATAGAACCTGTAGCTGGAGCTACATCATTCCTGTACCACCTTGAGGGACTTGCTGCATACCAGGCTGGGTTGAATGGTAGCTGTTCTAAACTATTAAACTGCCCCACACGGATCTGCAGCTCAGAGGGGCTCAGCAGGAGGCTGCCAAGTGCAGGAGGCAAACAGAAACTCAGACATTTGTCATTCTTTGTCTTTTCTTCTTGCTCTGCTCACCACAAGGGACTTCAAGCTGTTAAAATGGCATTATGAAGTTATTTCCAGAAAATAGGTACTAACTCTTAGATGTTGTTAAGAAGATGCTTGAATTCCCTTCTAAACTGAGGAGACAAAACCCTGCAAAATCAGGGATCAGAGTCATACAGGTCTTAAATGGATGGAGTTTTGGTGTTCTAGAGTCTGATGGAATTTGTACTAAACAATTTCTCATCCCAGATTAGCCATCACAGGATGGTCTGGAGATGCAAGATCAATTTACAGACCATCCAACTCCTCTTCATCAGAAATAGCCAACAGTGGCTGTGCTGTCAAAAACGATGACATCGAAGGACCAGCTCTGATTTGACAGCATCATCTGAAAATCTTAAGGAGAAACAAAATTTTGCCACTGATCTCTGCATCTGACGCCATCAGACTGATGAATTATCAAACGGTAAACAGATTTCAAAAGGGGAAAAAAATGATGAATAACCAATGTCAACCTCTAACTGTCTGTCTAAAACGGCTTCTTTTATACAACTCTGCTCTCCACTCTGTGGAATCCAAAAGTGATAAAATATTGCTCCTCAAGTATCCAAGATGTGATACTATTTCTTGAATTCATACTACCACTGAATTAATTAGACTGGAACGGAGCCATTCAGTCAACTGTTAGCATATAAATTCACTGTGGAATAAGCTTCTAGTGTCATTTAAAGAAAATTTTTTTTAAAAAAAGTGCCTTATTTTTTTTAAGCCAAACTTGAGGAGCTAAATATGAGGAAAAATTGGTAAGAAATTCCTCATTTTACAAGTGATTTACACCTCGAGGAAACAGAGGAAGGAAGTGGGCAGGTCTCTTAAATAAGATTATTATTTGAGGGAAACTGTCCATCTTTTATTAAGACGGTTACTGCTTCCTAAAAATTAGGAGTAAAACCATTTTCCTTAATGCTGGAAATCATTATCATGCATCAGGATATAGAACATTGTAAGAAATTATTAACATACCTCTAATAAAAGGGAACTACTAGAAAATCAGTCTACTAGAAATATTTTAAAGGTCATATATACTATAACAATCAACCAATTAATTGGTTAGAGTAGTCCAAAGATTTTTATCAAAGTGGTTCTCTTACAAGAAATCAGTATGTTCTACTTATCTACCTCATATTTTAAGAAAAAAAAGTAATAAATGTTTATTTTAAGTAATAGGGAATACAATTTAATGCTTTAATTGATGCAATTTCCTCCATTTCAGCTATTAGATTGTTTTCAATGCAAGTCTATCATTTCCCAATCTTTCTAACTGGACGGAGCTTGTTTTCTTTTTGCAATGCAAAGTTCATTCATGCATCCCAAATCTTTGTTATATACACTTTGCATTTTGTTACTGCAGACAAACATTTTTTCAAGGCAATTTTTATGGGTTTAGCAGCTGTATTTGTTCTACTGATAGGCAGGAACATCGACATCTGAAAGCGAACAAGTCCTGCATTCTCTGGAGAAAAAGCCATTTGCAAGTCTGTTTCCCACTAACAGCCTCGGAGATGAAACGCTTTCAGAACATCCCTGAGTGTTCAGCTCCTTTTAAAGCTTCCACATGCCCTGGGTGCCAGCATTCCCTATTTAAAAGCAGGAGGAGGAGCAGGAAAACACCATCCCCCCGACGCTGCCCTACCTGGCTGGCGGTGCAGTTGGACAGGCACGTCTTGTTATCCGCAGCCAGGTAGAAGTTGGTGGGACAGGCACAGGAGTGCAGCTTGCCAGGGGCCAGCAGGCACAGGTGACTGCAGCCGCCGTTGTTCAGTGTGCACACGTGTTTGGACACTGTGGGCAGAACAGGGGAGGTAGGTCAGAGCCTCTTATCTCAGCGCACTTCGGGGTATCTGCTTTATAGAGGAAGAAAATTGTGTTCCACGATGCTGTCTTTACAATGGAATGTCTCAAATCAAAAACTCACGGAGGCAACCTCTTCCTTTTGCCTTTAAGCTATTCCCTGTTGTACGCAAAAAAATGAATTGTTATCATGGCTAGAAGTTCAATACTGGAAGAATGAGAGGAAGAAAAAAAGCTCTAATTTTTTTTTTTTTTCCATAATGAGAAAAAAAATATTAGAATATCTAGGTCAATTACCAAATTGCCTTCAGTTACAATTCAAATACAGGGATATCAGCAGACAAGACACAATCACATCACTCACATTCTCTGCCATTCCCTCAGTCCAGCAGTATTCTTCTGCAACATTAACACTTTTCAAACACTTTTCAGGTTAAAAGTTTTCATAACGCACTGTTCCCCTCTTAAAAAATGGTAACTTGTACTGTAATGCATCTGAACAGTTCTGTACTTTCAGTCAGTATCTGGGTTAATTTTTAAACAAACAAATTATCTCTCTACCAAACAAGTTTTTCAGATGCATTTAATACCAGATATGCTTAAAAAAATAACCACAGACTTATGTTTAAAGACACTAATTTGAAAATTTCCACGATTTGAAACAGAACAGAAGCAGAAATAATCAATGCAGATAAATGAGCATGCAGTACCTCAGCACTTGCCGACTCAGTTAAATACATTATTGTGCTGCTTGGAAAGCAGAGAGGGGATAATTACCATCAGGCTGCCTGTAGGAGTGATACACCTGGATGTCTGTGATGGTGTGCCACGAGTTAATCAGGGAGAGCCTGCCTGCGCCAGAGGTTTTGTGGGCACGGCTGAGGGATTTGGTTTTCCCGTCTGTCCAGTAGATGTAGTCTTCAAACAAGGTCAGTGCAATCACCCCCGGGATGTCTTGATTAGGGACTGGAAGGAGAGGTGCTCAGATTAATGTTCACTCTCGGAAAACTGCCAGGTGAAACATTGCCCACTGCACGGGCTGACAGAACAACCGCTACGGAATGTCCTGAGGATAATTATGGTGACGATACACCCAGCCCAGAGGGTCCTTTATTACCAGTTACAACGAAGGTGGATGGAGCATGAGCCCTGCTTCCTTAGAATTTGTTGGCCCAATCAGTGTTGAAAAAAAGAAAGAATTTCAGTTAAAAAAACCCCTCCAGATTTTAACCTAAAGACATATCAAACTTTTAATTAATGTGCAACAAACATAACTTTCCCTACTCTTTGCATAACCAACATAAATTTGCTCTTTTACTGGAATAAATGTTATTAGAAAACATCCAAAACATAAACATATACACCTCCTGATGCTCTAAGACCCTTTCATACAATTAATAGCATTTAATTTCATCAAAATATACTGACAAGAGAGACAGGAAAAACAAAATTTAAAAATTGCCATTAAAATAAACATTGCAGTAAGAGGGCTTATATATTATTCCTAACATCGCCAACCACATGATGTAAAAAAATAAACAAAGTGATGATGTTACGCATTGCTACAGTATCACAAAATTATGAGCCAACATCATTTGAAAAAGGATAGAAGGACATAAGGGAGAAAAAGCTTTGGAGCATTCTTTATCCTGCTGTACACTCCTCAATCTTGAAATATTTGTTCTTGGTAAACAAGAACAAATTTGTTTCTTTTTTTTCCCTCCTTTTAACATAAACAGCAGTAATCATAAATGTCACAGGAGAATATCTGACCACAGTAATTAATTTTTAAATGATAATCTTTTGTTGCTCAATCACCTAATTACTGACAGAGGTGAAAAGGCAAAGCAGAGCAGCTGACTGTCACATTTAACCAGCATATCCTTAACACCTTTACCTCGTTTTCTGCATCTTTTTACCTGGAAAGTGCTGACAGAGTTGGCAAATCTCAAATTCCTGTTGGAACATTTCATAGCTCACTGAGAATCTGATGACTGATACTGAGTATATGGAACAGCAACTTAGAAAATTCAATTTTCTATCCAATATTCCTCCCAGTACTGAACTCCAGTGCAGGGCATGCTGCCTTCTGGTCAAGGAGACCTTGCTGCTTAGACCTGAAATTATTTTCGCTTCTTACATGTCTCCATGAACCACATTTATCACACTGAAATAACAATATCATATTTTTGAAAGAGCTTCAGAGCATTTCCGAGAAACCAGTCAAATTCCAAAGAAATCTCAATTTTGGCACTCATTACAGAGGCAACTTTGCCACAGTTCCGTACACGGTACAGCACAAGAAAAGCTCTTATAATTTCTGTGATATGTAGAATCCCATTGTGAAACATTTCCAATGAGAAATACAAACCAGGCTGACAGGAGAAGCAGGATGGGACACCAGAAACTGCTGCCCTGAATGAGGCCCTGAAGCTTTCCATAAAACAAATTATTTTATTTTTGCTTCAGTTCTTAAACAATATTGGTTCATATAAATCATGACCCTTGCTTCTACTTTTGGCATGAAATTAAAGACGTCAAGGGTCCCACTCCAGTCTCTCTAAAGACAAAAAATGTCCTATTTTATTTGTCTGTTTTCTCTTCTTCTGAACCAAGTTAAGATTAAAATCAGAATACAAGGGCACATGAAAGCCTTAATGGACACAAAGAGGATTTACATAGAAAAATTATTTTGATTTCATCATCTTTATTATTGCTCACCAATGAAAAATAATAGTCATCTTTATTTAGGCTGTCCAGGAAGCAAACCCCATATCCTAAGCACGGATCTATGAATAAATGCTTACTTTTTGGTTTTGTGCCTGTTTGTGGGTTTCCATACAAATTATCCTGGCTTCAATGGATTAGACATACATCATATATTCATGAACCAAAGAAGATTCAAGAGATTAACATATACTGCCTGAATTGTCTCATCACACTGCATTAATAGGGAAGCCAAGTTAAGTGTGTGGAATAAAATATTAAATATTACAGTTAGAACACTGCACATAAGAAAACTGCTCATTGACTTAAGTACAATTTCCTTTTATTTAAAAAAAAAAACCAAACAAACTATAAGCACTAGCTTTAAAAGCTTAACTCTTTCAACCTAATTAAAAATAAACCCACCTTATCAGGAACAATGCAACAAATATCACATTCTTTTCTCTTTATGTTTTTTAAAAGAAGAATGAAAAAATATATTTGTTTCTAAAAATTGGGTTTCCCATTATTACCATTTATGGTGTAAAGTTGAAACTGCCAATGGCTTAAACACTCTCAGATTCAAGTTGCAGTTTGTCCTGTCACTATTTTTTATTTCTGAGCAACTTTGTCATTTTAATGGGCTTCTGCATTAACTTTTCATTAGGGCACAATCAACACACACTTGCACTATTTAAAGCTGTAAAACCCACGTTTTCTGTTGTGAAACGTAGAGAAAGCTATAAAAAAGTCAATTAAGAAAGCAATGAATAGTACAAATATATGCAAATAAAAATCCACTTGAAGTAAAACACAGAAAATAAGAACAGAATCACTGGACAAATATTTCTTATAAAAATTCTATGCTGACCATAAAAATAAAAAATTCTTATAAAAGAAGAATTAATAATAATTGCATAACAAAAAAAACCTTATAAAATTTCTTCTAAGCTGACCATAAAACTCAATGTATTTTCTTGTAGAAGATAAACCTGTAAAGCCTGAGAGAAGTTTCTAAAAACAGGCATTGAATGGCAACCAATTCTGACTTACTTTACTGTTCAAGGAATAGTTCTATCATAGTTGAATACAATTTTTCTTTGGCTTTTAGTATGTTATAAGCAAGGAAACATCAGAACTGTTGACATGTAACAGATTATAGAATCTACAGTTCCCATCAACTATGAATGGCCAAACAAAAATGAACAAAACTGAGGGAATTTTTACATCTGATTTTCTGACGGAGCAGTAAAAGAGTCTCTCATGCTCTTTACTCTTTGCCTTTGAGGATATCAGTGTTTCAGGTTTTCAAAATTTCAGGCAGTGAATATTGATTTTTCATAAATGTATGGAGTAGAAGAAACACCCACTTCCTTCTTTCAGTCTTTCCTTTAACTCCTAAAAAGCTTCAGCTGATCGACCTCATCATAAATGACATACAGACATTAATAATTACTAACCCTACAGCAAACTCTGTGGTGTGAATCACAGTTTGAAACAGGAAAGGAACACTCTTTGATCCTCTTTCCTTGGAAAGCATTGCAAAAACAGACTACTTTGTGCAAATTTAAGGTAAAGACATGTTAGTCTTAACTAAGCACTTCTACTTCCTCTGCACCACCTATTTGAAAACATTTAATCAACTTGGCAACCCATCAGTAAGAAAACAATATATTCAGTTAAAGATAAAAAATTTACTTTTGTGATTCCTTTCCCCACCACAGCCTCCCTCCTACCAGAGATGGGCAAGTTCCTTGCAATTCCTCCTCTTCTAACGCACCTGCTGCCACCTCTAATTCTCTAGTGGTGTTTCATTTTGTCCATGAATCATGGATTCTCTGACACTGAATGCTAATCCCAAACTGTGCTTGACCGAACAAGTAGATGAGAAAAGTGGTAAGAAAGAGGAGGCAGAAAGGAGAAGGAATGCACAGACCCTTGAGAAAGGTGCAGAAAATAGGAGGAAAAAACACAGGCAGGTAATAAAAGGGAAAAACGAGGAGGCTTGCAACAGATCAGAAGTGGTGGGAAATAAAAATTATTAGATACTTGAAGACAAATAAAAATGACAATATAGAACATAATAAAGGGAGATAAAGTGCTGCATGAACTTAAGAGAAGACCCACAGGAGGGAACATGATTATGTAGACACATGAGAAACATGACAGTCTTAAAATGTCTGTCTCTGTCTCTCCTGCCTTTTGTATGAATTTTGATCCAAGAATATCAATTCATAGGCTGTAAGTCATATTTGTGATAGAAATGTTTACTTTTCTCTTTTGTGAACTCTGCTTCCCTTCTATTTTCTGAGCACATTTACTTAAGCATAAGAGTGTGTTCATTTTAATTTCAGGAATGAAAATCATTCCATCTAGGATTTCTCAGCTACAAAAACCTTCTTATGGAGAAGCCATACAGAAGTGAAGCCCAGCCTCCCTTGGCTCTTACTGAAACACAAGTATTTCCAAAAGTAAAAGCAAATACAGTAACATAAATAATAAAAAACAAAAAGGTCTCATTGTCAAGTGGTAAAACCAATGTACCAATAAAAAGTGTCCTTAAAAAGGACAAATGTTGACTCCTTCCAAGAGAAAAGAAACCAAAACCAAACAAAATTATCAGTGCCCTATCATGTCCAGAAGATGGCTGATCACTTCCAAGGCAGAAAGATACGTGTCCCTTCCCTTTCCAAAAACAAAGGACTGCAACCTTGCCATGGCCTTGTGCAAAATCTACAAGAACAGAAAGGAGGAAAGATTCCTGTCAGGCTCTTCCCAAAAGTGCATCCACCCAGCTAGAGCGCCAGTGCTGGGAAGCAACCGCTAAAGGTAATTAATTGTTCTTAAGCAACAATTTAAATGACTTTCTACCTCCCCGTGGCCTTAGAGTAGTTTCTGTTTAAGAATTTTGGCACTCAAACACAGAAAATTCACGTGGGCGATCAAACCTGAAAAACCAGGCTACAGTATTTTGAATTCCACGCTCTGAAACTTGATTTTCTGAACTGCAGTAAAACAGAAATAAAAAGCCTACTGACATCTTGGTCTAGATGGAACCAGTGGTAATCTCCTAGGAAGGATTAAGAACCCTCCAAAGACAAATTGCATCAAGGAAGAACAACACTTAATATGAAAATAGCAATTAAACCTACAAAACCAAATAAACTTGTAAATTGCTGACCTTCTCCTCTGCAGCAATTATTGGCCCCCACTGTCCTCTTTCCTTGTAAACTCCCTCGTAGCTGTTTCTGTCTCATTTTACATTCAACTTAAAACCTCCCTGAGACACAGCCAATACTTTTTTATTTCCTATACTACTTACTCCTGATGCTTGCTCCCTTTGATAAAGAATTTGAAGTGCTTAGTCCATAAAATTAATACTGAATAATGACAATAAGATTATCTCTATTAAGCTTGTGACAAAGTATGTAGTTTTGACAGACATAATTAAATTTAAGTACAATACATTAAAATACTATATTTTAAAGATGAGACATTTTATAATCGTTATTACTTTTATGAAACTGACACTTTGTTTAAAAACCTAAACCTGTCAAACTCAACGAATAGAAAAAAAAAATATTCATGGACTATACAGATTAAGTCCAGTAATTGAAGTTATGTTTCACATTAAAAAAATAAATTAAAAATACAGTTTTAGGATGCTATTACTCATATCTTTAATAACATGTCCATGCAAAAATATTTCTTTCTGCAAAATTACTGTCTACATCACACATCTATATTGAGAAAAGTAAGGAAGATAAGGGTCCTAGCATTCAGTGATGGGATATTTTGCCAGTATAAAAACGTAACTGAAACAGTGAAAACTGAGAATATTTCAGTACAATAAATTCACACAAAACTTGTTATAAATCCCCAAACTGCTATCACTAAAGAAGCAGGAAATTTAGACTTAAATCTAAACATCTTAAGGCATTAATGTGTTTGAGATATTAAAGCTGACTATTAGATATAAAAACACTGTGAGAAGAGATGAAAAAATTTTCCAAAATCTGCCTATAAAATCAGTTGATCAAAACTAGGAATGAAATATTTTATTGTTCCACTTCAAAATGGTTTATTACCTTTTTTAATTCAGTGTGAGCAGTTGTTTATATGCCAGTTTCTCCACAGCAGTACGGAGCAGTAATTAAACTATTCTCAGATATATACAAGTCACTATTGGAGTAGAACAACTCACAATGTGCTAGTGAGTTCTAAAGGTTCTTTAATTATTTTTCAGATTTACAGAGACCCTTTACCTGCCTACCAGCCTCTCACCTTAGACTCCTGCTTCTGGTTTCAGTATTTATTCCCACTGACCCCCAAGATATTCCTTCTTTTATCTTTCCCTCTCCTGCCATCATCCGACTATGAGGACAAACTACTGAGCCCCTTTGGTTTCTCTCATTTATCTTCTACTACAACCATGGGAGCTGTTCAACACTTCAACTTCCTTCATCAAAGTCCTCCCATTTTCTATTGTGCTGATATGGACAGGGAAAAAACAGAAAATCTGTGGTTTGTGTCCTCTGTCGTGGTTGCTCTCTGACAGGAACAACTGCATGGAAAGTAATGCCCATCCCTTAAAACTTGTGATGGCACAAGTCCAGCTCGTGTAGAAGTTTAAAGTATAGTGAACTATTTTCAGAAGTTTATAATCTAATCTATTGGAGCATATTGTCACAAGACCAGTGGAATATACAGAAACCAACCTGTTGGCAATCATCATAAACTGGGCTCCATAAACTGGAGACTGGGGAACCTTAGATTAATGTAACTGTGTGAACTGCCTTTAATACAGGTGAATCTGAGTAATTTTTCCTGAATATTATCCTTTAAAAGAGAAAGAATATAATAAAATAAAATAATCAGATTTGGGAAGACATATGGATTGAAGAATTTTATCGGAACAGTTATGAAAACTGAATCCAGAAAACAATAATGGAGAGGAAGCAATTACCAGTTTCTGCTATCAGATGTGGCTACAATGAATAATTCTATAGACTCCTCAAAAGCTGGGGAAAAAAACTGTTGCCGCATGAGAACTACTTCTCATCTGCTGTGAGAAACAAATTCTCTAATTTTTGAGCTATGAAAACTTCCAGTATAAATCTGGAAGGAATTGGTTTCTATAATCTTTTAGATCACTTCTACATTAGGACAATTTTATAAGCAATTGAATATAGTCTCTTGTAAAACTCTGGTGGCAGAAATCAGAATTAGACACAAATACTCATTTTCTACCTACGAATTCCTTACAATGAGCAACTTTGGAAATTACAGGTGCTAAAAATTAAAAAGGTTATAAACTCCAAACTGCTTGGATTTGTTACTTCAAAATTTGCATATATATTCACCAATTCTGAGATTTGCAAATATTCAGGCAGAAGCTAAGTATCAAGAAAAGAGTATTTTTTCAAATTGAGGTACTCCAGGAAAGTTATTGTCTGTTAAATGTATTACAGCTAAGAAGTAACTTATGAATACTTAATTTATTTAAAGTTCAACAGATTTTCACTGCTTAATTTCCATGCTCCTGTCAGATGAAGCAATGAAGTGCCCAACTTTTTGTTTTTACAGTACAAAGCATCGACTTGAGACAGTTTAAAACTTAAACTCAGAGAAGTTTCTGTACTTTCTAAACTGGACTATCAGATTTCCCTGTTACAGTTTTATAACACTGAAATGTTCATCTTCAAAGTGAAATGGGGAAATGTAGGCACCTCTGGGTTTTAGGAGCTCTGAAGGATGGGAAAACCTGCATGAAGCAACCAGGTACCCAGGGAACTGTGAAGCTTGCATCTCCTCTAGGCGGTGGGAACTGAAAGCAGCTAAGTCTGACAAATTCTTGAATTTTTTATTTTTTTTTTTTAAAGCTCACGTAAGTAAGTAGACCAGCTTAGTGCTTAGCCAGATTAGTGCTTCAATACTTGCTTAATCATTTACAGTGTATAACATTTGTGAATGCTGCAGTGCCGAACTGGCTAAGCTCTAAAGACAGTTTACATAACCAAGCATTAAACTTCAAACAGCTAAGCAAGGTCATCTCTGCCTCCGGCACCAAGAAGAGCTCCCAAGTACTCCAAGATTTCTGGCCTAGTTAGCATGTTTTCAAAATTCTTACTAGGACTCTCTTGGCAATTATAAAAGCCCATTTCTCTGAAATGCAAAGGAACTTCACAAGAAAAAACCAGCAGATGTTCTCCTCAGAAAGCTTTAAGGTTCATAAGAAGCAAACAAATAAAAAAGCCCCTTCATACTTGTTGAAAAAAGTGTTAACACCAAGATCTAAATACATGTAAACTTCCACTGCATGTAATAAGCACTCCTCGGTTTAACAGTGTGTCAATAATTAGCCTAAGATTGTTGTGTTTATCCCAAAGTATCTGATGTGGAGCACAGAACACTGCACACTCTCTCATACCATAATATCCCTTAATGGTATGAAATCCACTCATTCTGACAAGTTACTTATTTGCTGGGTCTTGTGAAATCTCTGTGGCATTTTCTGATACATTTTATAACAGATAATTTAAGATCCAAATATCATATTTCTCAGGAAAAAAACTCACAGCAAGCGAGCCTTATCCTTAGAGGTCGCAGAAATGGGCGAGAAAATGCTTAGTTTGCCATTAACAACACTTCAGATTGCATCACTCACAGTATTCCTGGTCAGACTTTTTCCTCTGCTCCACCAGAATGTATTTTGTGGTCGCCATATCTGTGCCTTTATCCTCCATTTGGAAACACAAAGGATAAGAGCAAACTCAACCACCTCCCCCTTAGTCAATTTTGACAATACAACGTGTCCAAAATGACAAAGGAAAACAGACCATGAAATCCATGAGAAAAACCTGCCTTCAAGAAACACAGTTATCACAGGAGATAAAACCTTATCTGTCTCATTTAAGTGCTTATCAATTGGGATTACAGATATCAGAAAGCCAGAGGGAATCACAGTTCCAAACACTGAACTTCTCTGAGTTTCTCCTATTAAAAAAATATTTTACAATGGCTAAATTTTATCTTCCAAAATATTTCTAGTCTTGTGCTGAACCATGAAGAAATTGAAATTTTATTTGGTTGGTTGTTCCAGGAGAAAGTGGAGAGGAAGGGAAAAGACTGATTAAAAGCAAATTGATCATGATGTGTGAACTTTGCAAAACTCTCAGAGCTCCCCTTGGAGCACCCCTGGGGGTTGTTTCATCTGTTTCAGACACTGAGAATTGTATCACTGTTTGGTTAAATCCACAGAAACTTTTCTACAACTTCATTTTGATTTGGTAATGATGTTTTGAGTGAAACTTCTGACAACAGAAAGTGACAAATGGCATTAGGTGTGGGCAGGCTGGAGAGGAACCAGAGAAGGGCCACAAAGATGATCCAAGGCTTGGGAAGCTGCCACAAGAGCAAAGGCTGAGAGAACTGGGTTTGTTCACTCTTGAGAAAAGAGGGCTGAGGGGAGACATCATCACCACATTCCAGCCTTTAAAGAGGGCTACAAAGTTTCCCTTTTTACATGGAAAAGGTGTGGGGTGGTGGGAACATGTTACTCCTGGGAAATTTCTGATTGGAGACAAGAGGAAAACTTTTTAAAAGGAGAACACTGAGCTGTTGGAATAATCTTCCTAGGGAAATGGTGGATTGGACACTTCTAAGATGCAGCTGGACACGGTTCTGGGTCATCTAGACCATACTTTTCCCAGAAAAGGTTGGACTAGGTGATCCATGAGGTTGGACTAGGTGATCCATGTGGTCTCTTCCAACCTCATGATCTACAATGATTAGCTAAGGAGAAAATCTCGCTTCCACATCATTTAAATACCCCAGGATCTTTCTCTCAAAGCTCATTTCTTATGGCTTGAATATTTATAAACCATCTGGACTTCACAGAGATACGTCCTCAAAAGCAGCACAACATCAGCTTTACACAAAGTCACTATTGCTTTTGGAGCTTGCCTCAGATACTCCACTGGTATCAAATTTGGATAAATTTGCTGTGGCATTGTGACAAATTTCCTGCTTCTCCAGGATCATGTATCCTCAGGAGAAGACATCAGCTCTGTGAATATAAAGCAGTTGAAGCTGATTTTATCCACGTGGGCTGGAGAATGCCACAAGTTGAAGACCAAGGCAATGGACACCGAAGATGGGACAACTGGAATTTTGCAGCTATCTCTTGAGTTTAGTGACAGGAGAATGTTTTTGGGGAAAGAAAAATTCTGAAACTCTCAGGCTGAAAGAGAAGACTGTGAAAAGTTTGACCACTGCAGTCAGTTTAGGGCTAAGAGAGACACACTGGCAATTATTTACTTCTTTCCTTTGAAAGATCCAGAAAGAAGAGTAAGAAGATAATTTTACGAGAACAAAAGCAGCAGGACAGCAGCACAGAGAATGACATCAAGAGGAGCAGGGAGCTTTGCTTCATCTGTCAGAAGAACAGACCGTCAGCAGGAATCCAGCTTGGAGCTATGTCTGAGCGAGTGCTGCTTAGGTGAGCAGGTTACGACTGACCGGCGTTCATCCCGAAATAAACGTGGACATTATGCTGAGATTAATGGGAATGTTTGCAGCTCTCATAGCTCTCATAGCCAGTGCTAGAGTGTCTCCAACCTACCATCTCAAACAACTGCCATTGAATTATTCATGATGTATTTATAACTTACAATTCATGAACGTAAGGGCTAGAAAATCTGTTGTATTGCCTTTTTTTTTTTTTTTTTTTTCTTTTTTATTTCACGGCGAAGCTTTGATCTGAAAATAAAGTAGTTATTTCATGAACTGTGGTTTGGAGAAAACCCAGAGGCACCCAGTATGATATAAAAGCCTGAAAAAGCCTAAATCCATGAAGTTTTACCAGCATAGCAACAGTGCTGAGGTTTGGGTAAAGCTTGTGGAAGGAGCTCAGGTAACAATTTCATTTCAAATAAAACCTCAACCAAAAATTCAGTAGACTGATTCTGTTTCATATATTTTAATTAAAATGAAAGATCTTTAATTATATAATTTGGAATATGAGAACTATTCATCATAGTGTAGAATTTTTTTTTTTTTTTTTAATACTTTATAGATAAATGGCACAAGCTTTTTAATTATCTGTCAGGTGAGATGCAAAACGCAGGGATAAAGATTAGTTCATTACATAAGTATTTCAAAAGTTATTATTTCACCCGTTTACCAGGAAAGCCCCACATTACATTTGCAATACTGGTCTCATGCTGAGCAGACTAATGGGCATTTCCAGGCTTTCTGAGGTGGGAGAAAAGGCTGATTTTAGCCCTATTCTGACACATGGCACACAGGATATATCCCTTCTACTTTCAACACCAAGTTTCACTCACTTTGTAACTTAATAAAGAACGTGTCTATATATGCCAGAGTATAAAATTGACAGGACTGCCACAGATTGCTGAGTCTGTTCCTAGAGTTTCTTTTTCCATTTGTCATTTTTCCCACAAACATGTACAACTGCATGTTTAAAAACTATTCATATCCATAACAGAGAAGAAAAATGAAAAGCAGATTTTAAAATATCGATAAAAGGTAAAATTCATCTTGAAAAAGGCTGCAAAAATGTTTTAAAGGACAGTTTTTACATAATTACACACAGAAAGCACCCTTGATTTAAAAATTTTCAAAAGGAAAAGGAAAATAACTGAAGTGTTATTTTATAAAGGTTGTAGACCAACCTTTATGTCTGTGAGATCCATCCATGTCAGAAAACTCAATATGATTTTCGTCAGCCCAATACAGTCTGTGGTTGACGTAGTCTATGGTAAGAGCCATAGGTCTGGAGATCTGTGTTTCTATAACCACAGTTTGCCTGGATCCATCCATCCCAACACGGCCAACGTGAGGGTACTCACAGCAATCGATCCAGTACAAGTATCTGTAAAATAAAACACAGCAGCTGAGTAGTACCAATAATTGACCAGAGAGGCTGTGGCTGCCACATCCCTGGAAGTGTCCAAAGACAGGCTGGATGAGCCTTGGAGCAACCTCGTTCTGCTGAATGGCATCCCTGCCCATTGTGGGGCTTTGAAACAGAATGATCTTTAAGGTCTCTTCTGACCCAAACCATTCTATGATTCAATGCTTAATTTATTTAGTGGATCTCAAGAATAAATCAGGATAATTACCTTATAGTATTCCCACCTTCCAGAGAAATCTTTGAATTTTTCTAGACTTGTCTCTAAATAGATGTGCTGAATGTAAAGGGTTTGAATAGGAATCCTCATGCTAGGTGTGATTTTATTAAGTTAATTATGGACTAGTAAAAAGTGCATTTAAATGGCTTAGTCTTGATACTTTAGAATTTGAAGCACCACCCAAACTGGAGTTTGTGAATCTCACATCCTGCATAAATGGCATCACTACTAAATTTACCAGAAATCTGGCATTACATCTACTTTTTTTTTCTTACACATATTACAAAACCTTTTTTGCTGTTAACAGCCACATAATGCAAACTGAATTGCTTCAAGAAGTACTAGTTCCAAAACATTAAAACAGTCTCTCGCACAGAGGGTTTAAAAATGGGTGAAGCACTGAGAAAGACTGTCAGAAAGCTGAGCAGCAATTTTCCCCTCAGTATGCTGTTTAACCACAATGCAGAGCATGTTTGCCATAAAGAAAGAGAAAGTCCCATTGCTCAGTACACAGATGCATGTGGCTGCTGTTGTATGCCATTACTCAGAACCTCAGGACAGATCTTTCCAGCTGGGAAGATGATTCTACTCTACAGGCTTTGGACAGGCTCTCCAAAATCCAGATGCAGCTCATATTCCTAATAACCACCTGGAACAGAATTTGTGTGCAGGAGGAATTGGTGGCCCTAAGAACAGCTACAGGTATCCTACAAGACACAGGTGCAATGTGCTGGCACCAAGCCTGCTCCACATAAGCAGCAGAGAGAGGAACTTTCTCCACTCTCTCCAACAGAAAATGTTTTCTTTGGAAACAAACTGCATGGCATCAGCAGGATAATTCATTAAGCGTTTCTCATTTGTGAGAAAAAAAACCTAAGATACGAGTAATACCATTTCAAACTGTAACTCTGAATTGGAGTTTTTATTTCCAGGAACTTTATACACTAAAATAAATTTAAAAATATATATGTTTATTTAAAAAAAAAAAAAAAAAAAAAAGATAAAACCCCCTTGACCTTGGAAAGCTGTCTATACACACCAAGAAACCCAGTAAGTTTATTATGCCTATTTTTATCTATCTATCTATCTATATATATCTCTAAGCCTTCCTGAAAGACTGGGAGTCTCGTACTAACTTTGTAGAGTGATTTTTGCATACACAGGGATGTCCAGGCAACCAGAGAGATATTCATATATTGAAGACATTAAAAAAAGGTCTGCATCATCCCTCCCAAATTTTACAGGCAAGAAAGGGTACAGTTATGAGAAAATTAAATTCTAGCTCTAAGAAATAGTAGAAAATAGCTTTTTGTCTTGAAACTAGTAAACTAGGTAAGTTCTATTTTCATGCTAGGCAAAACACTGCTTTTCTTTGTTTAGGCAGAGTCCAGACCAACTCAACAACTTTCTCCTATCACTGACTATTAGACAAAAACAAACAAACAACCAACTAAATATTATTTCCTATCTATTTTTTGAATAAAAAATATTTTAATATCAAATTAGGATTAAATAGGAATTACTGAAAATTGGCTGCTTCATACCCAGCTTGAGGATCTAAGGACAGATCTCTGGGAAACTTCACTCTCTTGCTCACAAGGACAGTTGGGTACAAGCCATTGAGTTTAGACACCTCAATAATTCTCTTTTCAGTATCAGACCAGTAGAGATTCTTCCCAATCCAATCGACAGCCAGGGCGTTGGGAACAGCTGTATTGTGGATTACCTGGAAAAGCCAACAGTACATTGATTATTCATCCAAATGCTGGGAAAAGGAATAATTCGAGAGCTACTGATACCAGGATATTGAGAGCCTGGATATTTGATACTATGACATATAACACGTGAAAAATATGTATTATTCACTGCTAAACACTGACACTTCTCAGGTAATGACACTTCTTAAGTAGCTATGACAGTGTGATACTTTTCTCCTAGTAAGGGAGAATGGAGAATACCATGATATTGTAAATAGGAAATTCCCAACTTCTCTGCATTATGCACAAACTTTTAAGCACTTCTGATCTTTCATTTTTCATCTTAAGTTTCTAGTTTACTCTTAATGCAAAAAGAAAAAAAAAAAAAATCAAACCAAACCGACCTTTTTGTCCTTCACTACTCTATTTTCTGTTCCACAGAACAGAGCGGAGATGAGGCTTCTCTCCCCACAGCGTGCCCTTGAACACATCTGCTTCTCAGCTCCCCATTTCTCTCACCAGTCTCTATCAGCATATCCTTCATTTTAATGTCACAGTAGTGCCATATGTCATCGTGGCAGAGAGTCCATAAGAGCACTCAGCGAGTTACTGGTTGGAAGGTAAACACTGTGCTCTTTTTTCCAACATTCACGTGGCAGAAGAATGAGAAACTTCCCAAGAATTGGTTAAATTTCAAAAGACTGCATTGTTAAGAGACAGAAGCAATTTAGTCATCTACTGGAAAGCCTACAGTCTGCTGACAGGGATGTGTTATTCTAAGGGTTTTTGATGACTTGGATAATTCTGGAACTTGAACAAATTCCTCTAGATATATGTGATTACAAATCTCATCATGATTGCATGACTCTGGCTTGTCTGGGAGTACTTCATGTCAAGTGTTCAGCAATACTTAAATATTCACAATCATTTGAGTCCAATTTCTTCTAGGCTTGAAAATTCTATTCCTGAGAAGGTCTATCCTGACCTATTTTATTCCTGATTAAGTCCTGATTAGACTAGAACTTCAGAAAAACTCCCACAAATCAGGAAGCAATACTTGAAAATTTATGAGATTTCTTAAGCACTAATAATGGGTTTATTACTGTGGTGTACATTCTAATTTATTGTCATCTTCATCATTAACAGCATGTGCACCAGAGAGTATAAACTTCATTTGTAAACCTGTATTATGTATAACTGAATGTGCTAGTTTTAAATTTATTTACCATTTGAAGACATGGAAAAGCCTTCAAGATAACAAGGGACATGGTGAGATGCTTTAAATCAATTTTAGAGTTATGAATATGTAAAAAGCACCTTCTCAGGTAGTTATGTAATTTATCACCTTAAAAAATCTTTTTAAAAAGTTAAATTCCAGGACACACTGATTTTTTAATGGGAATAAGATATTTTATTTTCCAACATGTTCACACTACCAGCTTCACCAGTTTGTAAATGTGTAATTGCAGCAACTGCTGCACTGTAACATGGGACATTTCATGCAGAAATGGATAACTGAAAATTTCCATAGTGGTTTAGCCATCTCAACACTACACTAGAGCACCAACCAAAGTAATTACTCTCTCTTTCTGATGACTTTTCCTTTGGAGAGTCACACCAACATATCCCAGTCACTGAGATCACCAGCGTGGCATTTAATGTGCCCAGCCCAGCTTTCTACTGCATTTTCCACTAGCATTTGAATCCAAACTCTCCATAAAACACTGTGCTAATGTCTGAACACATCTATGTGAAAAAGCTGGCATTCCAATTCTATAAATACGTCCTCCACGAGCAGATGCAGAAGAAAAATGAGATGCCATCAGGCTTCCCAGGGCAGGAAAGCCAGAGCTGGTGTGCTGAAGGAATGCCATCTCCTACAAGGGGAATCCGAGGCCATACATCAAACAGCATCACTGACACTGAGAGTAAATCTATTTTTAGCAATAAAAAACACAACAAGTGCAAAGGTATTAAAATGAGAGATTCATACTTCAGGGGAAAAACCATAAAAACTCTCTCTCACGACAAAAAAAACCCCATCAAAATATGTAAACAGGTTTGCCGGTTAACAAATAACCTCAGCGTTTAAATAATTAAATAAATAATTATAATAATTTCATCCAAAATAATCTAATAAATAATTATAATAATTTCATTCAAAATAATTTAATTTTTAATAATGTCAGTTATTAAGTACGTCCTATGGCAACCTAATAAAAAATCAAAGAGCCATAAAAAACTGGCACTAGACAAAAGGTGACTGTCAGACTATTAGACAGATACAATATATAATTCTTGCTAATTTTTTTCACCTTTTTTCTTTTTTACATTTCAGAGGCCAAATCTGGGCCAAGTGTTTCAGAGAAAAACCAGTTTTTGTATAAAAATTAAATGGACTTATTTTTACGATTTTTGCTTTGAATATGATATCCCACATGAGCAAAATTTTCATTGACATGACACTTGCTGTGCAAATTGCAAATTATTAACGATGGGAAAACGAAATACCCTGCATGTCCTCATCCTAATTTTCTTCTACTGTTTGTTCAACTTTCTGAAATCTTTTCTTTAAAAATTAAATTATTAATGAGTCATTAGAAAGAAATTTTTTTTTTGTATTCTTCTACCTGGTTATTGGAACTTTTTTGACTGGGAAAAATTCTTTGTTCTTCTTGAAATAGTTAAGATTAGAAATAAAGAGTCTGAGTAATCCCCAGCCCTTATATAATACTGATTCATCCAGAAGGGCCAGAAGCTGAGGAGGATGCTTTGGAAACTGTTTAAAGACAATAAATATAATTCAAGGATTTAATGGATTTTGAACCCCACACTTGCCTGTCTTCTATTTTTTTCGCTTCACAGGGAAAATCTTTGAGTGCATGCTGGGGTTTAGTTTTATCCCAATGCAATCAGAGTGCCATAATTGCTTATCTACTTCTTTTTCTTTTTAAGAACCGTTAATTTGGTGTGAAGGCTGCAAACAAGGTGCACTGAAGCCAGTGAGTTTCAAACTCTAACTCATAAAGCCCAAAGCTGACGTGCTCTGTGGATGTGTCAGTCCAGGTACAAAGCTGTGAATGAAAACCACAAATCTCTTCTCTCTGCATATTTATTGGTGTGAGGGAACAAAATTCACAGGATATGTTACTGCTCATTTAACTCCATGTTTCAGAAGGTCAGACATAACAGAATAAACAAGGAATTCCTTACTGCTTATCACCAGTTCTGGGAAAATGTTCATATACGTTAACAATGGGCTTAACAGTGGATTTGTGAACTTAATCCACTACGGAGGCATAACAGACAGGTTGTGCAGAAATGAGAGTGCCCTTTTACCCTTCACAGCAAAGACACTGAGTTGTTTTAATTATCAATTTAGTGAAGGTGAAGCAAAAACAAACTGAAGATCACAGGAAATTTTATAGGAAGAAGTAATACACCAGTGTATTTACACAGCTTACACCTAATTATAGCTCTTTTTTTTTTTTTTCTTTGGCATCGTGGAAACCACATGGAACTGCCAATTCAGTAAACTGTCAGATAAGTCATGAGGAATTTAGGTCCTAAATACAGCTCCCTTAGTCCCTATCTGTACTTCAAATACTTCAAATATAAATGCAATTAAATGTTACTAGGACTTGGTAGCTCGTGTTGTGTTTGTATTCATAGACCAAAGCCTCACAATCTGGGTTAAAAGTATGAAGGAGCGTTTCCCAAAACACTCAAAAAATTTAATTCGAGGAGTGACATTATTAATCCCCAATTACCTTGATGTCACTTCCATTTAAAGACATTCTGTTTATGCGACTGCCATTTGGTCTGCTGGAATCAATCCAATAAATGAACTCTTCTCTGTAGTCAAAGTCTATTGCAATCACATTGTTCAGCCCCTAAAAACAGGGAAAAAAAAAAAAAGTCCATTTATTCAAATGTTTGAGCACAAACTGCTGGATAGCATTCAGAATGCAAAACACAGCTAATACTCCTAATGCTTTATTTTACTGTCTGCATGCTTCTGAAGCACTTCCCTCTCTTTTCCATACATTACTTTTAAACAGAGTAAGATAGAGATTGTAACAGAAATAAATGTGATGACAAATTAACTGTCTCACTTCAAAAATGCAGATGATGTATGAAATTAAGTGTGGCTCCTGTGTTTTTCTGTACTCTTATTTAAATGAAATTTAGCAGTAAATACTTCTAACTTTTGCTCAGTTTCACTGCTGATTACTACCTTTGGCATTTCTCTGGCAAACTAGATGGGAGAACCAGAAATAGTGTAACCCTTATGACACTTTAATAACTAAAAAATTTCCTTAGCAATATAAAATAGTCAGGAATTCAAAATGGTGGTGGTGCAAAAAGGCATGAATGCTAGTTCCTGAATGAGGAGGTTTAGACTTCTTAGATGCTATATTATAGGTACTGTATATATAAATATGTAAGTATAAATATATATATATTATAGAGATATATATATATTTATGTGTGTGAATGCACACAGACTCAGAGGTGATGGATACAAAAAGTGTGAAAGCTGGAGATCCAGCAGGCACTTGGGAGACTCCTATGGCTCCAATTACAAAGTCAATACATTTTGAGATAGATATCTGAGGTACTCCAACAGGCTGGGAGGAGCAATCCTACAATAATGGCTTTTTATCCTAAATGGCAGATAAGGAAGAAGGGGATTGCATTCAGATGACGGCTCTTATTTCCTCATCTGCCCCATAACCTGCTGAACGTTCTGATATATAGTGAAATCACAATTATTCTTAATATGCCAGGTTGTTGTTATCAATGAAATATGGAACTGCAGTGGTAAAAGGAACGGATGTGGTTTGTATCCCCTCTAAAAAGGCAAGGTCAGTTAATCAATTCCCTTATCAGCCCAAGGACATCCTGCTCTCAGGTAGATCAGCAGCCTCCCTCGTTAGTGTAATTCATTGCTGTGAAGGGGTGTGCCAGACCAGCCAGCTCTAAAGTAAACAACTAAGGACAACAATATTTAATTGTACAGAAACTGATACACGGCTTATCTGCCATCTACTACTGTGTAATTACTGTAAATCTACCTTTTGATCAAAATGTAGAGGAAAAGAGTAGTTAGGCTGCACAAATCATCTTTAAAGGAAGCCTGAAACAATTCGGTGTAGGAGGACCACTCTCATTTTTCAAAAATATCATATACATGCACACACTTTTCACAAAGCCAACTGCAGCTCTGTCAATCATAACTGGGCTGCAAAACACTTTTCCTGTCTCTTTTTCTACTGTTAGTATAATTGCATCTACAGAGAATCCCCCACCCCAAATTCTTAACCAAGGAGACAACACGCCAGCAAATACAAAATACTATTTAGTACGATTTTATAACATTCTATAAATCAAAGTCAGCAATTTGTAAAAAAAAAATTGGCCTTATCTCTATGTATTCCACAACACTGCAAAAGTTTCCTAAGGATCAAGACCAATACAGAGAACTGACTGCCTGCACATCTTTGGTTTCAAGTGTTTCATTTTGGGTGAGTTTAATTTCAATTTTTATCAGAACATCAACTGCAGGTCAAATATTTCTGTACATCTGCAACAGAGTTCTCTGTCCAGACATCATTTCCTCTTTATTGTATACGTATCTCAATTAAGTTCTCCTAGCATAATTCTTTGTCATTTCACACATAATCTGCTCTTTAGAAGGAATAGGAAAGATTTCAAATGGCATCAGCTGCCTTAGTCTCTCATCTTAAACCTGTGGGTTTGTTCCTGTTAGACACAGCACACAATATATCCTTGGCTGTGATTTGTGTTCCCTTGGTGCCCCACTTAAAAAACACGGAGATAAAAATCACGAATAATGAGAAGGAAGATTATCTACTCTGCCTATTGAAACCCTAAGGATTTTGATGACTAGGAGTGAAGGAAATGGAAAGCAAAGAAGATACATGAGACACAATTCAAACAGTTGTACTGTTTATGTGTATTTGGAAAAAAAAAAAAAAAGAAAAAGAAAATAGAGGAAAAGCTGGCACATAACTCAGAGAAGACTGAACGAGCTCCTACTTTCAGCTCCTTTATTCTGAGTTTATATGAACAAGTTAGAATGGTAATCAAAGATCAAATACACAGAGAGAAGGGTGGGTTTGCTCCTCTGCCAGAGCCACTCTGGTGTTTGCCATCATCTGGTAGATGGGCAGGAAAGCCAAATCCATCATAACACTGCACGGACACAAAGATGTCCTCACGAGGGACACAATCCCCCTGCTCTGCTGGTAAAGCTCCTTCTTTGGCTCTCAAATCAAATGCTGCCTTTGCAGGAGCAACGACCAGGAGGCTCAGTAGCAGAGGTATTTATCAGCCCAGTGAATTAATGGGATATGGAAAACACAGATTTTGTTCCATGGCTGGAGCTGCTCAGTCTCTAACACAGCGAAGAGGAGCCCGCTGAATTCAGCACCGAGGAAGCTCTGACCATCTGTCAGCACCAACCACGAAGAAAATTTTCTGTTGCTCCCCTCTTTTCACAGGCTTCTGTGAACAGGTACACCAGCAAAAGAGGAGAGAGGCAGGGAGATGCAAATGAGAGGGAGTCAGAAGGATTTCAGGAGACCAGACAGACTTTCATAACGCTTGCTAAGCTTAAATAAAGTCAATGTTTCATTCAAGATGGTTAATTGCATAATTACTGTTGGGAAGACCTGAGCACCTCTCCTGTGACATTAAGGTGCACAGCCTAGTGACACAAGAAGTTACAAAAAGCCAAACAATATTGATGGGCAGTAAACAATTTCCTAGTCTTACTACAACTGATCCATTTAGTATTCAAGGAAATTGATATTTTTTATTAAAACATATTTTGGAAATCTGATCTGAGGTAAGTAACTACACTTAGGTGAAGCATAGAAGGAGAGCAGACACTGCTAAAAATGGCAGCTCTGTATTTACTGGGTGACTTTCTATTTTTGCAGTTTTTCACTTGTTTTTTTCACTGTTATAATAATTAAGAGTAATTACTTTAAAAATTAGATTTACACAAAGTTAGAAGTTCACGTTTGGTAATAACAAATATTGGGATTGTCTGTCTGAAAATAGGTTTAGATTATGACAGTAAGTAGTCCAAATAATACATGGCCAAATAGGTGGGGGTTTTTGTTTGCTTTTTAACTGAAATAGACAAATTGCACAAAACATATTGTGATGGAAGAGGATCACAAATAACATAATTTTTTAGTACATCAGAACGACTGATGAAACAACTGCCTGAGCTTTAATCATGTCAAATCCAGACAAAATAGTCAATTTAAAGTATTGTAAGAACTCTGAAAGTACTGCAGTTGTTCTGTGGTGCACACAACGCCAATTGTAGGATGATGTTTCTGTCAGTTGCAAACTTTAGCAAAAAATAAAAGTATTGAGTTAAACTTAGAGCATGGTACTAAGGTTATACCTGTTTCAACAAAGTGTAGTTGGATCCATCAGTGCTAATTTTTCTTATTTCATGATGATCAGCCAGAATTAAGAAAGGTTCCTCATCTAAACCCCGGGAGAAAGAATATATTAGACTAGCTTTTACGTTAATTTATGGAAAATCAGGAATACAATGCTGAAATACAGATGGTTTGAAAAATAAATGTTACATGCTCTGATCAATGTTATGGATGAAAGAAATATTTAAAACATTCAAATGCTCCAAGAAAGATCAATGATGCAGTATAAAAATGAACAAAGCAATCAATTAGTATATCTTTCAATGCAATTTAATTCTTTTGCCTTTGTAATACGGGAACCACACTGTATTTTATCCTAATTTAATGTCAGAGATTAAATGGGAAATATATTTCATTCCATATGTTTTAATTTCAACATTTCCTTTCAAATAACACTGACTATTAATTGTTATGATTGCAAACCGAGTGTGTTTTGACCTTTGCTTTTTGAGATTTCAATATTCTGAACAGGATGGTGATGAAGAAATAGCTGTTTATAAAAACCTTGATTGTCTAATTCTGAACTGAAGCCAGATTTGATTTTTTTTAACCCTGGCCTTCTAGTTTATAAAAAATATTTACTTTCAGATACTCATTCATGACATCATTGAAATATCTCTGAGAGCAACATACATAATAGTCATTTTTTTTAAAATGCTGTCTTTATTTTAGCTCTGTTAGGAGTGACCTCAACTAAAATAAATTAAAAAAAAAGTTACCAGTGATAATTTAAAATGTATTAAAGGCTTTGTATCTACTGCTCATAAACTCTAGAATGTAATGTGTTGTCCAGCCTACTCTGCTCCTGTACTGAACACATTTGCATCTTTTGTTCAACTCTTAAGACATTCTCCAGCTCAATAATTACTTGAGGCATCATCCTCAGCCCTGACTTGTGGCCTGTGGGGCATGGCTGCAATGCTCTGCTTTCTTGTAAAAGCCTTTAAAGCAAATCATGCAAAAAAATCAGCATTAGGCCAAACGTCCCCATGGTGGCCCCTCCTGGCAGCAGAGCCATCCCTGTCACAGCACCACAGCTTTGCCACGGTCTCTTTTGAAGTTTGATTTATTACACCTCCAACAAACAGTTCTGATGTGCTCCAGCTCCCCTCCTCCTCTGAGTGATCCACGGCTTCTAAATGTGCAGGTGGCTTGGGAAGTGGGGGACGGGAATGAAGCAAAAGCAGCTGCAGGATTCCTGCCCTCTCCTGTGTCTCCTCTGGTTACTCAGGGAAGCACCCGAGGCTGGAATATGAGGCAGACAGAGGTTCCAGCCCTCTTGTCATTTGCAAAGAAAACTGAAAGCTTGCCTGGGCCGTGAAGGAAACTCAGGAGAACAAAGCAACAGGGTTTCTGTTCCTTTCACTGATCGAGCCAATCCCACCCACTGAGGCACGTGAAAACAACATCAGAGGCGAGAGGAAGTGACCAATGCTCTCACGGCTCTTGTGTAACACATATAAGACTGGAGGATTTAATATGCCACAGGAATAACAGAGTTTGCCTTTTCTACTATTTTTTCCTGTCCCTCCTTTTCAGATGAGGAAGTTTGATGTACATTCTAATATCCTAAAGATGATGAAAGCTCGTCATAACCATGCTATCATCATGTGACTCAGAAGTAGAACTAAGTGTTGTATTTTAACTTTCCTAATACTTTTTCTAATAAACTTACTAATTCAAACTTTCAAAAACCACTACAGCTATTTACTACAAATGAGCTGAGGACAATACATACTAAAATATAATTTATTATTACATTCAGACACGATCACATTCCTATTTTACAATGAAGAAACAGCAGATTCAAAGTAGCTCTGCTTTTATCTTGCATAGAAAGGTAACACGGACCTTGGGGCTAAAGTTTTTTTTCACAAATTATTTGGATACAGCCGTGGATTATAAAAACATTAAATAGTAATACCTGAAAGGGATTTGCAGCCATTTGGGTTATCAGGCTGTGTTTCATACCCTTCTGCACACAAGCATTTGTAGGTTCCGTAGGTATTGATGCATTGCTGGCTACAGGGAAATCCCGATGAACATTCATCAATATCTACACACGTTTTGCCATCATCCTTCAGGAGGAATCCAGGCCAGCATTTGCACTGGGAAAGAAAATCAAATATATTTATTTTTAATTCTGTTTATCATCTGTGTGTACTTTCTTCTGAATGTGTTAGCGTCATCAACTTTTTCCGTATCTCATTTTTTCAAGTAACATCTTAATTACTTTGCTGCTTGTATGGTTTACAGAAGGCATATCTACTTTTCTTTTTAAATATTGCTGATGTAATCCTAAGCACCATTTCTTCCAAAAAAACCCAAAGAAACCCCTGTAGAATGAGCAATTATCCTTTCTACTTTAACTGAAGAAAAAGTAAAGCATACCTTTTCAATATTATGGAAAGGATTTTTCCTTGAAAAATAATAATGATGGATGGACCCTTTGGAGTTCTTCATTTTCAATTATATATGTGTTTTTTGGCAAAGATAGAAAGGTTTTAATTATTTTCTCTGGAATCATTGACATCACCTAGCAATCTGTGCAAGCAACACATCAATGTGAATGAGAACTCTTGAGGCTCATTAGGAGCTGGAGGTGGACAATTCTTGTGGATTCCTTCTAACTCCGAATATTCTCTGTTTCTCTGACTTTTATTTGGGTCTGGTGATGATCCCGGCAAGTTTATCACATGCAATGTGAAAGATGCAAAATACAATTGGGCAGAGGGGTTTTGAAATAAGGGCATAAATTTTATCTGCAGAAGACCTTGTGTCATGTTCCCTCCTATATCCTCTGCTTCTCTCTGCAGAGATCCAGGATGTGCTGTCTCCACCACTTCAACAAGGTTTTTGTTGAACCCAACAGCTCATGAGTCTCAGTTCCAGAGGGCTGAATACCTGCAGATCTAAGCCATGCTACACAGATTTTATTTAGTTCTCAGTGGGCCAATGTTCATCTGAAAAGATGAAACTTTGGGAGTGCAGTTAGGGTTACTTCAGAGTTAAAATCCTGAAAAAAGTCTTTCTTCTATTTTCAGCTACTATTTACAGCCTACTGCAGTCTGTTCCTCTCTACTCGTCACGGCCAAAGAGCAGATCCAGGTGATTCAAAAAACAACCTCACATGCAGACAATGAACAGCTTTATTCTGCTGCTAAGGTGATATTACTTTGTTTAAATATTTCTGTAAGAGTCTCTTTTTTGGGAAAAATAAATGGAGAAAACCACTATTTCTGCTGTTCATTACTATGTATTGTAAAATTTCTACCCTTTTGATTTTCAGTGCTCTGTATATACCACTATGATTTGTTGCATTTAAAGCATTGTATGATCTTTTCCCTAGGTTTAAAGTATGTACTGTACCATTTTTTAAATACAATTGGCAATTGTTTGCTTACATAAATAAAAATTTGAATGTTCTTATTATGGCATGTAAGCTACTTCACTATAAGGAGGTATCACACAGTGGGGCTTTATTATAATCATGCAGTAGCTAAACCCTTAAGAACTAAAAACCTGCATTATATTACACCACATTTTGCAATTATTCACCTTGTATCCAACAGGGAGGTCCTGGCAATCTTGGGAACAGCCACTGACTTTCTTACTGAGGCATTCATTAACGTGGCAGCTTTTCTCATCAGACCCATCACTGCAATCTTCTTTGTTATCACAAACCTCACTTTGAGGAATGCACTTGCCATTTTTGCACATAAAAAAAGAGCTGTTACATGACTGCTCTGGAAAACAAAAAAGAAAACACAACTTGGTGTCATCTATTAGTATTTGGAATTAGTTTTCTCATGTATCAGCTGCTGCGTGCACATGAAATGAAACAATTGTGTAATAGTTGAACATTCCTTATTGACAGCATTATAAAAGCTTTTCACTTTTCAGTGTCTTTAAAGGTCATTCTTCTCCTGGAAAAATGTGTGAAGACATCAACTCAAAACTCTCTCCTAGATATTTGATTTTATATAATGGAGAACCCACTACATCATCTCTGCACAAAACACAGTTCTACAGTTCCCAAAAGTTAAAAAACAGGGGGTCTCCCCCCGGAGGAGGCTGAGGTGAATTTGGATGCATTCCTTGCCTAATGACCTGCGCATTTCCCTGTTTGGGAAAACTTGAATACACCATTTCAGCTACATTCAGATCCTTCAAACAACAATTGGAACATTTAAATAAATAAAATGTAGGTGTGCTGCCTCACCTCACAGCAGATGAGTGTTTTCCATCAAAATTGGTATAAAGAACCTGGCTACAGAGCAATGAAATTCTAAGATCTAGACAGAAGAATTGGTCTTTCAAAAAGCCATAGAACAGAACACCATATGCAGACCAGGACTAATTTCCCTCTCAAAATCCAGTCAGACCTCAGTAAACTTATAAATGCAAGCAGAAAATATCAATAAATCAATAGCATTTGGTCAATAATTTACTAATAAAATTAAAGCAGTGTTTATTATTTATAGTGAGAGCACCTTGACATCCCCCTTTGTATGATCTCCTGTGTGATGAATATCTGGAATGCAGTAACCATTTTAAGAGCAAGCTAGAAACTTTGGAAATTACTATATTAATATCATCTTATTTTAGTATCAGCAGGACTTATACATTAAGGAAGTGTCTGCTATTTTATTCCATAGGAACTGGCGGCTTGAACCTTGTCAGCTGAGGTTTTGGATGCTCAGAACCCTTTCTCCTTGCAGGACATGAGCAGTATCACCATGAAAGCACTGGAAATTGAAGCTACAAGGTTTTACATTTGCTGACTTAAAACACTAAACCATCGCTCTCAAAAAAGAAAGGTCACGTGTTCTTCAAAAAATTACACGCAAACCTGAACTTTTGCACTTGGTGTTGATAGGTGCTTCATCAGAGTGGTCTGGGCAGTCAAAATCCCCATCACACTGCCACTGGGAATTCAGCAGGCACCGTCCATCAGCACAGGTGAACTCTCCAGGACGACAGTGACGATATCCTACAAACACAGCAAGCAATCATCTCATGTTTTCTCTCATGAGAAAACATATTTGAGCATATTTGAGGCAATGCAAAGAAAAGTATTGCTTCAAGAAAAGTTGCTCCATAAAGAGATGCAGAGTGCTATATGGTTATGCATAAGTGTCAGAGAAATCAAAATTCTCTTATGCAACACTATAGTCATGATATAATTCACACAGATGTGAAACATATTTATGCAGCTCTCAATCATAAATACCTTTTCTTTTTGGTGTTATTTAATTTATTCCTGTTAGGAAATAGCTTAACATTTTTGTGGTGTGCTTACAGCTGTGTGCCTTCCCTTTAAAACATGCAGAACACAAATCATTTTAACCGCACTAAACACACATTTTCTAAGATGGCCACAAAATCAATACATACAGAATGGATATATTTTCAAAGTAGAAGTGGATTTCTAACAAAAAAAATTACATAATGAAGTAAATAAACCACAAACAGGCATGTGCTTCTTAGAGTACAGTGGTTTAACTGAGAGTTCTAAAACCGACAAAGCAGTAGAAAAATTTAGAAAAGTCATCACAAATATAGTTTTTTTCTGTTTAATTTTAAGTAATTAGTTATAAGGATTTCATTAAAAAGACAGGCTTATAGAATGGACTCAAAACATGCATCAAAGAAATTTTCAAGGAATAGAATGATTGTGAACTTCTAAAAAAATAAAAATCGTTTGCTTCAATCACTAGTTCCATTTTTATATTATTTCTGAACAGTACTCTACAAAAAAGCAACAAGAAAATAACTTTCAATTTTACCAAATAGAGAAATAAAACCAACTGAATTAAAAAAAAAAAAAAAAAGGTGCCTAGATTTTTAAATGTATTCTATTAATTCAGCTTTTAGGAATATATTTCAAACCAAATTTCATGTCAGGTCAGTAGACTGGTGGCTGAAGAGTACCTGGGTTGTTTGGGCTCTCAGGATGGAAAAGATTCAGCTCTACAATCTAAAAGAGCTATGATCAGGCTCCTTATTTGGCGTTGAAATCAGAAAAAACAAGTTGAAATCTTGGGCAATGACGTGGTTTAATTTTAAATCCCAACAGCACATCGGAAAGTGTATTTTGGAATTTGACTCCTACTCTTTACGAGCAGTTCCCATTCCCATAAAAGAACGTAACCTTTTCCTAAAATTGCAGCGTAACGGTTTCACCAAACCAGTCACACACTGAGGTGTGTATTTCTTTACCAGTTAACAGAAAATTGCATTGAAGCAGCCCAGCACAAACATTGCTGCAAAGTTCAGTTTCCCCAGCAGAAATTAAATAGAGCCAGTGCCTGAAGGCAGGTCCATACTAAATTGGATTAGGACTTTGTAAATCTCCTGCTCCTTTTGCTGCTCCCTCCTTCTGTCTCTTTCCAAATGTCTGACAAAATAACACTATTTATTTGTCAGTATTTTAAGGGGCACGTATAGTTTTAGTGTGTGTGTGTACATAATGCCATAGAAAGTAAATTAAATACACCAGCAAGAAACTATAAGCATGAAGAAAAAAAAGGCAATTTCCAAAGTTTGTGGCTGTTGAGCTCTAAATAGCTATTGAGGTATTGAAGACCGGGCTGGGGCAGGAGATGCACACAACTTCTCTCTTGTCTGTGTGCTCAAAACCTTTTGGGACTAATTATAAAATGGTGTTTGAAAATGCCCAAGATCTATAAATTTTGCAGCTGCGATTTGCCCACTCTGTTGCTGCTAATGATACTGAATGTGTAATTCACTGATTTCCTGGTAATTATCTGTCATTAATAAATCAATAAGCACGCTTTTTTCTCACAATCTTTGGGTGTCTGCTCACATCACTGATGCACATACCCCCTTCAGGTGGTGCGCACAATAAATACATCTATAATATACAGGTATTTTCTCGCTACTTTCTGTTGTGGCTTTCATTTCTGAAGCAAATTTAAGAGTAAATAACCAATATAGATTGTAACAGCACAAAATCAGGTATGACAATCATCAATTTGTCCTTTTGGAGGGAGTATTTGCTCTATATTGTCCATAAATAATATTCATATTGATTAATGTTTCTGACTGTGGCCCAGATATTCTGTACAGACACTCAGATAATACATGAAACCCTAAATTCACGTGAATGGCGAAAATTAAACATTCACATATGGTTATAGCTGATACCATTTAACTGCAGTGATAACCACGACAAATGTGTTTCATAATTTGATAGGAAAAAAACAGAGAGACCAAGACAAAAATACATATTATAAAGATATACTTATTAAACAAGAAATTCTAGAACATACTTTTAAAATTCTCTTAAATATTATTAGCAGTCAACTGTAAGACACTATGGGAAATAGTTTGTCACTATAGCCCCAGATCCAAGTTAATCCCAAGCTGTATTAATTAATGCATAATTTAAAAGTGAGAATTAAAACAATTTAAAAAAAATGAAGAGCTTTCTTTTTCAATAGTGCCTTGGAGCACTAGACCCTGAAGAATGCCTCACAGTTAAGAGTCTGAAATTGTTCTATTTACTCTATTTTTGTTATACTTGCCACATTCCAGAGATTCATCCGATCCATCTCCACAGTCATCATCGTGGTCACAAACAAACTGCTTGGGAATGCAGACTTTGTTATGGCACATGAAAGCGTTCTCGTCACAAGTGTTATTGGGAGCTAAGGAAAATACAGCACATTCAAAAAAAATAAAAAAAAAAAAAAGAAATTGGGAGCAATCAGATATACAGCCGATTTTCTTACACAAAGATGAAATGAGAAGTGAATTTGAGTGAATTCAATGGAAATAACTGTAACTTCTTAGTCAGATAAAAAGCATCACATAAATCAATACCAGAAAAACCTACTCATCACAAAGAAAGCTACAGTAGTAAAGATAGCTAAAGTCTCCTGTAATCCAAGACAGAAAAGCTTCAGAAGTTGATGCTGTCTATGACTAAACCAAGGTCTGGCTCTGAAGAAAAGAACATTTGGGAAGAAGAGATGTCCTTATATTGGTCTGCTCCTGAACAAATGCTCTTTAAAGTCCATAAACACTCAAAATGTATAGAATATATTTATATACCATTTTTACACATTACTAAAACAATCCCCTCCAATGAAACTATTACTGAACTCCTGACACTGTTAATAGAAACGTGTGCCAGGAGACTGGAAGTAATATTTCATAGGGTAAGGGATGTCAGGATCTGAACAATCAGCCAGAGTAAATTGAAGACAGAACTTGAATCTCCCTTCTCGATGCACAACCTCCCTGACAGGAGCAGCAGCATTTTCTTCAGGAAGAGCAATAAAACTGCACAGCCACTAATGTGCTGGCTTTCACCAGTAAACACACTGTGACACACACCCTGATCTTCAGCTGGGCTGCCTCGCTGTGCGCGAGCAGAGCCTGGAGGTGTCAGGCGGATTAAAAAGCTGAAGGATCCTGCTCCGTGTGCTCACATATTGGCCAGCAATCTTCCCCAGCAAAGTGGACATTACAAAGGCAAAGGCAGCATGGAAATAACATTTTTTTGACGTGCAAACCTACCACAGCCTGCTGTGGACAGCTCGTCACTTCCATTGGGACAGTCCCGCTCCCCGTCACAGAGCCAGTGCTGGGGGACGCAGGCGTGGGAGCCCAGGCAGCTGAAGGTGTCTGCAGCACAGGTCACTGAGCCTGGGGAAACACGGCAGGGGAGCCCTCAGCACTGAACCATCCCGTATCCTCAGCTGGAACATCCTAACCCATGTTTTTATGGTGATGGGTAAGGATTAAAGGGGTTTATTTTAAAATACGACTTTGTTCTGCACATTAGGATAAACCTCCTGGCTAGGAATGTTTTACAGGCAAATTTTGACCATCTGCTCTTTCTTCCATTCTTTTCCATTCACCTATTCAGCCTCTTAAATTTCCCACACTTTATGAAAACCATCCAGCGAAGTAATTTTTTTGACCAGTTTTGGTCAGTAAGTTTGACTGTACATTTGGACTGAGTGAACAAAGGAACAGATCTCACAAACCACATACTCCCTGCATCACTGAGCTCTATGGAAGACAAAGACACTCAAAACTTTTCTTAATCAGTCCTACAGAGAAGAAAACAATGTGTACCAAGTACAATAGTAGTGGGAGTAAAAATTATCTGACAGTTCTGATCCAACTAACTCAGCATGTTGTTTACCTGACTAGCTTTTTTTTTGGCTATTCTTCAGATAATATTATATCCTAGGATTAAACTTACTCCACTTGGAAGTAAATTTTTGTGCAATCCATCACTTAATGTATTCTCTTAGATAAGTTAAATATACTTCAATGAAAAGGACACGGTGTATTTTCTACTAGTTTTAATTAGAAATTAATAAAATATTAAAGTATTTATTTAAATTATTTTCTGTCCTACTTATGCAAAAGAGGCAACTTTTGCTTACTTATACTCATTTGCCATTTTTTGATATTTCTGGAATTGAACTTCATGTTGCATAAACACCGATTTTTTAAGACTGAAAAATCTGAAGTCATTTTGATCTCTTTTCTCCTTGCAATTCAGATCCAACTCCTGTTCCTAAGGAGGAGCCTTAACTCTCCCTTCTTCACAACCAGTGCAGATTTTTCCCTCTTTGAGGGAAGTTAGTGTCCTAAATAATTCCTATTTTACCATATTAGAACAGTATAAGCTCCACCTCCATCCTTTTCATTTGATGGCATTTCTACATTTATGTTTGATTAAGCAACTACTGTAACAAACCAGATTTCTTCTCTGCCTACTTAACCCTTGCAGTTATCAACAATATTTTTACTGTGATAACATTTTTACTGTAAACAATTTGTGGACATATGGAATAAATGCTCTTTGTTGAATGGACTTTAAGTAAGAGGATTTTTGAAAAGGAACACATATTTAAGAGTTAAAAGCTGAAATTTTACAAAGAAACTTAAAACACAGAGAATGACAGAATCAATGTATAAAATCACTAAATTGTGACAGCATGACTTGACACAATGTGATTTTCTTTTGAAAAGAATTCACTAACACATTTCCAGTCCATTGAGCCCTAGAACGAAAACAAAATTTTCAATTCCTTATGCACCTTGAAGGGTTTGGGAATATGAGAGAAATATCATGCAAATATGCTTATGGTATAAAAAATTTTAGAGGGAATAGAAGAAAGAGCTAGGAAAAAAAAAACAAAAAACAAAACAACAAAAAACCGACAAAATCAAAATCAAACAACTTTAGGGTCTTTGAGCACCTGGCACTCAAACGTAAAATTCAAAAGGCATTTTTACCTAAAGAACAGGAACTGGACAACAGGCTGGCTGTCCTTTTGCTCAGGCTGGTTTAGCATTCATAACTTTACTGATAAAATCACACAAATCATATAGCTCCCATAAAAAGAAACCTATCTGCTGGGTGGAGCGGGCTGAGGGAGGAGATCCCTCCCACCCTTTGGAGATTCTGTCCTTGCTCCCTTCCCGGCCTCTCCTCCGACCACGTGGGGTCTCTCACGAAGCCTGACCTGACACAACGCAGAACTGAAAGGACCCTACTCACCACAGACAGCATCGCTCTCGTCTAAACCATCTCCACAGTCGTCCTCCCCATCACAGGTCCACTGCTTGGAGATGCACTTGTTTGCGGAGCAAGCAAACTGATTCCATGAACAGGACGAATCTGGGGATGACACCAGGCACTGCATTTGTTAGGTTCACAACATCACTGCATTCCCTGCAGCTTCAAGCACAGTTTAGGAATCTTTGCACCGCTCCTTTCTCTCCTCCCAGTTTCCATGCATTAAAAGACTTCAACAAAGTAAAATCCTAATTTTGTTATTCGTGTTACTCATGTTATTCAGCATGTTATCAGTTTGTTTCGAAGTTTGCATTCACCGACACATTTATAAAAATAGAGAAACATTCCAAACACATTCCAATATTTTCAAATATTTTGCAAGTGGGATGAGGATAAACATTTTAACAAACTGAAGTCTGGTTTGCATATTTAACGTAGATGCTACAGCTACAGTGAATTGCTTTATTTGGGTAGAGGGCACAGTTCAACTTTTCCAACACAGCCTCCCACCTGCTATTCCAGTATTTAACTCCATCTCTAAAAGATTTCATGTTATTTTCTCTCACAAGAAAAATTGCTGTGTGTTTGCTTCATCCCCTTTACACTTTTGTATACATTGAACATAAGAGCTTCTGCATTGCAAAATCAGACTCCAAAAATGCTCTAGGTCAGTGCTATTCTTTTCTGAAAAATTCAGGTCTTCCATGTTTCCCAGACTTCTTTCTTTAAGAATAAAGTTTATTTTGTTGCAACTGATGACAACAAATTTTAATATTAACATTAAAATAATTTTAGGTAATGAAATCTGAATTTAAAGAAGATTTTAACAGGTATCTCCAAATGGGTAAGATCAATCAATGGGAAAAGTAGAATTGACTTAACTCCCTTCCCTTTTGCCCATAAAAATCACCTAATTCAGTTTACAATATTGTACACAAGTGAATAAAACCTGGAAATGTAAACACCGAGCTACGCTTGACAAATGTGGCCAACAGAAAAGATTCTGATTGTCACAGTGCACAGCAGTTTCTAATTTTGAAGTTATAAGATAAAAATATACAACGTAAACTGCAGACCAAATATGGAAGCATGTTAATGGGAACTGGGTCATGAAGAGAGTAATATAAAATGTTCAGTCATGGTAGGAAGTAAAGCAAAAAAAACCAAAAACTGAAAAAAAAAACAATTTCAGGTTTTATTTAAATAGAGAATAGGAAAATTTGACAACAGCTTTTTGCTGTTGAGGTGCAATTTCATTACAAAAATAATCCATTCAGGTAATCCATACAAACTGAAGCAAAAAGACCAGCTCTCGTTAGGAGTAAAGCCAACCTGCTTTGAGACTCAGTTGGGTAAAATTTAAGAATCTGAAAAGATCTGAGAGAGAACAGACTCTTAACCCAGCTTGCAGTTCATGCTGTATTTTATTTACAACATTTCTGTCATTACTTTTAATAATTATATCTGTATGGCCTCTGATGCAAAGGAATGCCTATTTTGATGTTTGGGTATTTCCTGTTGGGGTCCAGATACTGATTCAAGTTCACTCTATCTATAAAACTCTTCTAATGAGGAGTTGTGAAGAATTAGTGGAATTGTTAAATATTGAAGTAATAGAAAACTCTGTATACAAATATATCCTTAAGAGAGGAAAAAATAAATTAAAGGGCTTTCATTCTGGCATGCAATAGAATTTAAGGTATTGACAGCATGGAGTATTAGAGCTGAATCTGAAAATACAGTATTAAAGACCTTTTTATACAATCTCTGAGATATAAATGCACACTTCTTTGTTTCCCAAGTGCATTAGTGACCAGAGAAATATAAATAAGACAAAATGCTCACCACAGTGCAATTCATCTACTCCGTCCTCACAGTCTTTCTGCCCATCACAAAGCCAGGTGGTCAGAATACATCTTCCACTAGGACAACCAAAATAATTTTCTTCACATGTGGGTTTGTTTTGAACTGTGATAAAATAAAGAATGTAATGTAAAATGGTCTCTACTAGTATGATTAGGAGCCTAATACATTTCTGCTAAATTTCTGAATACGGATGGACAAAGTGTTTATGTCTAAAAATGAAAAAAAAAAAAGTAAACAATTTGTGTTCATAAAAAATAAAAGTGATAGCTAATTAGTTTAGGGAGCTGAAATAGTTATTTTTTATATTTTAAGAGAAGAATCAGAGCATAGCTTCAAACTAAATCAAAAGGCCTATAGAGGAAAGTAGTTCAGTTTAGAGGTTTTGGGGTCAGGCAGGTCAACACTGCTTGTTGTTTTACACGAGCTGAAGAAATTGCCCTTCTGATCCTTCTGCTGTCATTTACAAGATAATCTAATTGTGGCAGTATTTTTGTCACTGGGAGAAGCTACAGATCTGATGCATGCACTGACTAACAGGAGCTCCACCAGCGATGCTGGAGCCAGAGGTTTAGACTTGGTCGGAAATTAAAAAGGTTCTCCCTTGTCTATTTCATTTTGTAGACTCAGAAAGTAATTTAAAATTGGACTTTTATGAATGCTTAGAAACCAGGTATGAGGAGAGAAAACATGCCACATAACGAGTTCCATGATGCAAGCACAAATATTAGTCTAACAACAGCTTATTTTCAAAATCTAAAGCAAGGTCCTGGGAAAACTCAGGACAGAGTTCCAAGCACTGGAAACCACTGGGAACTCTCTGCCATGGTTTTCATTGTTCCCTCAGTGCACTGGATTTGTTTTCAGCCTCCTCTCTTTTAAAAGGAAAGTTAAAGTAAACATTTATGGCTTCTACAGCTGTATGAACGGGGAAAAAAAAAAAAAATAAAGAAAGAAGTGGGACATCTGTGATGAGTTGGTAGACATCAAGGATTCTCTAAGTATAGCTACCCTGGATGAGGATTTTGCTGTAATTTTCTGTAAGAACAGTGACACTGAACCAAACTGCTAATGGAAATTGCAATATTCGTAATAGGAACAACGCTCAAAAACTTAATGTGCCAGAGTTGGTCAGTTTTGAATGAAATGGCAAAGGAAATCACATGGTGGGAATGGTATTGCTTCCAAGTAAAGGGAGGAATGATCCAGGCAATTAGTCACACATTAAAATGATGGAACATTTTGGCACACATTTCGAATTCCGAGAGAAGTAATACAAATAAATGGACAATGGAATAAAATGCACATTAGTGTACTTATGCAACATTAGTTTACTGAAGCTGCAGCACACTGCCCTCAAAATTTTCCTTGGTATGGAAAAAAACCCTTTCTTTGTATGGAAAAACAGCAAATCAAAGCTATTTTGAGCTTAATGAAGGGTTATATACAATACATTTACATAATTAAGAGATAATCTGGAGAATGTAGAGATTGGAATGGAAACTCTAACTTAAGATGCATCTATTCTATAGGATTGATGAAAGTTCTTAATGTCAGGTTGGCTGACAGTATTGCTGAAGTCCCAGGTTTCTCTGGATCCTGGTAATATTTCCATCAATAAATTTGGGACAATGTATATGAGAATTCTAATAGAAACTTCTGATGACATAACAAGATTATCACATAGAAAAAGAGAAAATTAAATGGAAATAATCAGATTATGTCCACTACTAGGCAAAAATTTGATGGCATTGAATAACAAAATTGGAAGTTTTAATTTTACAAATAAAATTTTTTATATAGGAGATATTTACTTTTATTAAATGCTTATTCATAGAGGAAAGAGTTAGTGGTAACAGGAGGTTAATTTCACTCTAGAAAAAATCTATTATAAAAACAAATAGAAATAAAAAATGTTTACATTTTGTACTTAATATTCTCAAACCCAAATGAGAGGTTCTGGACAAAAATGGAGCAAACATATAAATGCCCTCCTTCATTAGGTAAGAACTGAATATTGTGAATAATTCACTGATTAACATTAAATATAGAGCAACAACCTCAGTCCTGAGGCTGAGGCTCAAGTTTTCATTATCCCTTTCTCCTGGCTGAAGACCAGAACTATCACAAAAGCAATAACCCTGGATTCTACCCTGGCAGCCTATTCTAAAGAACTCCACCAAATAAAAGAGAAAGTAAAACAAGTCAGCAAGAAAAGAAATACCACCCACTAGAGCAGTAGCTAATAAAAGTTCCTGAGTGATTATGCTGATGCTTGATGAGCTTGACATTTTAATGACTCATGTTTTACTTAAATAAAAATGATAAATGACAGGCCTAACCTGGAGGAAATAGAAAGCCAGACATTACAGTTTGCTTCAGAAAAAAAAGAAAAAATCAGTATTCATTTGTAATAATTTGCATAATCCCATGAAACACAAAATAAAGGTGAATAAACTGCATTCGGCATTATATTAATCTTTATGTTAAATAAACCAGTATTGACTGAATAAACATTTTGCAACACGATGAGAAACACTCTATCCCCCAAAACCAGGATTTTTTCTTTTTTAAAGAAGTAAATTAATGTGGGTTTTTTTGTTTGTTTGTTTGTTTCTACTTTTTCACAGTTACCTGGGCATTTTAGCTCATCTGTATAATCTCCGCAGTCATTGGATCCATCACAAATCCATTCTGGCAGTATACAGAGGGAAGTCGAATTGCAGCTGATAAATCCTGAAGATTTTATCCCAAGTTTATAGAAGTAAGCACAGTTTGTATTATCTGGAAAGAGACAGCAAATTACCACACACCTCACACAGACTGAGAGCCTCACAGTTTAATTTTCACGTTGAGCTCGAGGAGACCACGCAGGTGTTGGTATCCCAAGCAGCAATGCCCAGGAATTAGCTGCTACATAACAAGGAATAATCACAGAGCAGACGCTGAGAGGGAACACAAACACAAACTTACTGCAGTTCTTTTCATCTGAGGCATCTGCACAGTCAATGATCTGGTTGCACTGCGCTGATTTCCCGATGCAAACCCCATCTGCACAGCGGAATTCTGTCGAGGCACACGCTGAGTCTGGAACATATGGTTATAAAGGATGTAAATTTGTGTGCTAAACAGACTCTTCAGATGCACATTATACATATGATGATGATTAAGCCTTCTGCCTTTCAGGATGAGGCATTCAGAACTCGCTGTACCTTCCAGCAGACAGATGATTTTGAGTTTATTACACCTTATAAGTTTCTAATTTTTAAATTAATTTTTTTAGCCAAAAAGTATCTCTATGTCATTCAATTCATTTTGAGATAATCAATAGCTGAGGAAGGAAGAAGCATTTTCCGGACCATCCATGAATCTCTCAGGTTTATTTCTTATAAAACTAGCTTTGAGTTCTTTCCTATATGTTTTTCCCTCTACTTATATTTAGGTAAATGATTAAAAATTATTTGGTGTCTTCAAAAAAAAAAGCTAATTACTACAGATATCTAGTTTTTAGTTATATAACTTGTGGAATAATATCCCCTCCAACCTTTCTGAATTGTAACTAAGGATTTGTGTTGTCTGCTAGCTGGTCTTCATGGGTTGGTTGATGCACAGATATAAATATTCACGTTGTAAGACAAAAACCAAAAAACAATTGTGATATAAAAAGGAGAACAATTCTAGTAAGCTTTGCAAAGGACATGGACATTGCCTTGCGTCTGAGAAGCAGAGAAACAGAGCATTTGCTGCTTCAAAGAAGAAGCAGATGCAGAGAAGAAATCACCCATCTTTCGACCTGCCTGCAGAAAAGTTACTCTCTCATTACTTCACAGAAGAAACAGCACCTGCATTTTATATTTTATACATATAAAATATTACATATAATGCATATGTATATTTGATATTTTATTTTGTAGCCCAAACCACTCTCCTCCTGGAAGACTGTGGGTGCAAACAAAAATCAGCCTTTATATCAATCCCATCATATGATTAAACCACACCTTATTTTCCAGCTACTCCTATTTGCATAATAAGTATTTACAAAGCAACGTTCCGAAATCACCTCGGAAATTACTGCCATTTACCTTTACAGTCAAATTCATCAGAGCTGTCACCACAGTCATTTGCCCCATCACAGACTTTGTCACTGGGAACACAGCGGCGATTGGAGCATGGCTTGAAACCCTTCCGGCAGCCTCTGTTTTCTGGAAAGTTAAACACAAGCACATGACTTGACTGACACCTAATGAAAACAGCCTTACACTCAATCAAAACAAACATTCCAGAAAAATATTTTAATTGACAGTGCATTCAAAGATACAGGAAAAAAACTTCAGAAATTGTTGATCTATTATACAGCAGAACTTGGACTGATAAAGGGATAAAGAACAGTAAATGAAAGCATGATGAGAAAGAATGACCAAAAAAAAGAAAAAGGAAAGCCTAATTCCCACTTTTCATCATCTTGTGGTACAAAAAGCCCATGTACTCTAAATGCCTTTGTTTTGGCACACTTCTTTGGGGAGAATGTTTGCATGTGGCATCAATATCATGATCATGTAGAATGAAGCACACCGAATTTGGCCTAAACCTGAATAGGAATAAATAGAGAATAAAATAACAACAAATATTAGCAGAGAGGTTTCTGGATTTCTGAGCACCAACACCTACAGCATTCTGCTCAAGAACACCATTGAAGAGTGAATGAATCTTACATAAGGATACGTTTGAAAATTCAGGACTGATTTGCTAAAGCCCTAATTATTGCAGAAGTCACAATAATAATGTTCACTGTATTAGTTAATCAACAGCAATGAGTCCAGCATCCTGTTCTTTGTCAGATTCAGAAAGCAACACCCTGTATATGACCTAGTGCATCACAGAATCCCAGTTCTCCCTGCTTTTTTTTCTCAATGTGTAGCAAAAAATTTGATACGGTTGATTTAAACAAGGCAAAATGTTCACTGACACACTGCAAATTAATAGAATTTCATAGAATTCATAGAATTATGTGGCCCATCCATGGAAAGACAAATTGATGGTCTCAGAAACACAAAAATCATGGAATGGCTTGGAAGGGAAAAAAAAAAACCATCTCATTCCACCTCTGCCATGGGCAGGGGCACCTTCCACTATCCCAGGTTGCTCCAAGCTCCAACCTGGCCTTGGACATTTCCAGGGATGGGGCATCCACAGCTTCTCTGGGCAACAAATCTTGTATTTATAAATCTATTTATAAATTTATAAACTAGCATACATATATTTTTTCAGTATTGCAGAATAACTATATTCCATCTTTAAAAAAGCAGCTAGTCGCGTTTTCTTAATTTTTATATTAGAGACAGAAATATGAAAACATTGAGATGCTTTTTAGTAAATATGTCAGTTAATACGTGAAGTTTGCAATAAAAAAATATTGTCAGGTAGTTTTCTCTGTCACGTCAGGGTTTTCTTAATGTGTGTTGCCATTTTTTTCCTGTGCATCTTGACTGAGCAGTTGGTGTGAACAAGTAGAAAAGTCACAGAGGATGCAAGCTAAACATGTATAACACCAAAATTACAACAGGAAGGTGAAAGATCTGGAAATACCTACCACAGTAGAAAAGTTTCTCATCAGACTTGTCCTTACAGTGAGCAACACCATCGCAAGTCAGCTGATAATCAATGCATTCACCATTCCCACATTCAAACTCTGAATAGATGTTGCAAGTAGAATTTTTACCTAAAAATAAAACACATTAACACGTAATTTTTAACAGCTTTTACAACTAATGAAAATGAGAAAGAATGCTGGCTGCATTGCAAATTTGACCTACACGAATTTTGAAAACCTAAGTACAAAACAGTGAAACACACCATGGCATCAGAACTTAAAAGCTTCTACAAGGAGAACCTGTAAAAGAAAATACATTGACAAATATCCATGAAGGAACATGTAGTGAAACAACTTAGAGACACTGATTGTGATAAGAACTTTGCCACTATTGTACTCAGCTTCCTTCTACTCACCCGCGCCTTTCCAACCCCCAGCTTGAACGATACAGCCTAAACCCCAATGCAGAAAACCTGGTGTTTCCATTTCACTTGCTTCTTTTATTCACAAAACCCCTCCCCTTCTCATCTAGTGGATGTTTTATCTATTATTTTAGAAGAGAACCAAGTGCACATTTAAAATTTTTACTCTTTTACTTAAGAAACTAAAACACATCACGAATTGGACACCACAATTTGGTCATGATAGGTCATACATCTGCTTCATGAGCACAGTTCTCAACAAAATATCAAAGTGGAGAGAAAGGAGGAGTATTTAGGACAACTCAAGAAGAACAAAAATGGGGAAATGATAGCCAATTGTTAGGCTTCTTTCTTGTTTCCATTATAGTCACTTCAGCACAAATTCAGAAAGAACCAATGTCTGCTATATGCAATAGCCAAGCCAATATAAATTGAAAGCATTTCTTGATTTGATCCAAACACGAAGAAAAAGTGCTGAAAATAAAGATTTTGGACAAAGTGAGATCTGGTCTTAAAAATGATTTATATAGTTCTTTAAATTTTAATTTAACTTTTTTATCTCTTTTTCCCTCCATTTTCTAGCATTGTAAGAACTTAGACCTTAGAGAAAGTAATTCTCAATTACATCTGCAGTTCATCTAGTTCAGCATCTTAGACAGCAATCTTTGGAAAAAAATGAAAACAAAAAAAAGGTATATATAGGATAATCTGCCCTCAGTGTCCAACTGGACAGCCTTGAAGAGATTGCTTCAAACTCCATCTTGCAGAAACAAAGCATTTTAATGCCTTTCAAACGGTTTCTTTGATGACAAGTAAGTAGTCGGAGTAGTCATTACCCATATCATCATCTCTCCCTCTTTGAATTTCACTGAAGCTTTGTCTCAAGACTCTTGACTGGCAGGAAGTTACACAGCCTAATTACACTGTGGAAGGACAGTTAATTCCTTTTCTCAGCTGGAACCGCTAACTTTCAATTTTATTGAGTATTCCTTTCAACTGAGTTACTAAGAAAGAAACTTTTGATCTCACAACTAAATTCTGTCTTGTTTCCATCCTTCCTGTGCTACTCAACCCCAACATTTAATGCCTTTCTTTTTTTTTTTCTAATAGCTCAGATCAATATTTCCTGCAAACATTCTACAGAATAATTTAGAAGATTAAATCTTACATCATGTTCTAGATGACAATTTAAATATCGTTTTACCTAAGAGCAATTTTAAGAGTTGCAGTGCATTTGGAAAATATTAATGCCATATAATTATTATAAAATAAATTATTAGGCATACGAATTTATCTGTTGAACCTCTCTCACTTCCACTGCCAGTCACTGGTTGGACAATATAAAGAGATAGGTGAGAAAGTGCTTTAATTAAGGTTCAACTTCAGTAAACTATCCCACATAACCCTAGAGAGAGCTGAAGGATAAATATAGATTATTTCTATCTCAGCAGTAATTGTGATACATATGTAAAAGTCCTAACTATTAATAAGAAACAGTATCCCACTACCATAAGAGGAGTTTTAAGGAGAGCATTAATGCTTTTTAACCCTCCAAAAGACTTACAGAGACTTATAAGACAAAAGAGTTTAAACCCTGGTTTTGCTGAATTGCCAGATCAATTTTTACAGAATATAGAAGAAATAAAATTAATGGCTTGGGCCAACTGTCTTATGAAAGCCAACTGCCTCCCAGCATAGAAAAGCATCGTGTCAGCTACCATTACTTACTCACACATCTGTTATCATCTATCAGGACTCTGTCCCCTCTACACGAGCAGTTCACTCGTCCATCAGGCGTCAGAAGGCATAAATCATGGCAGCCTCCATTCATTTGTGCACAGGGAGATAACTCACCTGAAAAACAAACAACAAGAGATGAACTCTGTTTTATTAAATTTGCTTCGATGGGCAATGTCTTTGAGAGAGCAAAGATCGCCGTATCTCACATTCACGGGCGACTGATTCGGGTTTTATCACTCAGATGAATATGTCAGCATCCCTCAGATGCTGGCATGCTAAAGACAAACAAACAGCTGGAAAATAACAATTTTAAAAACCCGCAACATTCAAAACTGATGAAATTTGACAGGAAAATATTTTACTGCTATTCATTGAGCTCAACGCCCATACCAGAAAATTCTGAATAATGCTTATTTACTTGGGAAAAGGTTATACCCCATCCTTTCTTAACAAAAGAATTTATGAAACACCACATAATCTTTTAACTTGGCTAAAACTAAATAAGATTCCTGAAACGAACGATATTGGCATGAAGAAAACTGCTTTGTAGCTTACAGCTGTTGGTGTCGTTGGCAACAGCAATAATTCCCATTGGCTGGTGCGGGATATCGGAACGGAGAACTTTGGTGTCTCCTCCCGTGTATTTACTGGAGCGCAGGATGGCTCTCCTCACTCCATCTGACCAGAAGATGTACTCATCATACACAGCCAGGCTGAGGAATGTGCCTGGGCCAGACTTGACAATGACCTAAAATGGGAAAGTGCAGAAGAGAAACAGGAGAAGAAGTGCTGTCACTGAATAAGAAGTTCTTAAAGTGCAAACTGCGACTCTCATCACTTTTAGACAAAACACTTAATACTTTTATACCTACAACACCTGGGAAAATGAGATAACAGCACTTAAAATGTGTTAAAAGGATGCTGCAGGCATCCAAATTTCAGAAAACCAGGCATCTGTTCCTTAATTAAAAAAATCACAGTTTATCTAAATGTGCCTGTAAAAATACCCACTCAACACTCTACCTGCTTAATAGCTCTAACAGAAAAGAGCTTCTTCCAGCATGGCTGAAAGTCTAAAAACTCAGTCTTTAGGAACCAAAGTGAACTGAAGAGTTTTAGAACTGAAGAGTGCTCACCACACCATCACATGAGAAACTTGAACACAAGACAATAACTGTTTCATGTTTCCCAATTTAGAAAAAAAAAAAAAAAAATCACCATAGCAATAATCAATTTAAAACCTAGAAGGAAAAAATGAATTGCAGTTCTCTGTATAGGAAGGTTTGAAAGAAAATTCTAGAAATACAATGCATTTGATCCCAATCCAAATCACAGCTCCTGTAAAATATTTGTATATGTTCTTTCTTTCCATGTATCAGAATTAAAAAATTCACAGTAACAGTTTACTTTTTGAAGGATTTGGCAAATTTTTAATCATTTTTTTACTTGAAAATTTAATTTTGGCTGAACAGACTTACTTGAAGGGGGTTAATATTTCTCCATTAGATAATGGAGATAAACAAGGCTTTTAATATTTTTATTGAATTGTATTCCAGGTTTCTATGGAAAAAAAAATAGTAGCTTATGTATATTTATAAAGAGGGATCAATTCTGACGCAGGCTAGGAAAAAAAAAACAAACAAACAAACAAACCAAAAATTCTGTGTCTATGTGCTACTTATCACAGGGAAATTGGGATAAAACCAGAAAAATAATATCCTTTAACATATCTCTACTTAGATTACAATGGTTTTTCATCTGCTTTGTGTGCTTTATCACCTTTCCCAGATGGAGTTTATAACAACAATGAGATTTCATGGAAATCTCCATGAACCAGCAAATCTGATGGATCTGAGCCCTTTGTGCTTGCAAGCAGATGCTGTGGGACAACTCTTCAAAAAAATGCCATAATTAGAAAGGAGTAGTAACAGTCAATCCCATATTTAATTATTAAATAAGTCATTGTGGGGTGTGGGAAGTCTTTCTCTCCATATAACGAATGCATCTAATATAGAGAACATCCAAATTTCATTTTGTGAAACAAAAGCCCCGAATTTTGGTATTACAGCTGTGCCTCGAAGACTGAGTGCCTCAACTCTGCAGGATTCGATACCAAGGGACGCTCCAGGTTTTTTCACATCCGTGTCAGATCACTGCCCAGGGTTTCTCAACAACCTGCTCACATAAATAATTCTAGTCCTGTGCACAGGAGCATTCCTGTCCATGTTTAAATTCACTTATACAGACAGAATGTCAAAATTACTTACATTAATCAGATAATTATAACAACTTCTGCTTCACTATGCACATCATGTATTTCTGCATATTTTAAAGAGGGTTAGACAGCAAATCCTTTTTTCCAGGAAAGATTTTTTCCCGTGATAAATGTCCCAAGAGGACAACTTTTCTCTAACCAACCTTTTACCAGAACTAAAATTATTAAAAGATAAATGGGAATATATTAATGGCAAAAGATTTCTTCTCTAATTGTGCACATTTACAGTAAGACACTTTTCATAATACACTCTTAAAAGCCTGCACTATTCATATTCTGACATTTTGGGGGAGGGGGGAACCATGTATTTTTCTGAAAGATCTGCATGAAATCTGGCCATGCAGATTTTGCAGCCTCATATTCTCCTCTGTGATAGTGTGAAACTGTCCCAGTTGGAAAGATTTTATTGTTACAACCAATGTTAAAGCACTGCCCTGCTCAGCTTTCTGTTGAGTAGCACTGCCCTGATTTCCCTCAGATTGGGAACAATAGAATGTAAACACATTACAGAACTGATCATCACTGTTCAACCTTGGGAGAGCTGAGATCCAAATAAAGTGTCAAAAACCCAAACTTTTTTCACTATTGCTCATTGTACTTCATTTCCTGGAGTCTCTGTGTTATGTCACAGCACTGTCCAAGGACACTGGTTTTATTCATGCATCCAAAATAAAGAGCTCGTATTTCTATCAGCTTTTGGCCAGTTTTACAGCCCTTTTGACATTGTAATTTATAGAATAACACTGAAAGTTGTGACAATTTTTTATTTCTATTTTTTAAAAGTCTGAATTAAAACCAAAAATTGCACCAACCAAGGCACAATTTTAAAACTTTAGAAGTCAAGAAACGACATTCCTGCCATCCCTTTCACCTGCAAGAGTAGAAGTCAAATATACCCAAGAGTACATCCCATGTTTTAATACTAAATGATATCAACATTCAGTTACATTCAGATATTTCAAGCCTCGAGTAATATAAAAGGTTTTCTATGTAAAGTGATGAGGAGAGTGGGGGGTGGGAGATGTCAGAAGTTGAAAAACAATTTAATTTTAACTGTGATCCTTTCTTTTTTGAATTCTGCTTTAAGTTGACCAGAAATCTTTTGGTTTAGCATGTAACACCTCTAATTCGAGATCTGTGTAGCAATTTCTCCAGAAAAACATGACTGAAAAAGGAGAGGAGCCAGCCAGGTAGACATGTCAGGCAGAGAAGAATTTCTGACAGAATACTATAATTTGGATGATTTATATAAAACTCTTTTTAGACTGTCAGTAAGAACTAGACTCAATGATTCTTATCATGACAACACTAAACTTTTATAGAAATACTGGGTTTTTAAAGGAAGAGGAATGCATAAAGTTAATGCACCAGCTTAAAATACGATTTACTTTTTTTTTTGTATTTTAACTTTAATCATTGGATTATTAATAATACTTCTCTTCCAAAATGCTTAACAAATGGGCAGCACTATCTAATAAAGCTTTTAAATGTTTTTTTAAGGGTTCTTCACTTCTCTAAAGATACCCAAACCTACTTAGAGGTCTAAAGCAGAATAACAATTCTAGTACACAAAGCTACACTTAAAAAGGTCAAAAATACTGACAATTTAGAGTCAATTGCATAATAAAATCATTATACAACCATAAAGCGGTATGAGTAGTTTAAAAATAAATAACATTTTAGATGAATAAAAAAATCGGACAGAACTGACTTATACAGAACACCACATTAGCCAAAGTTATTTATTTTATTATTTAAAATGAAAGACAAAATAATACCCCATACTTATTGTTAAGTTATGAATTATGATTTTAAAAGATTATTAAAGAGGAATCTGTAGAAAAAAAAAAATTACATGAGACAGAAATATAGGGAAACCTGTGGCACAGATGGGGGAAAATGAAATAGTTTAAGTGATAACTTTTACGTATTTGATTTATTTACCAACAAAGATACATTTAGATTAACCTCCTGATTGTGTTTGTTGTGGTGCTCTTTGTTGATTGGTTTGAATAAAGACTATTTTCAATATAGCTTTAATGCATGAATTTTCCTTTCATTTATTTTATCTTTCACTTTTACCTTCCAAATAACTTGAATTATAGAAAAGGATATAATGGACACACTAGAAGACCACGCTTGCCAAGAATAGCAAGATTATGTTGCCATGGAATTTTCCAAGCACAATGTAACAAAATCAGAAGTGCTTCCTCTTCAACAATTCATTTTTGTTTCTCCATATTAGCTCTGAACATCTAAGACACTGAAAACCAAACTTCAGTGCTGAATTTGCAGTGTTCCAGCCCCTACTTAGTTTGCAGTTCAGCTGAATGATAGATTAAACAATCATTTATAAAACCCCTGTACTTTCCAGTGCCATGGCAAGTACACAGCTCTGTTTTATTTTTATTTACCACTGTTATATTAATCAGGTTCTTTGAAACTGCATGCTTATTAATCCCATGATAATTACTTTTAACTTCATAAATGACAATGATGACTTCATCTAATGTTAGATTTACTTCAATCTCCTAGAATTTTGTTGGATCCTGAGGTATTATAAATAATCTTGGTCTCCAGAGCCTTTGAGATTAGTTTTACCTGTTCATTAATTCCTTCTTTAAGTTAATTTCTACCAGGCTACCAACACTGGACATCAAGGTATTTCAGCAAACTGTCCCTAACTAAAAATGTTGGATCTGTCTCAACCAGGTATCTGCCTCACAGGATTAGAGGATTTTACTGCCTTTGGCTAGGGAATAACTTTCATTAGGTTCAAGCTTAGCACCTCTTTACAGAACTACTGAAATAAAGCAACTCATCAATGTCAATGGAGAGAACTCCTCAGAAAAACAACAAATTAAGCAGGGAGGGGTTATTTCACTCTTTCTATTGATTTTGGGCTTCTTCAGATGAATGTTGAAGGGAAATGTGGCCATTTGAAAAGTTGAGAAACAAAAATTTATTTTTTTTTATTTTTGCGAGAGAAAAGAATCAAAGATAGAACATTCCTGCTCCAATTGCTACATTTATATTGCTGGACAGAGAAAACTAAAAAATCCACAACTTCCCTTCTAGTGCCATTAATTGCCAAGAATATCTATACTATTCCAGCTGCTTTTCAAACACAAAAAGAAGAACTGATTAAAAACTCAGAACTTAACTCTTGTTCCCCTAACAATCATAATAGGGGGATATAGGGGAAGCAAACCATGGTGAACTTAAATGTCCAGGTGGCAAATTGTGCATACTGTGCTAAAACCAACATTTTTTACTGGCCTTTCTTGTTTCACTACTATTATTGTTTCCAGTGCCACTCAAAATAATTACAGAGAAACCAAAGGACCTGAGGAAGCAATTTCTCTATGAAAGAAGTCTCAATTTAAGTTTTTTCCTAGACCAAACATCAAAGCTAAATTAAATATCTTCCTTCTAGTTGACATTATTTTCCTTTGGGTTAGTTTTCATGTCTGAATATTTATCTGTACATAGAGAATAGAGCAGTGAGATTGTTCAACACAGAATCACATTCAGGACTTGCATAATTTTTAACCGCTAATACTCAGATCTTGGTGAGGACATCTTCTAATACTTTTTAGCACATTCTTATTTTAATGGAGTTGGACATTCTACATTTCCAATTGCTCGTATTTTGCATAATTTCTCTCTGTTCCAGCTGCCTTGGCTGAGCTCACTTTTAGCCTGCCTTAGTGAGTTTTTTGGTCACCTCTCAAGGTAACATTGATGTCATCACGAATACCTTCCCAGAACTGGCCCAAATTATTCTGCTGTCCTCAATGACACTTGTATTTGAAATAAATATAACAACACGCATGGAAAATAATTTTAGAGGTCAATCATAAAATCAAATTTTTCATAAATGCACAGCCAAACCTAAAGCTTGCACTTCTGCTGTAGACTGAAGATACTTGATAGAACGTTAATGAATAAAGCAGAAGTTGGACACCAACTATGAAACTTCTTTAATTGCCTTGATACAGAAATTCAACAGAATAAAAATACGCATCCTAGAAACTGAAAGGTACGATTACTGCCAGGTTGCAATTACATGAAGGTTTAATTACCAGAAACACCTCTAAACCCATATTGATTTTAACAATCTCACCCATAGGCCTACAAAACCGTAACTGAGACCGAAACATTCCAGCGTGGAAGTTAAAAAATGAATGTTTACAGGACGATAAAAATATTTCTAATTTTTCACATGTAAAATGTTACTAAATACTTAACATTGAAGAAGAAGAGGAAAAAATAAATCCAAGTAGCTCATGATTTATTGGAAAAGTAAGTCCAAAACTTGAAATCAGCTTTATTTGCTGTTGGCTCAGTTTCTGTGTTCATGAAAAAAATGTTATAATTAAAGCACTAAGCAGCTAAAAACAGCTGTGGTCACAACATTAAATTCAAGTAAGGGCAGGAACAAAAATGGAAGAGAATGGGGAAGAGTTGTGAAAAACATAATTGCCACTTCTGTATTTTAAACCAGAAGATCTGACAGAACGGAACAAAAAAAGTTAAAAAAACAAACCCCAAACTTAATATCTTCTGAGCAACAAAAAGGAACAAAAGTAACAAAAAAGCTTCCGAACTTGAAAGAGTACTCCAGAAACCAAATACTAGTATTAAAATATCAGCTCAACACAAAAATCAATAAACCCTTACAATCCACTTTAAAGAATCAGTTCAATATTGCTAAATGATTTTCTACTAATTCATTGTACTAGATTATTGTGGTGAGCAGAATGAAGAAAGAAGCTGCTGTCTGGAAGAAAATTCATTACATTACCATTAGCCCTTCATGTTCTACGATCCAATCTCTACCCTTGTTAACCTAACTGAAACTAGAGAGCAACGAAGCAGAGATAGTGGGGAAAAGGGTAATCTGTTTAAACTGTTTTTGACAGGTGGTTGATGACTGAAACACCCCGAAGAATCTGAGATCACCAGAACAGCAGAATAATCATTACTTGCATTAATGTCACAGAAAGCAGGAATCTCGTCCAGCTGGACAGCATATGAACAAAGTAAAACAACTGCCCTGGAAGCATTATTTTTCACTAGGTCAATAATACAGTTACCAGGTTGGATTCTGGCATTGCTTGTATCACTGAAAATGCATCTACTGGGTGTTCAGCCACTCAGCTGAAGTGCTGCTAGAGAGGCCAAACAGCCTGCTGGGCTTTTCCTTCTGGTGCAGCAATCCTCATCTAAGTGATACAGCAACAGTGAGAACCCAGATCAGTATTCATGACAACAGAATTAGCTGATTTTCCCACAACGGGTGTTGGTGTAACACACTAGACCTCCCAAAAACCCTTCAGAAGAGCACGCTGGACTCAGAACATTGTGTTCAGGAGATTTTTTGTTTACTGCAATGGGGAAGAAGAGTTAAATTGTCAGAAAGCCAAACCAAAATACAAGATAATCAGAAAAATTGGTAAGTTTCGATGTTCAACTGCTGAGAAAACTGAATGATCCTTTTTTTCTTGCTGATGCAAAGTAAAAGCCAAAGGCCTGATTAAAAAAAATGGTATTTTAGTAATGGTTTCCGTTAACTAAGTAACATCATGTCCTATTGGATGTCTGTGATGCCTGTTATAACTTATGCAAAGATGAAGTTAAACTGTTCAATCACAACCTACTAATTACCTTGTACTTAGCTAATTACCTTGTACTTCAGTTTTGTTTTACTAAGTAGATAGTCAGAGATCAAAAACTTCAGAATCCATTCAGTTTTGGTTTGCCCAGTTTCTGGTATAGTTATTTAATCTGAAAGCATTAGTGAGCTGTAGTTAATTTATATAAAAGGAAAACAAAAGGAAAAAGGAAAAGCACATGCCTAACCACGCTGACTGTACCTCAGTTCTGCTCTTACAAGCTTGGCTCTCCTATTTTACTCTGAAAAAAATTTGGTCTAAAAATAGTGTGAGGAACTTCTGGATAAGATTCCAAAAAAACAGGTAATTTTCATTTAAGATGAAAAAATATTTCGAAGCTCATACATGGCATATGAACCATTTTTTAAAAGTTAATAGATATCAAAGTGAGATGATGTGCACTCCCTTGTAAAGCTGGGAATTGAATACAAGCCAGAACATGCCCTTCATTCATTTTACCCTGAACTTTGGGAGGTACAAAATCCCTGAAATGAAGATTTCACGAAATATAAGAAATGTAGTGCTAAAGATGTAACAAAACCACAAGCACAGATCAACTGCCTTCAGCACATTCCTGGTATAAGATCTACTTGAGATGAAACGAAAAGAGCGTTCAAGGACCAAAATATATTATGATGAAAGAGTAACGGAGAGAGTTCAGTATCTGAAAATATATAGTTAAAAAATATTAGAAATAAGATTTGTCGAGTAACACTCAAGCATTACACAAAAGAAATTCTGAGCAAACTGAGCATTATTTGTATTTCAACAGTTTTCAGTTTGAAATCCAATATACAACTATTATTAGGAGAAATTTAGGCAATTAATAATCTTTCTGTAACAATTTCTCTTTGAAGATGCTAATGAATGCAAAGAAACATACAATGAATACGTTCAGGAGTTTCGGTTTACTTACATATCTTTGTGATCCATCGTACTCACACCTCTCAATTTTTCCCAAGCTGCCATCTGAAAAGTAAAGTTTCTCCGCCCTGTGATCAATGGTGAGTCCATTTGGTGTCAGAATATCAGTGCTAATGATAACCTGGGCATTTTTGCCTGAGAGGGTGGATCTCATGATGCTTGGGAGCTGCTCATTCCAGTTAGTCCAAAACATTAAGCTGTATTAAAATCAAAATAACAAAATCGTAAGATACATGTTATAATTTAATCCTGTATGAAATGAGCAACAGAGAAAAAAATGCCTTCATAAACAGTTCTGAATGGCATCTATGAGTAATTTTTATAATCAATGGTGAATAGGAAAATGTAATAGCCTATAAATAAATTATATATATAAATTACAGCAGTTTCCTAGTCCATTAATTTGTATAGGAGTACAGATTTTTTTCTTTTACAGATCTGTTCAGTCCTGATCTTGTCTCTATAGTAATTTACCACTACAGAGAGATACAAGCTGTGTAATGATATAAACTTAATTCTGCTAATGTGTGTGTTACTAATCTTTAACAGCGAAATTAATCTGCAGCTTCTCCCACATTAGAGATGTGATACAGACCAAAGGACTGGTGTGCAGAAAGTTGATAATGGGAAGAAAAGGACCTTAGTGTGCTCTACAGGAGGCTCAGTCAGCCCCCTGTTACTGTTAACAATGACAGACAAATGTTATGGACTGGGCTGTGGATGTAATCCCAGTTCATGGACTGATGAGGACCTGCCCCTCCTCTCATTTATTTATGATACCTTGGTAATTGTATTTTACAATGCAGCATAAACTCTTGATTTGCATTAACAGGACATGAAGTCATACATGGAAATCAGCTCCACTACTCATGCAGCTTTCTACATTCGGCTACCACAAATTAAAAATAGAATTTAATGCGGCAGAAACGTTCTACAACCTCCCCAAAAGAGAGAGACAGTTACAAGAAGCAGAAAAAGCAAGTTTCCTTTCTCCTGGTATTAACAGAGAAAATAAAAGTACCTCAAATGCATAAGACACTGAAGTAAAAATAAAAATCCTCTCACTAACGCAGTATTTTTGAGAATGGTGGGAAGGAATTAAATTATACTTTTTAGGATTTTGTCCACAGTTACATACTTTTCTACAACACTGATGTCTGCAATAAACACATGGGCCTCTATTTTGCATACAAGAAACTCAGACTTCTTTTCGTAAGTGCTTAAATTAATCTTATTTTTCACTTAAGCAATAAGAGTAACACGTCTGAGAAAACGACCACTCAATAATTTGCATTTAGCTCACTCTTAATAAAAGCAGCCTGAATTCTTTAACATTCCATGAAAATGCAATGATTATTTGATCTGAAATATAAAGACAAATAAAATGTTGAACCTTAATTCTGACACTCCTTTGTAGGAGGAAGACAATAAAAGATACCAACAATAAAATGTGTTAACGTTTGTCTCCTAAACGGGGAAATCTAATCAACCTTCGTAGGCTTCAGCAATATTGGTTGACTACAATAAAGGGGTGCCTCTCGACAAGAATTAGGACGTTGTAGGAGAGAGCTAACACATACTTTTGGCACTCATCCAGGGCCAGCACGTGGGGATGGTCATCCTCAGACATGGTGATCACGGCCTCGCGGTTGAACGCCCCGCGGCGCCGCTGGTCCACGGTGTGCCTGGTGATGGAGGACGTGGTGGAGCTGGTCCAGTACAGAGTGTCCCAAGCTCTGTGATAAGCCAGGCCCTCCACTGACCCGACATCTGCAAGACACGGTGACAGACAGAGCAAATGAAACTCCTGCTAACGAGACGCTTGGTTTTAATTTTCCCCAAAAATCCTGCGGACTCGCAGGGTTCAGCTATTTCAGCCAACTGATTCTGCTGTTACTTTTATCATTTCTGCTGTTTATTGTTATTGGAATAAAAAAATCTTATAATTTTCTTTTCATAAATTTAAATTAAAAAAAAAAAAAAAAACAACATAGAGGGCAAGACCACTATTAATAACCCTTTATCATATTGGTCAATTCTAACAATCATTAAACTAATATTACCACTACAGTGTCTCCGCATAACACATTTAAAATAACAAATTTAGCATAAATAAATAACAATTTATTCAAGACAGCAATTACTTAGTCTCTTCTTCAAATATCATTTAAACTAAGTCTTGGGTATTTTTTCACTAGTTACTTGTATTATTTAGCTCTATTTTCTAACATTGACACCCTACATTAATAGGGATCAAAGTGTCCTGTTGCAATTAACTCTATTGGCTTTTGTTAAACACCTGAAAAATACTGAAAAAATACCAACACCGAAGGTCTCAGCATCAATATATAATTTTAACAAGCCATGACACTACACTCATTCAACATAAAAACTGTGAGCTAGGAAAAACAAAGAAAATATCAGTAAGCAACTAAAACAAATATTTAATGTCCCGAAAAGATAAATTGTATTGAATCCCAATATGTAAAAGTGACACTGTGAGAAATAGGAATAATTATTCCCTACTATTATTTTTTAATTACTACAGAAATACATATGTTGATAACTTCACTTATTATTTTGCTAGAAACAAATATTTTTCAACAGGAAGGTTCATGCAGCTTATTAATGAGCTACAGAAGGCAAAAATTTAGAAATATAAATAGGATTACATTATGTTGGCTATTACAATTTACATTCAGCTTGCTGAAAGATGTAATTTTTACTGTGCAATTCATATATACAGAACAGAAAGTCCCAAAACGACTTTGATCACACTGAAAAAGCAAATACTGAATCAAAACTTCGAAGTAAATAAATTAAAAATATGAGACAATTATTTATCAGTTTTTTGTATTTTTCTTTTTGAAGCATTTATCTATCTTCTGACTACATTTTGTGACATATCTGTGGAAAAGTATCAGTGATTTGTCTTTAGGAAGAAACAACAGGAAAAATAAATGAGATGACACTCCTTAAAGGGAAGGGAATATATGTAAAAATAGTTGGCCTACTTATGAAACAGAACTGATGAAGAAAAAAATGTGTCTTCAGCTCACCTACAAGTAGCTCAAAATATTGAAATACAGTGAAGGTTTTAGAAATCACCAACTGAAATTCAGAGATAATCAGCTCTTTCAAATATCATGGCAGAGATTTTCATTAGAATTATACGCTGAATCCAAATTTGTCACTACATACAATCCCCTAAACTAAAAGAAATGTTCTTAGATATCTGGTTTAACTATTAGGCTTCCCTGTGTGGAATCACAGCTTTGTCTCAGTGGTCCTCATGGGTCCCTTCCAACTTGGGTGTTCTGTGATTCTACTACAAAATAACAGATATATTGACATTTTCTGACCAATTCTGCCCTGTATTTGTAATGAACAAACCATCAGAGCATTTATTGCTCTTCATATCTAAGATAACAGAAGAAAAAAAAAAATTTTTCTTGTATAACCTCTTGAATTTCTAGCAACTTTAGCTTTCTCTCCTGTCTGAATCTGCCAAGAAATTTGAGAGCAAACTGATTATACAACATGGCCCAAAACTCCTCTGTAGCAGACAAAAGATGATGCTTGTCACAGCAAGATGAAATCAACTAAAACACAACCACAAGGATGAGAGAGCTCCTCAATACCAGATTTGCTGTTTTATGAGTAATTTCTGTACTAAAGAGAATCGAATTTTCCCATTGGTATCAGAAAGCAAAGTTTCCCCTTCTTACACGGGGCAAACACATCACTATGCAGTTCCATGTTTAGGCCTGTAAATGGTGACAGAAGAAGGTTTAAATCCAAGTTACTATTCACAAAATGGCAGTTTCCAAGTTTTTAGAGAACAGCTACATGGGCGGTTATGGCATGTATGGAGACAAGGAACCATATAGCATACAGATGAAAAATGTTTTAATAAAATATCTAAAATATGGAGTTTTGCAAAAAACCTTTGCCATATATACATATGTTCCAGCAGAGCAAAGCTAAAGGAAAGCAAACTATAAAACACTAATTCAAAGATAAGGTCGAGGGGAGAAACCCGTAGATGACAACTGTTTCATAAATAACTCAAACAGAAAAAACTCAGAGTAAAAAAATAAGCTCTTAAAAAAAAAAATTCCAAGGACTTAAATTGTTTTAAGACAAGAAAAAAAAATATTAATTAAATAGAAAACTAACTGCTGCAAACACACACCAAGTGCATTTTCTTAACTCCACCAAAAGTATTAATTCTGAAGGATTTACACCAGGCACACTCTTTTATTTGCTAATAAACTTTTAGTTTTATCATGTTCTGTACTTACGGAATTGAGAACTCCACCAATACAGAAGTGACTCATTTAATAGCTTTAGAAATCTATAAATAAGGTGGCTTTAGAGTCAAGGGCAGAAGATTTAGAGAACAGGTCTAAAGAGAAACAAGTTTTAGATAAATTCTTCCAACGAATAACACAACTTTCTTCTTGTTAGCATGTGGAGTGAACTGGATGATGTACCATCAGTGCATTATTCAGGCAAATCTTCAGGATAATAATTTCTCACTGCTAAAACAACTTTTTTGTTAGTTTATATATTTCTAGGTTTGGGTTTTTTTTGGTGTTTGGTGGTTTTCGTGTGTGGGGTTTTTTTTGTTTGGTTGGTTTTTTGTGTTGTTGTTGTTTGGTTTTTGTTTTTATGTTTAGAGGTTATTGATGAATCTCTAAATTCCTGTACATCTTTTATCAGCAATAAAACAGTGACCAAGGACAGGAATTATCCTAGAAACGGTCCTCTAGACTTTTAGGCTGTTCCTTAAAACTAAAACCTTCCATCAACTTCATATTGCTAAAGACAGGACACTGGAGAAGATTTCTGAGCAGCTGCATTTCAGTGTTATATCATTACTGGTTTGCAGAGATACTGTTTTATATTTACTTCTTTCATACTACTTTAAAGAATATTTTAGAGCAGTTTTTTTCTTAAATTTAATTTATTATTAGATGTTCAGCTACTATAAAATACATCAGAAATATGTACTCGCCCTCTCTGGTGCTACAGTTGGGGGATTTAGTCCCAAATGCCACTGACAGGTTGAAAATTAGCAATTTGTTTACTCTAAGCTTCATATTTTTGCATCATCATGTAATATTCTGAATTGGTAAAGCATAAAGAAACTGGAAATGAAAAGAATCCCATTTGTTTCACTGACATATTGAATTAAAATACTGATAGCATTAGATGCCTACAGCACTGATTAAATTTATTCTAACCATGAAGCAAGAGTTTATGATTTTCACATGAATAGCATACTTAAATGAAAAGAACATTAATACAATATGATATTAATATACAAATACTCACATTATTCACCTGCCACTGACGTTCTGAATTAAATCAGTAATGGGGTGTATAACTGATTAAATATCTACACAAGAGAATGCAACAGCTTATGATTTACAAAGGCAATGCCAGAGTGATCACATCATTACGTTGCCAAATGCTATCTATCACTTTTACTGAAGTTAACGAAGATAGATTGCAGCCCACAGATGAGATGCAGCCTATAAATATTGTCATGCTGATCTTCATCTGACTTTCTCAGGGAACAGACAAGCAACAAATCAATAACTGAAGAACTCAGAATATGCTCCCTTATTATTGCAACCAGAAAATAAAAATAATAAAGGGCAAGGTTTAAATAATCCAATAATAGCCACTGATTTTGGCAATATATATATACACACACACACTAGTCCTCCATTTCCTAGATTTTTACCTCTTATCTTCTGTTTTTAAAACTATCTAGAAAGTTTACAGTCAAAACTTCTCCAGTTGCACCACTTCAATTACCTTTTTCCGCCAATTTCCTATTTTAACCAACTCCTTTTCTTTAACAATGACGTAAAGCAAGAACAACTGCCAACATCATCATTTTTTTACCACTGAAAAGCCATCAAAGTAATAAAACTGAGCATAAACAGCACTTTGGTATCAGAACATTGGAGATGGCTTTAATGATCAGTAGTGAAACACCTGCTTGATCTTTATTCATTCTCTGACTTGGCTTTTGCAATTTCCCTTTCAGGATTCAGCCTGGGGATTGTCACAGCAGACTGGTCGCAGGAGGGGGTGGTGGTTTCTGTCACTCTGTTTGTGCAGGATTATGGTGACAGGCAACAGGCAGTCACCGTTTGATCTGGGGTGAAAGCGGAGCCTCACGAGCAAGAACGCACCCGAAGGAAAGTTCATATTCACAACTCACACTGACTGCACAATCACAACTTTACATAATTCTCACCCTTCCTTTGCTCTTTGGGTACCAGGAAGCCTTTTGCTAAACAGCAAGCTCTAAGACAGTAGTAAGTTTATTACAAACTGCAATAACCAATTAGGCCATCGTTCTATTCAGCCTAAGAATATGATTTTGTTTCAGAGCATATGTGAAGTTTGCTAAAATTATACCGTGAATCAGCAAACACATGTACCATTTTTCTCTATCTTGAGAAAATAAACCCATGCTATCCCACATCAGAGACTATTAAATGTAATAAGACAGCATAAACAAAGGCTTTGGGTTCTTCAAGGTAACAATTAGCTTAAGTCCAAGAAACTACAAACATCTCCATGGATGCGACCTTATAACTCCTTCAAACTTCTGGAGCCAATACTGGAAAGAATGCACATTTGTTGGGAATGATATAAAGAAATATAAGACCATTTTAAAAGCAGAAAAAAAACCCTCAATTTTTTTTTTTTTTTTGGTGGAAAGCGTAATACTGAAATCTCATACCTAGCAAAACATTTGGTGTCTTCCATAATAATCAACAGCTTTTTATGACGAGATCTATATCTAATTAGTTAATTTTTTTCTAGACAATGGATAGAGCCCTTCCACAAATGTTCCCTGATTATTTACCTAGGAGAATCACAAGAGATGCAAACCTGCAATACTCTGTCCTTCATTATTTGATATATAACTTACTCTACTATTAAATTTAGGGATTATCTTAGGGTCAGCAGGAATAATGTAGCAAAGGATGAAACATCACAAACTTACTTTCACCAAACGTATTTTTCCATTTTATGCAACTAAGTCACAGCTGCTGAAGGAAAAAAATTAGTAAATATGTACATCAATATAAATTTAAGGGCAATGTTTAAAGTGGAATCAGTCACAGACATTATTAATTCTTCAAGAACAATCTCAAGTGCAGTAGGCAGAAACACCTTTCCTCAGTACTGAGGTCGAGAATGCTCAGGATGTACCAAACTGAAAGATCAGTGTGAGGTAGCTCCCATCATGAACATATTTCAGAGTTTCACACCAGGAACACCTAAACAAAGCATGAAATGTGCAGGAAGACACATTTCTAAAATTAAAAAAAAAAAAAAAAAAAGCTTAATATGAAATTAGTAAACTTCATCCACCTCTAACAGCAACTCATAGATTTTACCCACTAATCTTAGTCTAGTGGAAGGTGTCCCTGCCCTGGCAGGGTGTTGGAACAAGAAGATCTTTAAGGTCCCTTACAACCAACACATTCTGTGATTGTCTGATTCTCTAATATGCAGCAACATAGAAACAAATTACATTGACAAACCAGACACTTTGTTTTCCTCTAACAATGTTGGCATTGTAAAAATAAATATTATTTTTTATTATTTAAATATCCTAGACTTAACAACAGCCTCTCACTTTCCCTCCTTTAAAGGGTGAAAAATCACTGGACCTCTATTCCAACACTGTTATAATGAATCCCATTCATTTATGAAATGAAAAGCGGCAATATTCAAGTATTTATTTTTAACAGATTCAAAAGTTCTTTCCTGGAAAAGAAAACTCCAAAACTAAAGGAATCTCATACAATGTACAAAATATAATGCTCTGTAAGAGAAATGGGAACATAAATGCCTTTTTGACAGTTAAATTGGACTCATTTAGTTAGGAAGAATAGTAGCACACATTGGAACACCTTTAAAAGATTCAGACTGTAAAAAGCCTTACAATACATCACAGGATCTGACACTTTATGTTAGCAGTGAAAAGATTTTTGCGTTCCATGGGCATGAGTGCCTCAGGTTCAAAACAGGAGCTTTTTTTTCACAGAACATTTCCCTTTTGTGCTGTGAAAGACACTACACTGGCAAAATGTCTCAGTGCCATTGTTTACACAGGCAGGAGAAAAAAAACAGCTCACTGAGTGCAGCTCATCTTAAGACTTTTCCCTCCTTCTCATTTGTTTTTTTGTTTGTTTTTCCTTGCCTCCACCTTTTTTCTTTAATTTTTAACTTGCTTATTGGGCTTCTGTCTGCTGTTGTACCACTGTATTAAACCTATTTGAGCAATGCACTGTTTTCCTACAGATACACTGAGGCAAGCTTTGGTTAATGAATATATTACTTCAAGCTTCTCCCTATGATAAGTAAATAAAAAAAAGCACTAATAGCCTAGAAACTTGAAAGTTTTTCTTCTAAAAAGGCTTCTTTGTATAAACATAAGCTTTGAAATAACTTAGGTCAGCCAAACAATATTTGTGGGAAATCACAGACCAAGAACAAGGTAAACTTTTTTTAAAAAAAAAGTGGGAATAAGAAAGATTAACCTGATAAAATTACTTAGAAAAATAAGAAAGAGAAAGCTGATGCCGATTGACCAAAGGAGAGTTCAGAGATACGAAAGAATCCCCTCCAAAAAACCCCTACGTGGCACAAATTATAAAGGTGTTAGGGCATGGCACACTATGCACGTTCTGGACTGGTTCATTGTTGTTGTCATAGTTTCTTCCTGCTGAAGACAGGACCCTACCAGGTACAGGATTCTTGGTGAGTTTTGAATCTGTTTTTAGTGAACTGGAACAAGTTAGATAAAGTTGTTTATATGCTGTAAATCTACTTTCCCTGAGCCGAAAATGTGTTAGCTAATGGGTTGTTTATGAGTTGCAAATCTGTTCAGTGAGGTGAAAATTTGTCAGATAATGGGTTGTTTATGAATTCTAAATCAATATTCAGTGAGTCGGAACTATGTTAGATAATAGCTTGCGTATGGGTTGTAAATCTGTTTCCAGTGAACTGGAAACATGTTAGATAATGGGTTGTTTCTGGGTAGTAAATCTGTTCTCAGTGAGCTAAAAACATGTTAGATAATGGGTAGCTCGTGAGTTGTAAATCTGTTTTTAGTGAGCTGGAAACCTGTTTAACAAAGAGCTCTATGTGTCTTAAGTGATTTTAGTGTGCAGAAAAGTTCATGGATCTAATAGATTTGAGTGGCACATCTGATTTCAGGGAGGTAGAAATCCATCTGATAATAGATCCTTTATGAGCAGATTTACATGCAGTGAACTAAAAATCTGGGACAATCATGTCTTGTATGTAATGTACCCTATTTTCTCTATTAAAGTCAATTACTGAGTAAAGGCTTACAGTATTTGTGGACTTCAACTTAATGAGGTAGAAAAAGGTTGTAGAACTGATACAACCACACTAGGTATTTCCAGTGTGGTTTTGAATCTTCCTAATAAGGTAAAACTTCCTACAGATGTATTCTAATAATTTTGGAGGAAAAAAATAGTAAAATTAATGTCAAAGACGTTATTTTTCAATTCTGAAATGAAACATTATTGCTAAATTTTTTCACCTGGGTTCCATTCAATAATTTCTATGTAATCACAGATTCTTAACTTGGAAATGAGAAAATCTGGGAATTTTACGTCTTCCAGTGAATGGAATTAGTGGTGTCAACCATCTTAACACTGCTTTTGTGCTTATAGGTGGAGGTTGATCAAATATTGCTCATTCTACCAAGCAGCCTTGTGAATGTCTCCTGTTTACAGTGAGAAAAATCATGTGCAGACTGTGGGATGCAAGGCTACAAAAATACCAGCTGAAAAATAATGACTCAACAAACTGAAGAGGTTTAAAACACATAAGAGAGAGCAGTAAACATATTCTGGGATGTTATATCCCTTCTCACTTACAAAGAAGCATTTCTACAGAATAACAGAGAAGTATTTCTACAAAACGCCATAGTTCACATGTACATCCCAAGCAGGTACAGGGAATGCTTTTGCAAGGATATAAAACTTCATCTGACATTCAATTATTCAGAGTGCTGACTCTGCTAATGAAAAATGAAATCTGGCATATTAAGCTATAAGTAGAAACACTCCTTAACAATTTCTTAAAACTATAATTCCCAGCTATGCTTTATGGAATGTCTTTAGCTCTTGTAGAGCAACCTATTATGAAGTAATGAGGAATACTTTATTGTTCTTTTAAAAACCAATTTCTATCTGCATTAGTGCTTCCTCGGTATTTATTTCTCTTCTTTGTCTGTTTCAAATGCTGAAAATTCCAATGGCTTTTCATATGATACTTTTAATCTCTTTTTAAACCACCAGAGTTAAAATTGTGCTTCCATGTCACCACTGCACATTTCTGTCTCTTGTGCAGCTAAGCTCAACTCTGAATCTCTAGGTTTAATGCTTTTCTGGGAGTAATGGGAACAACCTGATCCATTGCTTAGTTTATCTTTAACATATCTTAATACAGATACCATGAATTCCTCTAAGATATGCACACATAGGAAATCCCCAAACACCTTGTATCATATATATTTACTGAATAGTTTGGAAGAGACCTTGAAAGATCATCTCATTCCACCCCCTGCCATGGGCAGGGACACCTTTCACCAGGTTGTTCCAAGCCCTGTCCAGCCTGGCCTTGGACACTTCCAAGGACGGGGCAGCCACAGCTTCTGTGGGCACCCTATGCCAGGGCCTCACCACCCTCAGAGTGAAGAATTTCTTCCCAGTATCTCATTTAAATCTACCCTCTTTTAGTTTAAAAATATTTTAAAAATGCTTTTCCATGCATTAGTGCCAACTGTTTTCATAACTACAAACAACTCCACAGAACTCCAGAGCAGAGGAAGAACATAAAACAACTATCCAATGTCAGTTGTGGAATAATATTTTGTCAGTTTGCAGCTGTTCAACTTTTTTCTTTTTTAAAATACATTGCCATTAACATGCAACAGCAAAAGGTGATACATCAAACAAACTTCCATTTTTCCTCATCACACTTTAGTTTTGTTATTAAACTGACCGAAGCAAATAGCTAAATTTAGGCAACATAGCATAAAATAGCAGAAATTCATATGAGATTTATCCACAACCTAAGGAGCAAATACTATATAGCACTTGAGACATTTTGGAAAACAATTACTGAAATTACAGCCTTCGAAAAAACCAGACAATACTGGAAAAGGACAAGTAAGAGAACAAACAAATGAAGTATCTACATCTGATAACTGACTACAGACAAATGTGGTTTGTTGCATATTTTAGAACAAATTAAGTAGAACAGAAATGAAAGACAGCAGAAGTTTTTATAATTAATACTTTTGTCATATAGATTTAAGGATGTTTAGCATTAAGGATGTATTCACATTCAGATTTTCCTTGAATTCAGATTTTACCATGATAAACCTGGTAACTTTCTACATACACCTCGTATTAAAGTTATGTCAGACTTGGTTGACAAACATTTTAATGCCAGATACCCAGATTTTATTGAGACCTCAGCTGTGAAATAGGGTTTGTCTTATCCTGAAGACTTTGGTGAAGATGCTGGCAGCAATTTCTTGATAGTGGTGCCAAGCTACAAGTTTCAAAGGCAAAAAACACGTCACTTTTCATAAATTCCTCCTACTACTGTGGTGAATGAAGGCACAGTAAACATGAGGAGTAAGTAAGTACATTACCCAATGAGCCTCTATTAAAACCAAACAGTTTTGTGGGTTGGAATTTGCCTCTGATTATCACTGAGCACAAGTCCGTTTCTTGAGCTTCACTTCAAGAAGGGTGAATCAACTGAACACACTGACCAAGGTCTTAATATTTTATCCTGGGAAATGCCTACAACAGAGACTTCACCCTCACTAACTAGAAAATTAACAATCAAACGGTTTCATTTCCAAGCAATGCACAATGAGGTTTTGTTTCAACAGTACAGCCCCTTAAAATCACAGTAATATAAATTAAGCATTGCCACCAACACTTCCGTTTTCTAGTAATGTGCTTCATGTCTCATAAGCCTGTTTTAAGACAAATTAATTTGAAGTGGTTAATATTTAAATGTATCTTATAGAGATAAAATATAATAATTAATTGTGGTAAAACTTCTTTGGTCTTTTTTTTACTCTACAAAGCAAAGTGATCACCAACTCTTCACTCAATACTGAAATAAAATACATTTTAGGGAATTAATTTTTTTTTTTTTTTTTTTTTTTACTTACTTTCAATTAGCACTTTTCTGCCAGCCCAGTTGTCTTTAATAACTTGGATGTTTCCATAGTGGGCATCGCTGAAGAATATGCGGTTGGTGCCCCTGCCCTTCAGGCTGTAGTCAAAGGCCAGGGCGATCACATTTTTGAAGTACTCTGGGTTTTCATAGGGCCTTACTGGAGAATTCAAGTTGGTCTCATCTGAAAGGTGGATGCTCTTCAGTATTGTCCTTCCTGAGTACAGCAGGTAACCCTCGTGCCTGAGGCAGCTGATGCCATCCTCTGCCAGATACCCGTGAGCACAGGCACAAGCCCTCCGAGCGTTCCCGCGGTAAAGGCAGAGCTGGTGACACCCACCGTTGTTCCTGGCACAGACATTGGTACCTGTAAAAAAACATAGTGAAACCTGTCTTTTATAAATAAAAATATACTCGGTTAACTTAAAAAGAAATGAAATTTTATGCATTCGGAGAATTCCCCTCTTAAAAATTATTTGTACTACGCTCACAAGGAAAACAAAGGCTAAAACAACAAATAATGCAACTTTAACCACAACTTAAAGATAATTTTAAAGAACACAATTAATGAGCAAATGCACTTAATGCCCTTTTCAATTCACAACAGTATATATTTTATTAATAGAAAAAGATAGAATAGGTTATTCTTCCAAAACCAGCTGAAGACTTAGGAAATGTTTCAAGTGCTTTGAGTTTTAAAATTTTTTTTAAAACACCTGTTACTGGCAAAAAGTCAAATTCAGCTATCATCAGAATATAGTACTGCTTTTAGACATTTTCTACCAAATACAGATGTATCGACTGGTAAAAAGCTGTGTAAATCCTGTTCCCTGTTTTTTATGAAGCTATTTCCTAATATTTTGTTCTAATTTAAAACCTGACTTCAAAAGCATATTCTCTGACAACTGCACACCATTAAGAAATCATTGTCAAATTAGTAACTACACTTGTTGCAAGCAATATTTAAAATAACAGTAATCATCAATAATTGGGAGCTATTTGTCTTTTTCATTTTGGATCATCTATGAATTACTCTTATAATTAGTTAAGATAATTCAGTTTCTGTTTCTGACAGCCCTTTCCACCTAACAAGTCAGTTCTTTCAGTATAGTGATTTTCCCATTTCTGAAAGTTTTCCACATAATAAAGGCGAATAAAACATTTTAATAGAATGTTTTCAGGTACGAAACCGTAATCGTTGGGGAATATGTAGTGTCTGAAAGTACTGTTGATTGAATTCTTGAACTGCTACATTTCAAGCTGAAAATCCTTTTAATAAAAAATCATGGGGAATGAGAGGTAACTTGCCCATAAAAGCAGAAATATTGAATTTTGTGTTCCTAGCAAAAACTCCGTGAGACACAGTCCTCTGAATTAACGTAAAACGTGTGGAGATTCAGCCATACACATTTTTACGTTCAGTTTGTTTAAAAGATTCTTTAAAAGTTTTATTAGGCTAGAAAAGTTAATATCTGTTTGGAAGGATGAAAGGTTGACAAGAAAAAAAGAAAATACATGAAAAAGACCCTCAAGCTTCTAAAATCTCTTGGAAAACTTCAAATGCTTCCATGGTTCACCAGCTGTAAATATCTTTAAAAATGGCCAGTTCTGAAGCCAGTGTAGTCAGGGCATGTTCTTGCACACCTGTAAAATTGCACTGAAGGATGGGAATCTTTGCAAGTCCCACTACAGGACTGGCTCATCAGAAAAGGTAAAACAGGTGTTTGAAAAAAAAGCATTAATCACAATAAGCGCAGCTCGTTGGGTTTTTGGTGGGGTTTCTTTGGGTTTTTTTTTTTTTGGTTTGGGGGGTTGTTTTAATAACAAAAGGTCTGGAAACTATTTAATTACACTGGGTTTTTTTAAACAGTGTTAACTACTTCTAGTTCAATAAACTTAAAAAATATATATAATAGTGTGAGATAGAAAAACATTCCAAAAAGTATCTTTCACCTGTTTTTGCCCTTTTGTCCTTCTGGCTCACTGACATCCCCTCCCAATGACATTAACCATTTGTACCCTAGTAAAATTTGAAAAATGTATTAAAAAATCATTCAGGTATGTTTTTCAAACTAACATCAGCAGAGTTTTAGCCTCAGCAACCATTTCTCCTATTCCTTATGTGATCAAGTCTATGAAGCCACCAATAAAAATTACACATAAAGAAGCATTGCTTCATCCCACTGTTCTGTTTTCCTAATTCTATAATATAAAGCCCTTCCAAGCCAGCAGACATTAACAATTTCTAGCCTAGTCAAAAGAAGTGGATTTTGGTGTGGATTTTATTTTTATCCACAAAATATGATGCTCTGAGATTGCATGCAGAAATCCTTAGTAAAATTAATATGCATATATGTTTGAAATTTTTTTTCTCAAAAATACTTAAAATTTTAAAAAAGAGTTTTTCTTATTTGTAAATATGTTTCCTTTCAAAATGCAGATTTATTTAACATGTCATATTTAATGCACTTATTTAGGAAAGATGTATGTAGAAGAAACAGAATCTTTGTATATATAATGCTGTGATTAAAGCAAATTTTGAGTGCTACCAACACCAGAAATACTTTTCCTCTCTTTTTGAACACGTTTCTAGAAAATTTTGTCTGGATTACCCAGCAGCAGTTTTTTCTGAGTAAATCATCATCATTTTTGGTAGACATCTAACCAATTTTACTCACTAAAACAAGTTTTTCAAGGTCTTGTCAAAACCAGAATTTTAGAAATAAAAAGACATTTAAAAAGCAAGATTATTCTTAGTCAGGTAGTGGAGAATAAAGTTTAACCATCAGTACCATAAATCACAGAGTCTATAATCACTTTTGTCTCTTGAGTTTGCTAAACTAATTGAATATAAAGGAAATCTGATTATTTACAAGGTCTCTTCCCACAGAAGAAGAAAAAAAAAAAAAAAGAAAAAAGAGGCTCAAACCTAAGTAATTTCAGCAAATAAATATTGAGACATAGAGGCTGGGAATTTTTAATATGAAAAAAAAAAAATCTGGTTTGCTTTCCAATAGAAGTCTGAAACTGCCCAAGATTACTGCTCTGTAAAGCACAGGTCAAGGTCTCTCAATCCTAAGAATGTTTTCTAAGAAAAACGAAACAAAAACCATCAAACCTGGAATGATAGGAAGTGTTTTGATTTTAGGTTTTCTCTTTGAAACACTCTGAAGAATTTTAGTAGGATTGGTACTATATGTTTTCTTTAGTACATTAATTTTTGTTAAAAAAAAAAAAATACTTCCAAGAGTAAAAAGCTTAGATAAAATCATCGATTACTTAATTTTTGGTATGCTTTAACATACAGAAAAAGTAGCAGGTGATATTAAAACAATCAATAGCATCCTTAAGAACAGCCAACCTTTCTCTCGTGCTCTATTAAAGACTTTCACTTCCTTCAGGTTTATTCCAAGGCCAGTCCTCATGGTCACAGCATCCGTGGCCTCATTCTTGTGGCCTCTTCTAATAGAGCCATTTGCATGTGCTCTGCCAAAAAAGTTGAAGATGTCTCATCAACAATCCTCAACTAATTCACACCGAACAAATGACTGAAGAGCAGTGGAGAGCTCACTTAACAGGAGGTGGAGAAGCCTGTTCTGATCTACGGCACTGAGGCACTTTTTAGCTTTCAGCATCGGAACACCCTCTCCTTGGAAACTGCACGGGATTCTGCGATCCCACCTGCGACCTTGCTAAGGAGCGGCTAATCCTACAAAGGTGAAGCACCTGGCACTGAAATAACGGTTTGAGATTTAAAATACTTATGAAAAATAAATTACCTGTCAGACCAGTAGATGTAAGCTCCGAACACCGCAACTGAAAACATATCCACATTGCTCCCTGACAGCACAATCTCCCGATTCCCTCCACTCTCAAGGTCAATTCTTTCTATCTTGTCGGTACGAGCATCACACCAATACAATTTATTTTCCTAAAGATTAATTTCAAAGGAAATGTCAACAGGCTTGTCCAAGTATTTAATTAAGAGTTATTAAGATTACATCAAGGCGGAACATCAGCTGGCTTTAATGAAACATAACAAATAATGTAGATTTTAAGGTACACTGGAAGACAGAGGAACCAACCTCATAATCGATGGAAATCCCGTTAGGCCACGCAATCCCCAGGCTCACAAGGACAACCTTCTCAGAGCCATCCAAGTGTGCTCTGCCTATGCAAGGAGTCTGTCCCCACTCTGTCCAAAATAAATACCTAGAATGTTGTAGAAATCACCAATTAATATTGCAAACAAAATTATTACCATTACCAAACAAAACTATTACCATTAAATGGGCACTTAAAAAACATAAGGCTCATGTCTCTAAATAACCTTAAGAAATCAAATGTATCATAATGCTTGTTTAATAGAACACTTTGTTAAGATAATGTTCTCAAATGATATATATGAAGAAATTCTTAAAACACTTTTCTAGTAGCCAATATGTAATTCTATTCCTTAAAGAATTCAGCTTTATGCCTGGAAAAATAAAATCAAACTAAAAAGAAAAAAAAATGATGGAACAGAGGCTCTTGCATTTAATCACTAACAAATGTTGTGATAATACAAAGGATGCCTAACTTAAAAATGCTTTAGTTATGAAGCAGTGAGAAGCACTGTGGAAAATGGTAGAGCAAAGGGGCTTTATTTGAGAGGAAAACATTTTCCCAATTCTGCCAAATGCCTCATGGGAACAATCTGAATCTTGCTTACCTAATCTCATGTTCCTGTATACTTCTCACTAAACATCACTAATTTAGGATAAGATGCCAGGTCAAACTTCTGCCTTGACAAACCTCTCAGTCTGATACCTCAGGTACAGCAAAATGAGGCCAGTTAACCTACACAGAGCACTTCCTTTATGAACAGTAACCTATGGAACAGCTTTGTGGGAATATCTGTGAGTCTACAAATACAGAATTACGTATATCTGTGTTAAAATATAAACACACAAACCAACATATATTCTGAGGAAGAAATATCTAATATAACATAATTGAGGCCTAGAATATTACTAATTGTAATTAGTAGAAGAGAAGGATTTTCATAGCAAATATTCATAGAACGCTAAAACTTTTTTTAGTAACACGCTGTACATAAAGTGAACAGAACACACAAAACCATTCTCCAGTGCTTTCCTCTGTGTGGAATGTATGTGTTAGCTGGTTTTTAAAGTTTCCAAAAGTCTTCTGGGCATTACTAAACAGTTATCTCCTTGTGTCTGGTGGCATCATTACACCGACCTGCTGCTAAGCAGCTGTATTTGACTAGATGACTGCAGATACTGAAATAATGAGGGATAATAATGTGCTAAGGGTGAAAAAAATACGAATCCTATAATTTGCTCATCAAGTTCAGATTCTAAAACAACCCACTTTGGCTCTCGCTGTAGAGCTGTCTGGCTCAAGGAAAAATGAATCTGTTCTCATAGTTCTTGATATAACAAACAATAGCATTTATACTAATGATAAAAAATCATGCAGACTAGGAAACTGAACTGCAACATGAGTTAAATTAAAAATATGTTGAGGAATGTTAAAATACGCAGTATTATTCAGCTGCATTTTAACAATCACTGCATAAGTTTAATGCAACTTTAGCCTGATTATTAACAGCACCTCTAAACAGAACTGAAATTGCTTTCAGGCATCTGGTCAGAGGTCAGAGTTATTTGAGACTTTCTTAATACAGGATGTGAACTATATGTTGAAAAAGCAGACATTGAAATATACTAAAATTAAATGTTCCTTAAGTAGTTATTCTGATGAAAAAAAACCTAAAATCAAACTCCATAATGAGCAGGTTAAACGAATCTAAAATCCTCCAAAGAAAATCGTGAAAAGCTGCCAAAACATGTTGCATGAATAAATATACCTGATGAGGGACAAAGACATCCTTTTGTAGGGCTACACGCTCCCACCTTTTCCTCAGTAACAATAAATAATGTCACCAACCAGCTGAATGCTGCCTGCTTCCCATCTTGGCATACCTGGCAGATTCAACGAGCTCTAATAACTGCTATTTTCTTCTCTATTCTTACAGCTGTCAACTCCAGCTTCCAGAGAAACGCAGAATGGGAAGTCAGGACAAGGGGAGGGAAGAACACCTTTGAAAGTTTTGCGTCGAAAAGGCGAAGAGTTGTAACAATAACGCAAAGGGCAAAAAGGCCTTAATCTTTCCCAAAAGGGCAGCCCTGTACTTCCCTAGCAAAATGCTGCTGTGTTTCTCCTGGAGGAACTTTGATAGGAGATATCTCAAGTTATCATTTTGTGGCACAATATTATAAAACAGATGAAGCTTACCTTCCTTCACAGAAAATACTAATTGTTTTACAGGTCTGGTAGAGTGGTGTAATCCGTGGTCCTCTCATTCTCTTCACGTATCCTAAACAAGCTTCCCTGCTTGTCCTTGGCAGGGACACCTTCCACTAGGCCAGGTTTACTCGGAGCCCAGTCCAGCCTGGCCTTGAACAACTCCAGGGATGGGGACTCCACAAGGAGTTCTGGAGGTGGAAGGGGATGGTCCATTCCCTATTTCTGTCAATGCTGCAGGGTAGTCCCTGCCCTCAACAATCAGCTGGATGAAAACAGACGTCAGTTTTGCCAACCCTTACTCTCCAATCCACAACCTTCATCTCACGTGACATTCAGCTACCCTGACCAGTCTCCCTGGTTGTTGCACTGGGACATTACATGATCCTGGAGTTTATAACTACCAAGGACTACACTGTTACGGGATTTCATCATAAGGTCCTTCATGAGCTGATGAGGCTTCCTTGGACTTCCTGGGAACTTCAGCATGCTTCCAAGCAAGGCCTAACCTTCAGCTGAAACAGTTTCCTCAGAAAACTGAAACTATTTTGCAGAGAAATTACAGCATGCCATGAATACAGAGAGCAAGGCCACAGCTGAGTGTATGTTAGGAATCACACGTTACCCTTTCTCTGGGTGCACCGCGATAGAGCGCGGCTGGTCCAGCCCCTGGGAGATGACGACGTATCGGAACGAGCCGTTCAGCCGCGCCACTTCAATCAGGTTGAAGCCATGATCCGTCCAATATATGTTACCTAGGAAAAACACCTGGAAGTCAGTGCATGAAGGAAAGACTACTTGAAAAGTGTGTAAGTTAGAACCAGAAACTAGCCACTGTATTTTCATTTGCATGGGTCTTGCATTTGTAATTCATAGTCCTGTTCAGTCTTTTTAGAGCATAAACTGGTATTGAAACTGTTCATCCAAGAAGCACCATCCAGGATATATAAATAATTTCCAGACATTTGCAATACTAGAAATTAGAGCTGAAAGGAAACCTTGGGCTGAAGACGCCAGAGTGTACTCTCAGAAATGATGACAAGTCCTGGAGCAGGCTCAGACTTACCTGCTATCCAGTCCACTGCAATGCCTTCAACTCTCCCCAAACCATTTGTGACAATGTCTTCTTTCCAGGTTTGGTCTCGCTTAGCTCTGCTAATCTTGTTGAAACCCATGTCTGTCCAATAGATTGTATCGTTTCCTATAAAATACATGTCAATGATTCTCAGATTAATTCACTTACTTCAGACCAAGTATCTGCATTAGCAATTGTAAAAATTGCCACTTCTGGCTTTATTAATATGTATTAAGTATCAAAATTATCAGCTTTAATTACTCATTCCTTTTCCTTCTCTTAAATTTTGTTTAAAATAATTCTGTCAGAATTCTAGGTTCAGTACAGCACATGTAGCACAACAGGGCTATGACAGCAGATGGAAGCTACTACCATTGTTAAAAATCACAATAAATATGCTGTCTTTACCTTTTCCCTAATGGAATAAATGCTTCAAAACCATACAATTTTGTTTATCATCATTCCAAAATATTCAGGAGTCTGAAAAGCTACAGTGTAAAACTGCTTATACAGTCTTTTCCTTCAGTAATCACACACATTGAATTTTGACAGTACAAGGAAAAAAAAATTAACTAGGGAAATAAAAAGTGACACTTGAGAGTGATATGCTGACAAAAGAATAAAAAAATATATTCCATCCACAATTCAGCTTTTATTTTAAATGTCATGACAAGCTTCCACTAAGTCTTTTTTTTGGTGTTTCAAGACATCTCAGCTGTCTTCCCAGCCTTTCTACTGCAGTGATTTTCCATGAAATGGAAAAAAACGGACAACTTTGACCATTTTAACCCAACAGCCAGGCCGAGAATTTGAAGTGGCCCAAGCACAGAAACAAACTCGCCTCTGTTGCACATAATAACCTCAAAAAAGAAATGGGGCAAACAAAGTGAGAACATCCCTCAAGCAGAATTGTCTCTATTTCCACTGACAGGGTTCTGTGGAAAAGCTGCAACCAACATTCTGCTTGCAAAGTAATCAGCTGGTGATCTTCTGAGTGAGATGCTTTGTTTGGGAAAGACACTGCTCAGAGATATTAAATAATATTTGTTCCTTCATTATTTTTTTCATGCTTCGTATATCTTCTTTTAGTTCTATAATACAGTGTGTGTATTTATAGAATATATATATTTCTAGATATAGCATAGAAATATTACCTATATAAATAGATATAAATATTTTATATCTACATACACATCTATCTATACATATGGATATGTATGTAAATATTTGTGTAGATAGATAAATACATTTATAAAAGAAGAGAGTTATTCATGACCAAACAATATTGGTATGCTCAAGAATCTTAACACACCACTAATTAAACAAACGACAATTCTGACTTCAAGTAGTCAAAACAAATATGAGAGTCATGCATTTTGCTACTTATTTGTTAATTAGAATTTAGAAATATCAAAACACAGGGAGAGAAAAGATGTATGCATCTTCTAGCTTGGTCATGTCTGCAAGACATTGTCATTAGACTTTTAATTATGATACACTGTACTACTAGCATAGGTAAATATATTTTATCCACTTTGCATACCTAATTTACTGAGAAAACAGCACAATTTGGGAATCCTTTCTGAATAAGAGTGAAATGCAAGCAACACTTACTAAGCGGAAAATAAAAATCAAGATGAAATCTGAAACTACAACTTGCTTTCTGAATCATAGTTGATGTAAGTAGGTTTTAGGAATGAATTTATAAAATCTACTGTAAGGTAGAAGAATGAGAAAAACCAGCTGTTTTTGAAGCTGAAATGCAGTTGAAAGCTGTACTGTAACTTTTTTATAACACACTATCCCCTTGTGATTTCACTGCTGCACACCATTTACATTTATCTTCTGCAATGCATTTGTCACTGCCAATTGTATTCATGTTTCCTGTGCTGGAACTGACCATCAGCCAAGTTGGAGAACCTCACTCAATTTCATCCTGCCTCAAATTTAATTCTTCCAAAATATTAATTTGAATTTATTAGCTAAGTCCACATAAAACTCTCTAAAGTAGGAGCTAGCATATCTTATGACTATGGTAAAAAAAAAAAAAAATTAAAAAAAATCCCAAACCAAAAAACATGAGATGCAAAATAGCATCCTAGTGTTGGTCCTATACATACATATATACATATCTATATATTTATCTCCTATATATATCCTATATACATAAAACCATAGTATTGGTATTTTAAATTAAAAAAGGTCAAATTTTAGTCTTCCGTATTAGACACCATAATTTAGTAAAGTTGGCATAATTTAAATTTTAAAAAAATATATTATAATTAAAAAAAAATATCATTCCTAGAAAACCCAATTGCATTGTCTTAGTACTCTCTGCCATGAACATGTGTGGTTACCACTTCTCTCTCCTCCTGTATCTCTCCAGGAATAGATTAAATCTCTGTATCAGAGTCTTTTCCACCTCAGATATGTGTACAAAGGCACTGGCTTTTAAGTGATTTTTGTGTCTCTGGAGACTATAACTGAACTATACCCATGATACAAGTAAAGCTCTGAACATCAGCTGCCACTGATTTGAAAGCAAAATATACAAGTACGAGGGCACTATAAAATGTTGAGAGAACTTGAAATTTTGCTAGGCAGAGATGCAAGAGCATCAATGAAGAAGCAGGTCAAATCTAGAGAAGATTTAATGAATTTAACTTCTAACCTGTTACCAAGAGATTAGTGATATTTGTGTGATGAAGTAATCCAACAGAGCCAACAGAAATAGGTCTGATTTCAACACCAAGGCAAATATTAACATACACTTAAGCAAACAATTAGGATCTCTCAATGCTGAATTCCCAGGCAGAATCTTTGTCAAAATAAAAAACATTGGAGTATGACAAAATAATTGTATGTTTCGAGAAGGCAAGGTCTGTGTTTATATAACATAGGTAACTTATTTATTTCTAGACTGCCAGTTTGTAAACTCAATGATAACAAAACGAGTCTCAAAGGAAGGCTGGTCAAAGAGCTGATGGGTTAAAAATACAGACAGGATATTTTTCAGGTCACTACTTGGTCACAGATTCCTTATTTTCCAAAAACTAATCAAAAATCGCTAACATGTTTGAAGATATCCAAACACCACTGGAAGATGTGTCCAATCACTTTCAGAATCTGATCTTCAATTTTTTCCCACCTTCTTTCACGTGCATGCAAAACTGAACTTCCTAATTTCATATGAGATTTGTGAGGCTGTGTAAACTAAAAACTATTTCTTTATAGAGAGTGGAAAGGTACATAGTGTACTCCAGGTGGAAATGTCTGCTCTTTAGGCTGTCAGAGCAACCTTCCAGAAGGAAGAAACAGATCCAGATTTGGCTTGTGCCCTGCAGGGAAGTGGCTGAGTTGTGCTGAACAGGGAGAAAACTGTCCCACTCAGCTGTCAAAGCCACCTGTTAGGTGTAACAACACATAGGACTAAGAAAACTCCATGGAAAAAGCCTCATAGCAGGAACAAGCCTTTTTCCTTGATGAACACTTTCTGTAAAACCACCACTTTCCTAATCAAGTTCTCAGTGATGACGCCACCAAAAAAGAGCAGCTGCTGCTGCCACAACAATCGACACATGAACAATACAGGTTTTCCTATTTACTGTAAATATTAAAGGTAGAGCTTAACTCTGTAAGATGATCCATTTCCAATTCCTTTAAATGCAGTTGTAATTACTTAGAAGGTTTGAAAACAGGGGGTTATTTCATTTATGAGAAGAATTTACAATTTTTACCATATATACAATAAACTATACACAACATTTACCTGCATGGAAGTCTATGCCCACAGCAAATGAAGTCCCAGATATGGGCATTAAAGCATCCATTTTATCATTTGGATCGAGAGGAATTCCTCTAATTCCCTCATGAACAGAGTACATAAGAAATGATTCAACACCTACGGGAAAGATAAAGCAGACAATGAGAGCAAAGTGGAAACTTCCCCAGCTTCCAAGACTTGAGGAGCTAACATGCATTCGACACAATTTTGCAATACTGCTCCACAGTTTTTCAGAGCGACAATTACACCTCTTTGAAAAAACATCCATGAGTTATTACAGTGCATTTCTAATAAACTGCAAATGTGGTCCTATAAAGAGAAGGGAATGACTGTCCATCTAAAACAGCACCTTATAATCAGGCAATTAGCAGTAATGAAAATTAAAACTTAAGAAATTTTAAATTATGAGAAATTTAAGAATTTTTTCAGTCCACATCTGCGCTTTGTGAACGTATTCACCAAGAGAGAATTCTAAAGAACTTGTGGAAAACAGGACAGTAAACTGTCTTTTGAGGTACAGGATTCATCTCACCTCAGCTATGCACATTTCCTTCACAGACAGGAGAGAGAAATACACACTTTTAGTGACCAAGGCAGTCGATGTATTTTAAATGCCTACTTTTGTGTTAGATTAATCACATTCCAAAGGCACCTATTTCTGTTAAGTAGGAACGAATTCTACTCTGTAGAGGTCTTCTTATGCAGTAACTCTCAGGAATTACTTAGTCCTAATTAATAACAATAAATAATATTAAATTTATAAAACTATAAGGCACCTTGACCATAAGGCTGCGTTGCATTATTCAGGCAAAGAGTAAGACTCTGGCTGTAAGCTATGTTCTGATTTTTGCCAACTAAAATAGAAAAAGATTTAAGGAAAATATTGGTTTTATTTAATACTGAGTGCAATAAAATAGGATGAGATACCCGACCATTCAGACACTTGTAGCGTACAATTTAGTTTAAAGGTAAGGTATATGACCTTGAACAAATATTTACTGGTATTAATGATGGTTCAGATGGTCTGCTTTTCTGCCTACATTAAAAACAAACAAACAACAAAAACCCCAACAAAAAACCAAAACAAACAAACAAACCCCCCCCAAAAAAATGAAAGAAAGACAAAAAAACCACCACCACCACAAAAAACCCAAAACCAAACCAAAGAAAAAGCCAAAAAAAAAAAAACCCTACAAAAAAACATAGAAGAAAAATCACCACCACAAAAACCTCAAAGCTTGCACAGAAACTTATGGATTTGAATAATTAAAAGAAAAGCTAAATTTAATTCTGTCCTAACCACAACAGACATTTCTCTGTTACTGCTTCAATCAAGCACATTAAGTACAGTTATTTAACTTAAAATGACTAAAGTAATTTTAGTGTTCCCCTAGAACTCAAGTTGGTTAAAATAAATACTGGAAGCCATTTTACCTTTGCAGGCCATGCGGTTTTTTTGGAGGTTGTAGCCTACTGTGCACACACAAGTTCTGGTGGTTTCTGATGTTGGCAAACAAAGCTGGGAGCATCCCCCGTTGTTTAACTGACAGGAATTGCTGCCTATGACATGATGGGAGAAGAGGGAGAGAAAGCAAAACCCGAACAAAACCGGCTAAAAATGAGTGCTGTCATCGATAAATTAATATTTCCAAACTTTTTTCAGCTATTTTTCTGGAAAAATTGAGATATGCATAAAATATTTTGCATATTCATATACCTTCCCGTGCTTCAGTCGTGCAGAATTTTATCCACACATTTCCCTTCAGAATATAAATAATTCAATTTTCTGAAAAATCTGCCTATTTTAAAGTCAAAGCATATTAAAAACCTGAAAATTCTATGTTGAGTTAATGATGAAACGTCACTGACATCAGTGTATCTTATTCTAGACCATGAACAAATCATTGATTATATCCTATTTATTCATCAAATGTTATATTAACCTTGTTATCTTCATGAACAAGCTTTTTTTCAGTATATTTAAAACATACTACAAAATGATCTCACAAATCCATGCTCCTAACTGCTTAATTGATACCATATTTAATTTTAGGTAATAGATGAACCTATTTCAATAAGAATTGTAATAAACATTATACCCAGTATACTAAACACATCTCAGGAATTGGAAGCTTCACGAAGAAACATTTAAATTCACTAAGATACTCAAGGAATTAGTTGATTACAAGTTAACAAGCCTACACAAATCAGAGTACTACTTGTCACATTTATTTTCACATTCTTAATTTTGAAGTAGAAAGCATTTATTTACCTAAAATCATAGAAATTTTCTAAAGATGCAGCAGACACCAGATACTGCTAAAGTCTGATCACTCAGGAGGCAATGTGCATGTCTCCATGGTAGGGAGTTAAAGCATTTTAAAATGATAGAAACTTTACTGAATACTTCCATTTTTGTTACTTGCTGTTCCACCACGCTTAAAACCAAGGGACAGGCTGGCAAAACACCTTTGGTGTTTCCTACGTTAGGTAGAATGGCAAGAGGTCCCAGAAATGCTTCATATGGAACCAAATTAATGTGCTCCACGTAAAGAGTCCTTATTGCAGAAACCATCCTGTGTTCTTCTGGAAGCTTCTCCACAATATCCCAGAAGGGTTTGGGTTGGAAGGGACTTTAAAGATCATCCAGTCCCACCTCCTGCCATGTGCAGGGACATCTTCAACTACCCCAGGTTGCTCCAAGCCCTGTCCAACCTGGCCTTGGACACAGCCAGGGATGGAAAGTCCACAATGAAATGAAATCATTTGTTTCACTTAGATCCCATCCTCATCACTTTTCAACTGGAATCCAAATTAAATTCTTTCTTAAGAAAATCACGGATGTTTTCATCACCCGCCTCCAAATTCATAAAACTGTGTGTATGACCCCAAATTACACCTTTTTTTATACTATCATAGCTCCCACTATACCAGCTAATTTTTGGCAGCATTAGCAATATCCCCTACTTTTCTGCTGCCTAAATTGTGATTTATATTACTGTCACTTCAGTCAACTTAGATGAATTGAACTGTTTTTAAAATAGATAATGAAGAATATGAATGAAATCTCTCATAATACTTTATTTAAAGTTTCAATAGCATGACATGACATTCACATGCTAAACCTTTTTTTTAAACTAAAAATTTGAAACTCTCTAAAAAAACTTCCAAGCTTCACTTTAGTGTAAACACCTGATAAACTAAAATATATCAGGCAGCTATGCTAACTCAGTTGTCCTATTATATCCACTAATCTATTCAAAACTAAAGAAGTTTTATCAATACAATGTATTTTGTCAGTGAAATACAATAAATTACATACATTATCTTCTTCATATTGGGAGAATAACATGAGAAAAGATACTATGCACTCTAAAAGTTGGCTAAACATACTCAAAATGTACCTTACCTTGCTGTGTTGCTTTGTCATACACTTTCATGTGAACAACACCTGCAGTTTTGTTTCGCAGGACAGTTGGATTTCTTCCATCTTTTTTATTACAGGTGCCAATCTGAGCCAGGTTCTGGTCTGCCCACCAAAGCTTTTTATCTGTAAAATTTCCAAGTTTTAAAAATTAAGAGGATCGCTACTGAATTGTACATGGCTGAGACCTAAGGTGGGAAAAAGCTTTTGAGGTTAATTCTCAGATCAGTTTTAAGGGGAATTGCTTAAAGAGTTTATAGAGGAAATCTGAAGAAACTGTTTTTAAGATTCTGCAGACATGAAAACAGTTTGCGCCAGTTTCATTTTTGCTGTGACAACTGCTGATTTAAGGCTAACTGCACAGAAAAATGCCTCACTGTTCATATATATGGACATTCTAGCGTTACTCTAGGGAAGAAATTAATTTTCACAAGTGAACAAAACTGCTTGAAATGTTAAACCACATCTTTTATTAAAAAAAAAAATCACAATCAGTAACTAAGAAATCATGAAAAAAATGAAAAGCAGGCACACTGCCTCCCAACATTTCAGAATGAAAATGTTAACATCTTTGATATCGAGCTCAAACTTCAGTGAACTAATGCCCAAAGACTGTAGCCAATCTTCTGATTGTCCTTGTCACACGAGTCCTCACTCCTCGAGTCCAAACAGATGGACGATGAGGTGGTCTCAGAGTTCTTCATTTCAGACAGAAAAACTCATTACTATAGAGGAACCAAAGGTAAAACCTTCAAATGAAAACCTTTAAACTTCAGGAACACCGCCTTCCCAAGAAACACTGTGTATTAACTAAACTTTTAGTTAATTTTCTTTTCAATTAAATTATTTTTTGTCTATGCTGCAGTTTTGATATTTAAAAAAATTAATTTACAGAGCCAAAGAGTTGAGTGTTTCATGACAGAAAACGCAGATCTGAAAAATAATTTCCACTGTGGTAACTGTAAAAAGTTACAGCAAAAAATAAAATATATAGGAAAAAAACTAAAACATACTTTTCACAGGTATATGTTAAGACCAGGATCTATAGAATGAAAAATATTCTGAATATGAGGATTTGGAGACAGAAATAAAACTCTATTTAAATTTGGGTAAAACTTAAAGAAAATCTATAATCTTACACATTGACTAGTCAAATCTAGAATTGACTGATTCAAAACATCATCCTGCAATAACAATCAATTAACAGTAGCTTGCATCTGACGACACTTTTACCAGAAAATCCTTAGAAAAAAAAGTGCCTGTGTTTGATTTTAATTGTCAATTATAACAAAAAGGCACAGGCAAGCTAAAAAATAGAAAGGCGACTGTGGACTACAATCTATATGTGAAATAATGGAAATTGGACTTTTATTTTCCTGTTAGTTAATGACTCACAATCCCAAAGGTTAGGTTAACTTTTTCAATGAAATGTTTGTGAGTGAAGAGTTGTTTTTGTTCTTCACATCCTCTACGTGACCACACATCAGAACAGGCCATTAAATAATTTCAGTAATGACTGGTGTCTTGTGCATAGCAACACGAACTTCCTGTTTTACATATCCAAATCCATCTATAAAAAATTAGTTGTTTTGTAGGACCGCGGTACAGGAAGAAAGCAAATTACATATGGTTTTGATGTTTTCATCCTTTATTTCAAATAAGTAATAAAACTCTTTTAGGCATTTCTTTAATATTTCATGAAAAACCTCCCAAACCTGCTCTTGGCTGACTTGCCTGTCTCCTTAGGAAAAGGAAAGAAACAAAAACTCCAAACAACCAACCTGTCATATCATTTTACCAAGAGATGAAGTCATTTTATGTACTTAATCAAGAAGTTCAATTACCAATGATTATTTACAAAGAGTTTAATTTCTCCTTTTTGGTATTAGTAGAGAGCCAAATCCATCTCTAAATCTACAGAGCCAAATCCATCTCCACCTTTAAATAAAAATGTAACTTACAAAATCTTACTGAACTAATGTTTATTCTTCTCTTACACGGAATGGCGCACTATGATTCTTGGAAGGAGACAAGGATAGAGTAGGAGGATTTAAACGAGGAAGGTCACACAAATCCTGACATTTTAAATATAATTAAAAAAAAAAAGGTAGAAAATACCATAAAATCAAAAAACCTCACCAATCTAAACAAACCAAACCAAACTCCCCCAAAACTCACAAGTTCTAAAGTACAGACATCTTGAGGTCAAACCTCTTATGACTACTTTCCAAAAAACCTTCCAGTTATACCCTAAGACCTAAAACAACAAAGTTTTTAATTCTTCATGAACTGCTAGGTGACCAACACACACCACAGCAGTCTCAAAAAAAAGAAAATACCCAATTACACAGCTATTTTTGACCAGAATTCCAAGCAAAATTCGGACTATTTCTCTCTGCATTACTGACATATTCTGTCAGTAGATAACTCAGCTATGATCTCTAGCATTCAGGGTGAACTAATTATTTCTATATTAATTTTAAAATATAGTAGATGATTTTGCAAAAAAACACTTTAGCATTAAGACAACTTGCTTTCATACACAAGGGAAGAAAAAATGCTACTTTGGACCCTTAAACATCAAACTAAAATGATTTATTTGCTTGATTATGCTAACAAGAGTGTTGCTCGATCACTAATTACAATCTTATTGCTGAAACTGGGTTATAATACATATTAAAGTTGTTGCATTTATCCATTCTGTTGGGTAATCAGCATTAAGCACAGCAACATATTGGGAAACAGCAACTTCAAATGCCAAAAATTGCTACCCTAGCTTCGTGGACAGTCCTTTGGAGATTTCAAGTAGTACTCTGAATGCAGATTTTGATGGGCCATTAGTTTTCATTAATGGTGGTTTGAGTATTTATGGAAGACAACTATGTACTGCACTTAGAACCGGGCAAATTGCCTAGATATATTTCATATATTAATGCTAATGTAATGAATGGTGTTACGGCAATTAGAAGACTGATGACTTGGAAAATTAAGGTGCATGTGTTTGAAGTCTCCTGATCTAAGCAGCCCCTTTCACTTTGCAAATAGATCCGGCAAAGTCACAGCTCCCACCATCTGAACTACTAGGAGACCAATCTGGTGTTATTTTTGAAATTTTATTTAGGAGGAAACAAAAATCAAATAGCCAATACATCATCTAATGCATGATGAAAGTAAATGGGAGCATGAATATATTTTGATAGTATTAAGCTACATTTTCTGTCTAAAATGAAATACTATAATTGTTACTTTCTGTTTTGATTGCTTGATAATACAACTTGATGGGTATATTTATATACAGTTTTTGTGCAAAAGATGCTCTTCTAATATCTGCATGCCCATTGAAAAGCTATTGCGTATATCTGATTTTGTTGTATTGCTGATTGAATTTTTTTTAATATGAATTTCAATAGAAATGACACGCACGCATAAAATCATTCACTACATGGAGTTACTCTATTTTATACCAAAAAAAGATCAAATGCACAACAAATTACATCCTCATTATACAATCTACATTATATTCCTATTTTGTGGAGACAGAAGCTGAATTTTGTGATTTTGTGTAAATTGTATTTCTGCGAGGACCTGATACAAAATCCAATCAAATGCCTCCACCAAAACTGCTGACAGAAGCTTTCAGCATCTTTTTCTTCTCAGCTACAGACTTACGGTAACTAATCAATACTTTTCTAGCAATGCTCAGTTTCTCATTCAGAGCCATTTATCATTCAAGAAACAACACACCAGTTTGGAAACACGTCAGATATCGCTGTGAGCTCCTCTGCAATTCAGATCTTGTAAAATAATGACTCTGCTCACCAATCCAGAAATTCAGTTATCACCACAAAGGCAAATTTCCAGCCAGTTTCAATAATAGTTAAGGAAGCATTTTCATTAAGTAACTTGGAAGAAAGGAAATGAAATTTTATGCAGAATTACAAATACAATTTTATCATTTGATCCCACTCAAGACACTAAAGGCTACCAGGAAAACTACTAAAATCAGATACTGAATGATATATTAAACTCAAATCTTAAGACAAGTATAGGAAGTATGTTCCCATTGCTGAAAAGAGTTTTGCTGTACTGTATAAGAAATTCAGAGTTTCTCTCATATGGAACATCCTCAGTCTCAGAACAGTGGATATATTTGATATCAATTTGTAAACGGTGCAAGCAGCAGGTGTTGAGAATTATGTAGGGCATAGGGTGCTGTGAATCAGATGAAGTTCTAAATGACTTAAAAAGCCAGCAGAGGTCTTTGAAGAAAACAAAATGTAAAGTTAACATAGTAACAGAAGAACATTACTGTTGACCAAATGCAAGACAATAACCAGTGGGAGGTACTAGACAAAGCTTTCATGTGGTTTTGACCGATAAATTAACTAAAAATGGCTGATGTTGCATACACTGGCATCTCACATAGTGAATATGGATTTGGAGAAAAAGTGGGGAGAGTAGAAAAGCAAGTATGACTTAATAGATTTACAGCAACTTCTTTGTAACACAGAATGGCAACAGCAAAAATATTTTTTGTATGCTTAAAGACATGGAAAAATAGCAACTTTGTATTTATATAAATGCTTTACTTTCAAATGGAATATAATTTTCACCCCATCTGTATCACGCTCAAAAAGATTAAGCAAATGCAGGCACCAAAAGACCAGGAATTTTGCTTAGTATATTGAAAAAGAAAGATGACTGACACTGCTGAGTAGAAAACCAATAAATGAAAGATCCAAAATACAGGAAGATGTGAATTACATATCGTTCCCATTTCCCTCAAGGATAAACCTGACAGTTACTTTGGCACCAACTTGTTTGCTAACGTTACTTTTTATGTCTTATCATTACCTTCAATAAGCTCCCACTAAAGAATGCAATAGTAGGAAGATGTTAAACAAAGCCTGGAAAGGACTAAACAATAGCAAACATCTGAAACAGAAATGGTAACTTCTAAATGGTTTCCAACAGCTAAACTGCAATGCTAAAATAGAGGAATGGAAAGCAATAAAAACAATCGGGAGAATCCTCATTGCTGGTGAAGCTCTGAACCCATCCGTAGGTTGTATTATGAAGTAAACCAAAACTTTACTGACTTCACTAGCAGTGTCTATTGAGTTCACATCACAGAACACAACCATGCAGTGCCTCACTGCTTCTCTTTTCCACTTTTGAAACTAACAGAATCAAAAATCATGAAACTCGAGGTGTCAGAACAGCACAGAGACTACCAAGGCCAAGTAAAGAAGTCTTGGTTGGGCCAAGACTCTCCCAGTCATCGTTTTTTTTTATAGCTCTGAAAAATCTGGAACGTGAAGTGTAAGATACAGGAAAAGCCACTGGAAACTGTCAGATCTGTGAGTTTTCTGTGCAAAAGGCTGTCCAGACAAGGGATGGAAGACATCAGCTCCTGACACTGGCTGTGGGGTTCTCCTTGGAGGTCTCTGTGAGCCCATGCTTTCTCACAAGGAGACTGCTGGCTGGGGAAGATACTTTCCAAACAGCTAAAAATAATTTCAGAAGCAACAACTGAGGTGCTAATAGACACATCACTGGTAGAGCAAACTTAATAGAAATTCAGCAATTTTTCTGAAAATTCTCTCTCTTTCAGTGCACCTAGCCTTGGCAGGGAACGGGTGCATGGCAACCAGGACCATCTCAGATCACATTACCCATCCCATCAATCCACTGAGGTTCCCTCCACTGTGTCCTTGTTTCAGCTCCTCAGTCCAATAAAGGTTCTGGTGATCAAGAAGCGACCAACTGCATGACCTGGTGACAACTGTACAAAGGGAATCTCAAAATACCAAACTCTATCTCCTCTTTCTGCCTCAGTGGAAACATAACCCAACAACATGACAAGATCACAAACCAAAATATACTAACAAAGAAACTAAGTTGTCCAAAATACTGCTTTTATCTGGGGAGACACTAAATGCAAAAGACAGAATAATATAAAAGAAAGCTGAAGATTACAAGACTCTTCAGCACTGAGTGGAACCTAAATCCTACAAAACAGTTAAGGGTTTGGGCATAGGTATCATCTCTCTCTTTTCTTTTCAGTCACCGATGAAATCAAATGATTTAAAAAAAAAAAAAAAAAACATGGCTCAGTATATTCACAGAGGAGAAACATTCCATTCCCGTTGCTTTATTGTGTTTACTGCGTGTTTAGACAAAAGCAGTCAAGAAAATTTAGGAATAGGAGCAAAAATGATGCAATAAACATTGCAATTACTGTGATTCACCTGCTAAAACTTCCTATTAAACTTGTAGGCAAACAGATCAGCAGGGGTAGTAAATTTTCACACACTATCATGTTAAATCTTATACTAGAACAAATTAGTCATTCTTCTTTATATATATAATATTAGTTATGACCATTTATCAATTAGACATCTCTTATCTTGCTTCATATGGCATCGGATTTTCTGTTCTGACCCACTTCACATGCACAAAAGCCTGCTTGTAAGAAGCTGATGTACAGCCACTCGCTCTTTAGGAAAATAAATGGCATTTATATTACCACTGTATGTTCCACAATATGAAAACTTACGGGATAAATGAATGCAGAAACTTTTCATGTTTTTTAACCAGCACATACAATACTGCTGATAAAACTGTATGTGCTTGTACTTTTCTCCAGCAGATTTATATATGGAATCTCACTGCAATATCAAGGTGCAGTTTAGCACCGCTATGACTCCAAAACCCCAAAGCAAAACAAACAAACCCCCAAATGCTTTGCAAGTTTTGTTCACCATTTTTGAGTAGGAAGAATTGTCATCACCCATAAAAACAAAGCATCCCACACTATGAATATTAGAGGTACATGTGTTTAAAACCTATACAGAAGATATTCCTCCATCTCCAGATGGGCAAAAATTCAACTACTTTCACGCACTCTTCTTTACATGGTAGCTATAAACTCTTTATTCCCTATCCCAGGGGGATCATCACTGTTGTAGCTTCTGTGAATCACAGATGAAGACCTGACACCACCACCAACCCCGTGACAGTATGAACAAACACTCTTTACACCTCCTATTAAAGGCTTCCAACAGCTCCCCAGAGTAAAGGTCATTTATTCAATCCATTTCTAGTCACAATCCAATCAATGAAAGACAATTTGTCCAAATTAACACCCATGATGCCTTCTGACACCAAACCTGCTTGTGTTTATGAATGCATATATAAAAGCAGCCCGTCGCCAACAGATACTGACAGCATTTAGAGTTCAGTACCGGCCAAATATGTGTATAATAAATCTAATTTAGTAATTACCACTTTAAATATAACATAACTTATACCATGTGCATAAAATCCATTAAATTTTATTTAATTTTCACTAGCACACAATCTATACGCACATAATTATTATATAATTAATCAATCAAATAAAATACTTCACAAAAAGACTGGCAGTTGACGAACCACCTATCCCTACAAAAGTCTGTTTATCAACTGAATTTTTTTTTTCTGAATATCCAAGATAAATATAAGTAACTTTCAAATGAACCAGAATAGAGGTCAGCAATTTGTAGGAAATCTGGAAAGCTCTAAAGTCATTTCTAGAAAAGCAGAAGCATAAACATAAATTCTGAGTCAGACTGGAATTTCTAACTACATTCTGTCCCAGCTACAACAAAGGCCAAGAGCTGAAGGTGTATATGAGAATAAGCCAATTTGAAGCAATATTTGTATAATACTCAGTGATCAGCAATTAGCTGATTTTTTTAAGGAATTTTTCCTTATGCTACTGGGTTTTTTTATTTTTCTGATAGAAGTTTTTTGAACATAACAAACAGAATATTTTTCTTTCAACCAATTTAATGCACGTAATACAAGCAGACATCTGGAAATCCAAATACTCAATCATCAATTCATAACCGAAAGAAGTCTTCAGAAAATACCAGCAAATCCAACAAACTAGGAACATTCTGAACTAAGCAGGAAGAAGAATTGAGCAGAGCAAACAAGTCATGGATAATTCTGTGTAATAAAGAGCATAACACAGCTCCTTCTTCTTCCAACATGCTTTACATGTGACTGCAGGAAATAAAAGCCATGAATTGGTTTCCTTCATTCCATATATATATATATGCAAGACTATATTTAGAAATATAATTGTTATAGAGATTGCAAACTGTTCAATTAAACATAAAGAACTTTTCACAGATAACACAGTCTCACTCGTGAATGTACCGTATGTATTATTTACATAAAAACAACAATAGCTTCCCTAAGCTTTTTTAATTTCATTATTAATAAGTTTGAATAATTTAAAAAAATGATTATCGCTGGACTTACCCATAATGGTTAAAGCCGTGGCTTTTGTTAAATCTTCTTTCATTGATTCAATTATTTCAAGATTACCACCATCCAAATTGCATCTATTTATTGTTCCATTTCCTGAACTGATCCAGTAAAGCTTGTTCTCCCCATAATCTATTGATAAACCTGTAATTAATGCATACAGCTTTAACTGTGGCTTTAACAGAGGATATACATTTATTATTAAGCTGTTTTCATTATGAAAGTGCATTTAAGACATGTATACACACACAATCATGTTATCGATTCACTCATCTACTTACACTCCAAAAATAAAAAAATTGAGAAAACCAAACTTGGTTGTTTACAGTGAAAAAATCCAGGCTTTTAGAAAGATTTGTGCCTTTTATTTCTTTCACCAGTTACAGAAATCAGTAACTGACTCATGAAAGAGCATTATCTGGCAATGAAGAATTACTTGAATAAGCTGAGGTCCTAAGCATGGTCATTATCAACTTGTAAATGCAAACCAGAAGCCATCATTTATATTCTAAAATTATGAATACACTAAGACTTAGTAAACAAGGTACTTTTTGTGATTCAGAACTGTAAAAAGTCTGTTCTCTCCCTGCTTAGGATGCTGAAATACCAAAATCTAATCCAAACTCCTAATAAATTTATAGTATTACTTTTCATTTTGATTCACAGTGAACTGACCTCATAATCAGTTCTTTGGAGTTAGAAGCATGAGAACTGTCAAAAAAAAAAGATACTTGCAAAATAAGCTACTAAATGAATAAAGTATATAGTTTTCTGGAAGTAGAGAGCAAAGAACTAGGAGATAATGTATTTCAGACTTCTATAATCCCTTAAAAATGTTCAAGAAGTGGTAGCAGGAGATTTTCCACAGTGAAATATTCTTGGCATGGTAACAATACATGCCATTACGATTTGCTTTGGTGCTCCAGCTTTCCCAGAACTCACGTTAAGTATCCAGCAGCAAGTTGCCAAAAAATACTGTATTTCACTGCATGGGTCAACCTCTAGGTATTGTACTGTAGTCTTTTTCATCCTGTAAACTGCTTCCCTGTGGAAAGCTATTTTGGAAACCCCGACAGGAGAAAGCAGTGCCATGAGCTGCAGCTTTTACAGCTGCCATCATGTCACTGCTTCTTCACGCACGTTTGACATGGCAGAGAAAAGGTATCTGCCTTCTGAGCTTCTGAAAAACAGCTTTCCAGTCCCTTTGCAGGTACTGATATTTGTTTCCTCCCTCTCTGCAAGTGTTTCACCCAGGAGGAAACAACACATGCTGGAGAGAGGATCTGGAGCTGTGCCTTCAGGAGGGACTCATCTTGTAGCGTCTCTGCACACACATTCTCATGTTTGTACAACCAGCATCCCTCCAAGCACAGAGCACCACGGATCCTGGAGACAAGCAGCACTTGCAGTACTTAGCCTAGCACGGGGAACTTCCCTGGGAAGAGCAGTGTGGGTTAAAAGGGAATACACCAGCGTGAAGGTGTCCCTGCTCCGAGATGGACGGCATTTGGTATTCCCCGCATCTCCCAACCATGACCAGCTGCCCACAGATTGCACCTAGATGGGATCTGCTTATGGGGTTGCTGCCAACACAAGCCATGCAGCAATTACAGTCATGTCTTGTGTGGTTTTATACTTCAGATGTTCAACTGGTGTTTCTACACACGGGTATTCCAATTACACAGCAGCAACTGACATGAAAAACATTCCCATCTCTTTCTACACAGGTCTAGCACATTATTCTTCCCCACCTATAACCAACCTTTGCAAAAACACATTATTTCTACCATGGGCAGAGCATGTTTATTAAGATTTTTTGCTGGAATTGTCCTGTTTTACTAATGAAAACAAGCGGTTTATTTGCCATAAGCATTGCAGATGCTCATGACGCATTCTAGTGTGGGCAACTGGCTTAAACCTTATAGCCTACCTGCTAAAGTGAATCTGAGCATGAGGATTGTACAGCGTTGGCCTCAGGGAATTCAAACGAGCCAATGATTTGCCCCAAGTATAAAATTAAGCATTAATTCTGAATTCCTAAGAATACAGTTTTTAACGGTACTCCACTGCCCAGTTCTTTTATCAACCAATACATGTGTTAGCACCGGAAACTTTTAGAACTGCAGAATGGACCAGCGAGCCATAGCAGGTACGCACTAGTTAGGATAAAAATAAAAGGCTCCATCTGTCATCCTAACAGTATCAGTTCCCAAAATTCCCAAACTACAAATATTCTTGGTGATAATAGAAAATATTGTAATTCAAAAATTGTGTCTTTCTTTTGATAGAATTCAATCAGAAAAAAAAAAAACCAAAAAAAAACAAAAAAAAACCAAACCAAACCAAACCAAAACAAAACAAAAAAAACCAAAAAAAAACCCCACCTGATTCTCTTACTTCAGGTCACAGACCGAAAAACTCCCTCATTTTTCAAATTCCGAAATTATGCATCAAGATAACGAAATACCTCATCAATTACCAAGTTATCCAATTTTAATAAGCCAGGTTGTCTTTTTCAGCAGTCTACCTGAGAACTCCCCAAACATTCAAAATTAGCACTGCATGAACTAGAGTTTCACTTATGGACAGTTTTCTCAGTTAGAAATTCAATATTAAATTAAGGCTTTAAGACTGCTACTTTCTGGCTCTTTAGAAGGGTTTTCTTGTTCTTAGCATGGCACTGTCATGCTAATGGTAAAAAGTAATTTAAACCATTGAAACTGGCATTTTGCATATATTTTAATTCAGAGTTCGATATTGGAAACTCTAAGCATTGCAATTTAGGACCTTGTGACCTGTGATCACAAGACATTCAGTGCAAAATGTTGCACACAACTGTCCTTCTTAATATTGTTCTATTATTATTAAAAGTGCTTGTTCTACACCTTAAAATTAGTTTGCCACTCTTTTTTCTCCAGATAAAAAGGTAATTGTCTCTTCAAGTGGATACACAAATAATCATATCAACAGTAAAACAGTTATCAAGTAATTTCTACAAAATGCATTCCATTTAAGGTGTAAAATGCATGTCATGTTGCTCTTCTGTCAAATTTATTGAATTCTTTATAAATCACTTTCATTTCTACTTGCTTAATCTATCCAGTTATAAAAAAAATAAATGCTTTAAAATATAATCACTTTATTGATGGCCCATTAATAAGGCAGCAACAATTGCCATAACCACTTTAACTCTCTAAAAAATGAAATTATCTGCCTAGAGACACTTGAGCAAAACCAAAAAATACACCTAGAAAGAGGCTTTTTTTAAGTGTCGTAATTTATCATCGACTATACGAATTCCCAAATACTAAAACTGAGGCTAAGTCATGATATGAAATGTATGCTTCAACTGTTGCTTTTTTCTCTCTGTGAAAAGTTAAGGGCCAATTTATCTTTTGATCATGCACCTGAGATTCCACTGAGGAAGGATCCACATTTGTAGTCAAAGCATCCTCTCACATAGATCCATGACTTGCTAAAACCCTGATCTCCACATTTTTTTAACTGTGATACAAAGACTGAGAAATACAGATGGGTTCTCCTTCAGTCCATTGTAATCCTAGAAGTTAATAATGCTCCACTAATTCTACGGTAGATTTCAGTTAGAATGGGCCAAAAATATCTTTAATTGTGAAACACAACAGTAACAGACGAGATGTCTTTATGCCTCTTCTTCTCACTGTTATACTGTAGATGAAAAACATCATTGTACACTTAAATATCAGTTCAAGACAACGCTAAATAAAATCACTATCAGTTAAAAAAGAAACAGGAAAAAAAGGTGTTTACCAACAGGGTCTTTTTGATTCTGGAAGAGTATTTTGCTGTTGCTGCCATCCATGTTTGCCATGTTGATTGTGTTACCATCCGTCCAGTACAGCTTACTGAAGAAGAGAATTAACATATTTACAATATTGCTTTGTGTGCCCAGTGTTTTTAATGAGTCAGTAGCGAAAGCATTCATCAATTTAGGAGCCAAAATGCACAAATAATAGTTACATGATTTAATCAGCAGCTTTCTAAAGAAAGAACCATTCAGTTAAGATATTTTCAGTAAAATCTTTAAAAATCATGCTTTTAGGTTTGAGAGAAAACACAATGGCCAAAGTTAAAATATGAATGAAGAACCACCTTCTGATGAGCTTCACTGCAGTTTCTTTATTACAACCATGAATATCTTACCCTTTTACTGGGTGAACTGCAAGACACTGGGGTTTATCGATTCCATGGATGATTGAGGTTTTCAAGGAACCATCTAAATGCGCCACGTTAATTTGTGTTTCATCAAATTCTGAGCTAATCCAATATAAATTACGTGATATCCAATCCACTGCAAGACCTCTGATACTCTGAGTATCTGCAAAAATGGAAAGCAGTTCTTTTGATTTTTCTTTCTGGATTACTGTCATTGTTGGGGAAAAAAAAAGAATAATTTATTCTACAGTTTGTTAACAATACTGTGCAATATTCTATTCAGATGGATTTATTAACTAGTTGCCAAGAATTAATAATCTTTATTTTTTTCCTGGGCCTGATACATTTACAATAAGAACATGAAAATCACACTGAATATTCACAGCATGAAACCTATTGTCCAAAATTAATAATCAGAGATGCTGAACTTTTGTATTTTATTTTCCTACTTCAGAAAGCATTTATTGCATAGTGGCTTTCTGAAACAATGCTATGCTGAAATTTAAAGCCTCCCCTCCTTTCCCTAGCTCCATGAAGGCTCAGTACAGAGGATCTGAATTAAAACCACTGGTCTATAGCAGAGTTCTGTAGCTTGTAAGTAGTTGTGTCACTGGAGAAGTTTACTGGTTTTATTTTTGAAGGCTTTGAAGACTCCAAGTTACTCCCCCGCCTTCTTGAATATGATAAAACATCTGTCAGGCAATGGGAAGCACTGAATGAATTCTTTATTTTGCATTGCTGGTGCACACAGCTTTTACTTTTCCTATTAAGTTGTTTTTTTATCAAAACCCCCAACTTTTCTCACTTTTACCCTCCTGATTCTCTTCCCCATCCCACTATGGGGAATGAATGAGCAGCTGTGGGGGGGGCTGAAGGTTAACCTACAGCACCATTATCACCTGAGGCAGCAAAATAAGAATACGATATGACTGATTTGGTAACTTGATGGTCTTCCTTAGCAAGGTATTTAAAGAAATGTCAGTCTGCGTTAATATCTGCCTGAAATATTGGGTGTAAAGTCACTGCTGCTTCTCTAGATACCAACATGCCCCTCTGCCCTGACACAAAACTGGTTCATATGGGCTGGCATCTTCGTCGAGAAGGAAGCAGGCCAAGGGTGATTTAATGATTTCATTATAGTTCATCGTTTACACACATCCTCTGTCAAATTAACATGGTAATTTCCACTGACAGGATTATTGTCCTTGACAAACTGACATGGATGTGGCTGTGGACTGGTTTGCATGTCCATAAGGTTGAGCAGTGATTGGGCATTAGGAAGTTTGCCAGCATCACAGAATGCAACAAAGGACACCACATACATAGTCCTTGACCCATTTTAAATTGATCTCCTGCCCTTTTTTGGTTGGAGGAACTAGTAAATAAACATTTCATACTCTTAAAAAGATTAAAGTATGACTTGGCATCTTTGTGACACTGGCAGAAGACTTCACCCAACGAGAATCCCACCAGCACGTGCTTACAAAGCTTCTTATGTTCTTATAAGAAGTCTAAAAATATAACTGTAAGCAAATGAGATAGTTTACACATAATAAATAGTCTTTACAATGTTTTGATGTGCCAAAACATTGTAATTTTCTCAAACTTTTATATAATAAGTTACATCTGGAACAAAAAAAACCCCAAAAAAACAAAACCACCAAACACAAAAAACTCCACCACAGGAGCATAATAAAAGAATATGAAAGAACGCTGATAAACACTCACACGTAGTATATTTCTTTTGGTTTCATTAAGTTCCTTGACAAGTTCAGTGATTTTTCTATAATAAACAATATTCTTATTCTACTACTATTTGAAAATAGCAAGAAACAAGTCCCTTTGTTGGGCACCTGAGTACCTGATACACAGATCTCTAGGAGGCATTCTAAGCCTTGTTCCCATTATTGGGACCAAAAAACATAGCTAATTGTTAATAAAGTTGTCTCTGAGATAGCAGGGGAAAACAAAAAAGTAGCCACACAAAATAAATGAATTCACAGTCTACACAGCCAAATGGGGGTATTGCCATATTTGTCCAAACATTTCCCAAAATGCACTAACACAGAACTAATTTCTTCTAAACTGACACGAGGGGCAGAGCTTGAACTATTTTCTGAAGTCCCCAGATAATCAGTCATTTGATTTATTTGTTCTCTAAGTCAGAAAAGGTCTGATCTGACACAACTGAGTTATTTCTTTTCTCTTCTTCCCCACCAAACATTCATTTAACTGTTGGGGAACCAGAGTAAGCAAAATTTGCTTTCACATAATCAGCTTTTTTCTTATTTTCAAGCAGGTAGGTACATTACAAAGTAGGACAACATGTGCTGCCAGGAGAGGAACTGCCAGTGGCTGGAAACAAGAAACAAATGTTACCAAGGACAACAAATGGTTTTCACTTCAATACCACAGCTATTGAAATAGGGTTGAAGCAATCAAATTTAGATTTTATATTAATAAAGTTTCTGTACTTGTGTACATATTCTGCATAGGAAAAAAAAAAAAACAAAAACACATTACAATCACCAAAATTACCAAGCTGCCACGTTGTGGTTTGACCAATGGTGCCAAAGCTGAAAGATCTACATGGACTGGAAAGAAAAAATAACCCTGAGAGAGCCAATTTCTTTGCTAGGTCAACAAAGGGAGCCAAAGGACATAGGAAATACTTCAATGCAAAGCTATGTCAGGACACTGTGCTTTTCCTGCCTTTTATCTTTTTTCTTTCTACCCTCCTCTGAAGACATTAGTTTCCTTTTTTTACTATACGTTTCAATCTCGTACAAAATCAATGTGAAATTACATCCCAATTTGTTTACATAAAATTGAATTACGAATCAATAAAGTGAACTAGAATCCTAAAGAGAATTCTGCTTGCTTATTGTTTAGATCCATTATCCAATACCAGGGCAAGGTACATACATGAAGAACTTGTGTGCTCCTATTTTAGCATGCTCGTACCACACGTTTACCTAGAAGGAATTATTTTCACTTCAATGCTATATTTACCTCTTGAAATGATGGTTTCTAAGCCAGTCCCATTAATGAAGGCACGTTTGATGGTCTGTGTTTTCACATCAGTCCAGTATAAACGTTCCTCAACAGCATCAAAATCTATGACTGTCACATCATCAATGTCAGGGACAGTGAAGGCTGTGATGAAGTTGAAATATGGGTTCTCTATGTCCACCCCTCTTATTTCTGAACGCCTTGCATAAAGAAGAAACTTCTTTCTTTCTGTTGGAAAAAGGGAAAACATTGTTCCTCATCCTCTTCACAACATCTCTAACAGAAATCGAAGTCATTCACGTGAGATCACTTTACAAATGTGCAAATGACGTTCATTTGAGTGATTAAACATCTCCAGAAAACCTGCAGATAAGTGACACTTGAGAAATCATGTTACAGAGCTTAAAAATCACAGGAAAAATATAAGAATTCTAGATGCTGGACATTGTTCCCACATCACTAATCAATATGGTCTTCTGAGAAAAAAAAAAAGTTTAAAATGTTATTTTTAAAGTTTTACCCTCCTTACCACTCAAACAAATCCTGTTTCACCTACACATCATAACAGATATTAACACTTGGTATCTCAGGGTAACAGATTCACTGTAAAAGGGAAGTTCTGCCAACAGCAAATGCATGTGTGTAAGCAGTGAAAGGCAAACAGCTGGAAAAAAAAAGGGCAAAGTGGTTGTTCTAATTTACACCTCCCCTAGTGAAAAAGGATGATACATTAAAGGCAAAGCAGGGCTTTCTTTTTAATCTCAGAAGTCTGAATGATTGGAGCAAACGCCTACAAATGAACAGTAAAAGTAACTTTTTTGCCCTGCAATATCCTTGACATGACAAAATATTATTTTCTTTTTTATTTTCTGAACATTATTAATCAACAATGAAAATAGTAATTTAGTACAAAGTTTTAGAGATAACACACTCAATTATTTGACATTTCAAGGGCTTTTAGAGCTTAAAAGCGTGTATTGCAGTTTTTTATAAAATTCCCCTGCAAGGATGCACTTCTAATATTTCCTCTTTGTTTTTTAATCCTTGAAAATGAAACTAAGACAACTCTAGAGCAGGTAGAGATTTAAGCTAGTAAGCATCTTTTTGTTATTCAGCTTACCTGACCCAGAATGTTGGGATGATGCACATTTCCATATAAAGCTTTCTGTGTTGCAGAGATAAATTTTATGAACACGTCACACACACCAGCAGCATAAAGAAATGGCTGTGGCAGCAAATATCACAGTACCACAGACCTCAACTATTAGAATAAGTCATTGATTCTTGAAATGTAGATGCTCCTTTAAAATACACCATTAAAAAGCACTGTAGAGATATTTTTTTTTTTTTTTTAAAGATTAATTTGTCCATTGATTCTAAAATCAATGCAATTGCCAGGCTGGGGGAGGAAAACTTACCATAACATGTTTTTTTGTCTGAAGACAGTTTCATCAGGTGTGGGCAGGCACAAGCAGCACTTCTGTTGTGATTGATCAGACACATGTGAGAGCAGGGGCCTCTGCCCTCGTTAGCAGCACACGGGTTGGAAGCTAAAACAGAATAATTGAAACACACAAGATGTAAAAAACACTTTTTAGAATTAAGGTTTGTCAAACAGTTGTGAGACGGTAAAAATTCTGTCTGAAGACAAACCCAGTCTCAGTGATTAACTGAGATTGTGCTCTAATTGTTTTTTGTAGGCTAATATTAAACACCAGTCCAAGAATATATATTTAATTTTTGTTTTGTTAATACAGCCACAATTTATAATTGTAACTTTAGGAAGTCACTGGATATAATCTTCCCAGGGAGGTATTAATTTTGCAGCCTATTCATAAGATTTAAATGTATAGAATTTTACACTCCCAATCCAAACACATGGGATTAAAGAAATGTCAATATGATGAGGACCTGAAAAACAGATTTAATTGTGTGAAAGCAATAGTCAAAGCTTAGATTATGAGATGAACTATGGTAAATTCAATGTTTCCTCTCAATTTGATCTCTCTACTAGAATATTAGTTGGAAATCTACAAACAAAGATAATTTGAAAGGGGAAAAAGAAAACGAACAAACAAACAAAAAAAAAAAACAAACCCCCCCCCCCCCCCAAAAAAAAACCCACAGCAAAGTATTTCTACTTTTCTCAAAGAAAACCTCTCCTAAGTGTAGGTTTTCACAAGTGCCTTCCTACAGCTCCCTGACTGAGTAAGATGTGCTAAAATTGCTTTAAAGAGCGGGAAGAAAGCTGACCAGAGAAGACCCCTTAGTCTTACAAAACCTGGAAATCATTCTTATCTTCTTCATTCCTTGCTATAAACCTCAGAGTTCCAGAGCACTGCTGAAGAGACACTTCAAGCATAAACACAAAGTAACGTTGACTCTTCTTTTTGTTAAAAAAAACCCCTTTGAAAATTAACATTGATGAAAAAGGAAGTGGGAATGACTGACTCAAAGACAAACTTTTAATTAACAAAACCAATTAGTGTAGAATATATTCCTCTGACATTGTGCTAGGCTGCAGTACGAGTAATTAGATAACCAGAGCAATCTGATGTACGAATTTCCTTACAAAAGAAATTTAGCTCAAACTCAAGCACTAAAATTTGAAGACAAACTCAAAGTTTGCTTCGTCGAACCATTCTTTTTTCCACCAGTGCATACATGATTCCTTAATTTTTTCCAGCAGTTCCTGGATCCTTTACTTACTTGCCTAGCCAGTACTATGGGAAGAATGAAGCTTTCAAAATCTTGGAAGAACAGGTAAATTAAAACTGTAGTCATCATTCTATCAGATAAAATCACAGGCTTTTACTGTTTCTATAAAGTCATCCCATTTGTCCCTTTGAAGCACTGGCAGCACTGGAGGCCACTCAGCCTTTCCCAGAAACTACAATCGAGGAGTGTTTATTTACCATCACTTTTCTTGTATCTATAGTAACACTGTGAGAAAATCTGGGGTGCTCTCTTGCAATAAGTTCACAGCTTCAAGTGAAAGACAAAACAATGCAAAGTTGAAGAAAAGACACTGAATTTAACAAGGCTCAGGGAGCCTTTCTAGATATTTACTAATAGTGCATTAAAATTGCAAGTCATCTATTCTTATGAACTATACCTCAGAAAGGAAACATAACTTAGAGTTTTGGAAATATTTTGGAGATCACAGAATCATTTCTGTTGTAAGGGATGTCAGGAGACCAGCTAGAGATTCAGCCTCCTGCTATTTTTTGGCATTTTTTTCACAGCTGCTGTGAGATTGTAAAAATTTGGTCCTTTTGTAGCATTTCCTTCATTTATTTACCAATACAAAGCAGTAATTTCTGTGGAATTTCAACCTCTCTGTATGCATACAACCATCTGTGACAAGGATTTACTTTGGACAAAGAATAAAAAACTCTATCCTGTCTTTCTATGCAAGAAGTGTGTTCTGTTCTTCTCCACCAAAGTTTCTATTCGAGTATGGAATTCAAACAGAGGAACAGATAGAAGAAAAAACATGCTGGTTAATGGTCATTTTAAAGAGAGTGTTGTGGTTCAGCTGTGCTCCAAGCATCCAAGAGAAGTCATTCCAATTCATGCACTGTTCACATCACAACTCCCTTCATATCATACAGAACACAAAACTGGTGGAAAAAAGGTGTTATAAAGCAGATGTGTTTGTTTCCACGTGAATGCACAACTCTAGGAGCAAAGTACCATAATTTAAACATTACTTCTAGCAGCACATATTTATATATTCCTTTCATATTCATACTGCTTTCACTGAATAACAGCTAAGCCTGCTCTTTATTTCCTAATAAAAACTAATTCTCCTGAAGGCACGTTGTTATTGCTCTGACTCTCAAAAATTTGGCTTTTTTTATTTCCTTGTGCTCATTCTAACACTTCTATTTCTATTGTCAATAACCTCATTTGTTACTCACCTTTTCCATGCCATTTATGATTTCACAGACTGCCACCATACAGAAGCCTGTCTATAAGTGATATTTCAAGCAGCATCAGCCAACCTGTCCTCAGACCAAAACCTTTCACATACTCTTGATCAGCCTGTCAAGCTTTCTTGATGCGCTGCATATGATCTGTATACAGTATTCAAGCTGTGGGAGTGATACGGGTTTATACAGCATCACAGTTCACTACTTGTGCTGCTTTATTCTTTTCCTAATCATTTCCACCAATCTGTTTTCCTTTTGATCACAGCAGGCCACAGAATTGGCATTTTCCCCGACTGGACAGCCTTTTTTATTATTTAATTGATTTCCACTGCTGATTGCTTGCCAATCTATTTCTCTCACAGGGCTGTGCACAGATATACACATGTCACTGTCATCACATTACTTCTTGTCTGCTCTCCAAAACTTCATTTAAACAAAATTCTTATTTTTCTTGACCAGTAAGCCTTAAAAATAACCTCCTCAGACATTCCATCACCAGCTGACAAACGAACATTTACTCTGACAACCTCTCAATATGGATTTCCTATGGCCAACTTATCCCCTGCATTAACTTCATATCGAACTTGTCCCTTCGTGGCACCAGATTTCAGAGAGACAAAGTTTGATCTTATACTTTAATGGGGCACAACATGTTCAGATTCTGCCTGCACCTCCAAATATCTGCACTACAGTTACATCAAAAGGTCCTTTTGAATTGCTGACAATCGATTCCCACTCATATTTAAAACCAGTTACAGATCTAAACCTCTCCTCACTGTCAATACTTCCAATAGAATTGCTTTTCCTAAGGCCAAAGTAGCCAGCCAAGTTAAATCATTAAATTGCCTGATTATATCTGATTATTTTAGCACTTATCTTCAAAATTTGCAGGTTAGGACTGATTATATGTGTAAGTTCTAAAGTAAATATTTTCTCTAATCACTCTGTTTCAGTTTTTAATCATTCATTTCAAAAATTGGTATAAAAATTTACATATTCACAACAAAACTAAACAAGAATACTCTGAGAACAAAGCACAATTCTTCATGAAGCTCAGAAAAATATATTTGTGTACATATATAACAAAAATATAAACATAAATATAAGTAAAATTATAATATTTTAGTATATATTTTTTGCATGATTTATAATACATATACCAAACTTTCTGCTAGTTTTGAAGTAATAAGAATGTATATAAGGTTGAGATAAAATCTCTAATAAAATTTTTTAGATCTCCCCATCTTAAGCTCCATTTCTCTAAGAATTTATTTATTAAACAGCTGGCAGTCTGGATCTCAATGGAATATTGTAACAAAATAGTGCTATGAAGTTAAATGTTCTTCATTTTTTTAATTACAAAACAGCCCAATGGTCCCAATATACTTTATATTCAACAGTTATCGTACTGTTTGTCCTGATTTTTAAATTAAAAAATCATCTCCAGAAAGAAATGCAATGCCATAGCCATGTTTGGTTTTTATTTTTAATTCAAATTAATACCCTGGAAACACACAAAAAAACAAAAGGGCGGGGGGCAGGGAATGTGTGAGAAATTCACAGCTTTGTGTTTTCAAGCTGTGATCCTCCCAGTGCTCTGTATTCACCCCTCTTATCACTATCCTCAGCAGTGCACTGGTACAACTTCTCGTGACTAACACAGACCTTTTTCTTTCCAGCAAGGGATTTTTAAAATACAATGGTAGCTGAAAAAAAATTTTTAAATCTTCCTAGAAACCCTGTGCTTGCCATCACAACAGCATTCCTGACAAACAGCTCTGAATCTGGGAAGATGAGCGGGCCTCAAGCTCATATTCCTGAGAATATTCTGCGTTAGGGAAGAAGCCTTCCACAATCCCCTGTGGGTTACTGACAGCTGAACTTATCATCCATACAAATATCTCACTCTAACTGCGTTACTTTAAATTAGCATCTGTCCTAGATTGACTCAAAAACTGTGCCTTTAGGCTACAATTTATTTAGCTCTGCTCTACTTCATTTCAATCAAAATAACTTGCTTGATATATATTAAAAGCTAACAAACTTGCACCCACATAGGTGACCCAGATGTAGATCCGTGGAGATGAAACTGCAAAATGCTCATCCTTCAGTGCTCTATTCAAACTGACACCTTGCATTGTAAATCCACTGTTAATTTTATTTTGGGGTTCGAACCTGCATGCTAACCTGCTCATTTATGGCAAAATAATTACGAAGTCAAAGGCAAAATTAACAAGTAATCAGACAGTATCATCATTTCTTTAGTTCAAATAAAAAGGTACTGGAGATCTGGAGAAAGAAATTGCTTCTGCTGGAAGACAATAATTTAGAGCAAACCCAGAAGGCCAATAATAAATCGGAATCCGGTGTTTTCTACATCATAAAAGCTGCAATTACACAACTTGATACTTGAACTTCTTGATTTTGGCAAAAAACAACTGAAGACTCTTCTACAGCTTTTACTTGCCTGGAGGCCAGGATATCAGTGACCGTGGAGCACTGACTGATGTCTCCCTAGGCTACAGAATCCCTCCGAAGACGCTGCCTGGCCCCAGTCCAAACAGAAGAGAGTTGTTCTTTTTCTGACAGCAAGAAAAGGCAAATAGCAACTCTACTGCTACTCTAGAAACACCAAAGATGCAACACAGTTCCTCAAATCCCAAAGTTCAGGAGCTGATCAACTAAAAGAAAATTGCCAAAAAAAACTCTAAGCAAAAAAAAAACCCCACCCAAAAACCTGAAACAAAACAAAAACAAAGAAACAAATATTAGAAAAGTGTGTGCAGAGATGCATATTTTCTCCATCTCAATATGTATGCTCAGGCAGATAAAATAATCTTAAGTAAAAGTCAGACAGCTTTTTAGACTAATATCCTGCCCCAAAAAGTAAATTCTGAAGAGTAAGGGAAATGAGTGGCTTCTTTCAGAAAGTGATGAAGTCCAAGAGACTTGATATCCACTGAAAACCAGTAACATTTGTCTTCGATATACATTCATTATTATTCTAAAATAAAACCATCAGGAACATGTATCCTGACAATGTATGTCACATATTGAGAGGTCACAGTTGTCACCACGCTGTGACACACTAACAATGAGTGGTATCCATTGCTTTTCCTTTTTCCCATGTGCTATTATGGAACAATCTTCAAATCCTTTGACTGCCAGTGTGCAGGGAGAATTTTACTTGCTGGTACCCATTTACATCAGAGCTTCAGCCATAGTTTTCTATGTTTAACTAATGCAGCACTTGGATCCAATACATTTACATGGCCATCCAAAATAGTCAGGATTTGATGTTTTCAAATTAAGATCGCTCAGGACCCAATAACAGAAAAGTCTAAGTGGCTTATGGAGCACTACTAACCCCGGATGAGAAGAAAAACAAAATATCATTTCTCAGTATTTAAAAAACCCAAATGAACAACAGCAAATATAAATGAGATGAATTCTAAAGCAGTTTCTATTAACATCAGCTTCTTGCCAGGAAAGTTAAAATTTATCCTGAGAACATGGAACATTCTGTACCTAACTGGTGGTCATCCTCCAGAGGTATTTTTTACTTTGCAATATTTATGTACAAAAGAATCACTGTCTTTTGTTATAGCTCACAAAAAAAAGAAAAAAAAAAGATTTTTTCAGCATTGCTGTTTTGCATGGTACATCCTAAGCTATATATAAATATATATATATACACATGTACCCCATAAAAACTTCTGCCATATGGGCTGTGTGCACCTGACTTCATCTAGTGCTGAATACAACGGTTCAAGGCAAAATCATATACAGATATTTATATATAAAAAGAATACAGATTTCTCCCCTCAGTAATAAATTCTTCTCTAAATATTCACCTTGTGGCTGACGACTTGGGTGATATATCTGGAGATCAAATGGCTGAGCGCTTGTTTTTTGTATTACACTGACATTTTGGCCAGTCCATTTATTGGCTTTGGCGAGGGTATTGGTCCTCCAATCTGTCCAATATACTTCACTCCCATACAAAGAAACAGCAAAAGGGTGAGAAAGATATTCGTGACCCCGTATAATCTCTATCATGCTGGTTCCATCATACAATGCAGAATAAATGGCATCCGATCTACAAGACAACCCCAAATTTAAGATTACGTAAAAATAAAATAAAAATCACACAACCATTATGACATTGGGCAAAACGTGTAAAAAAAACCTTACTCTGTAAGTGTGGTAAGACCAAAAAATTTTTGCAGTGCAATCATTAACTTTACAGATGATTAATTCATATTATTAATTTAACTAGGTATATGAAATACTGGTTTGTATAATGATTTAGTTTACCTCCATGCTGTGAGAAATACAACAGAAAATTCAGTTTTCTTTCAGATGAACTTAAGAGAAAAAATAATGAACTAACTTGGGCCTTCCATGGATGAGTGACAGCAAGGACATATGAGAACTTCTCTCTAGGGCACAGGGAGCCAGGACCACGGGTGATACCACAGCTGGCAGGGCAATTAAATAAATCTACGTGTGGTACACGTGCATGCCCAGGGCTCTTTATGTCCATCGTGTCCATAACTACCTTCCACTTACACTGCAGTTCACATTCTCTACGGAGGAATAAGGATTTCTCAGTGACAATAAGGATGCTGTCACCACTTTACCTGGCATCTGTCCACACTATTCTTTTTTCAAAGTGATCCACAGTGAGGCCGTTGGGCCAGGCTCCAGTATCCATATCCTTGTAGATGATCTTCCTCTCTGCTCCGCTCATGGAAGCGGACTCAATGCGAGGGAAATTTGCATCCCAGTCTGTCCAAAACAGAATTCTGGTGAGAGGAAAAGGAAAAGAAAGAGGACAGAAGAAAATATTAAAGCATAAAGAAAAATCTGAAATGGTTTATGAGACAACAGTTGGAAAAAAGGTTCAACCATCTACATACTTTAAATGAAAAGACTAAACATAGCCCAATTTGGGCAACTACATAAATTGCTTGAAGTAATAGGATAACATGGAGGTGATATTTCATTATTAGTGTTAGAGCCATCACGAAAATAAAGAAGTTTTTAAAGCTAGGGGTTTAATAGCGTTCCTTTTTTCATGTCCATTTATACAGTGGCAGCTTGTCTTGTCTTCCCTCTATAATTAGAAACCCAGCTCATTAAAGAAATTATAATGAGAGCCTTTGAACACAATCCACGGGTAAGAATGATGGGGAGGGGAGAATGGGAAGAAAGGTGATTTGAGGTAGCAGGGATCAAGGAATAGGCTAAACCAGAGATTTCCATCTACTCTTAAGTGTTCCAAAGACCCCTGGATTTTGCTATGTCACTAATGAATTTTATACAGATTACACTTGCTAAGAAAACTTCAAAGACAGGTTGCATTGTCATCTCTCTCAGTTTTATACCATCTCCAATGTTTCTCTAATAAGGAGAACTTTCATTGTTATAACCAAAGAAGTGTCCTGTTAAATTACAGAAGCAGCATCACCAAGAAGGCAGAAATAAACTCTAATTGTTCTTAGCTTACTGAATTTTCAACACAGAGACTTGTTAAAGGAAAATGATACCTTTGTTTGGTTGGTTGTAAAGAGTTAATTGCAAACAGCCAGATTGCAGCAAAACTTCTGACAAGTTTTCATATTTCCCACTAAAAAACCTTCAACCTTATCAGCCAGGGACGTTTACAGGATGAGCCCACTGGTGCTGTTTGCTTGTCTCAGTGCTGAGTTTATTTGTGCAGAATGGGCCAGGAATGCGTTTATCTATAGATGTTTATTTTGCATCCATCTGTGCGTGTGGGGACTGAGAACACCTGCTCAGCCCCACTGCAGGCTGGAATGCAGCTCTGACAGCTTCGCCTCCACTGGGATACAGGATTTGTGCAGTCCCAACAAAACCTTTTTCCTTCAATCACCTATGTTTATTCGTATTTATTTGTGAGAGGATCAAGAAGATACTCCTGTGTATGTTTAAAGATTTTTTCTTTCCTGACTTCTAACATAAGGTAGCATCAATTGCCTCTAGCTCTTCAAAAGGCAGATTAAGCCTTCAGTTTCAAGAAGAGTGGTGATTTGATTTTTTTTTTTCCTCCCAACCATTTAATTTGAACGACTTCTCTGCTGATTTTTCTGCCAACAGGATGCCTCTTTTTAAAAATCTTTATAGATAAGCGATGCACTCTGTAAATAAGCTTTCTAGCATCTCAGTTGAGAGGGCAACAGCCCTAATCATTAACGCACGTACATCCTAATTCACAATTTAGGTCCCAGAATTTGGGACCTTTATCAGCTTTTATTTTTATGTTCAGAGCTTTGCTTCTGAGAGAAATATTCAGTGAAGACACATGACAGACTGTAGCAAATTCCTAAACAATATTAAATATCATGGCTTTTAAAACTCATAATTTGTATTATTTTTGGCCACATTTAATTTGCGGTGGGCGGTTTGTTGCTTTTGTTGGTTTTATTTGTGTGGTTGTTTTGTTTTCCTCTCTGAAAGAACAATAATTATGAGAAGACGATGTAGTTACTGACTATACCTAATATTTTGGTTTATAGAATATCCCTAATGAATAGGTAGAAAAAATACTGACAGAAGCTGGCAAACATTATCTCCACTTTAGAGATGAAAACCAAACACAACAAGTGGCATTTACCTCACTCAGTCATTAAGCTTCCAGTAACATCTAAGGTATATTTTTATAGTCTCACCAAAAAACAAACAAACAATAAAAACAACCCCAAAACAAAACAAACCCAAACCAACCAACCAACCAACAAAAATCACAAAAAAACTAAAACCCAAAAAACCTTTGAAAAAAACCAACAGAAACCCCAATTAAACAACAAACAAACAAAAAACAAACAAAAAAATAAACACCAAAAAAACCCCCAAAAATTGGTCTTTAATTGAGAAGAATCACCTAAATCTGTCCATTAACCACGCAGAAGGGTTAGACCAAAGGCTCCAGTTATGACCATCCACATTTAAAAATAAAAATAAATGAAACAACAACATGGCCAAGGTAAGTAATTTGCCAACAAACAGATCTCTGTAGCTCCTGATTTACCATTATTTTAATCCTTTTCACTCAGGAAGAACACACTAATATTGGATTGTTTATCACTCAAAATAGACTTCCAAGAACTATCAAAGACAAGTTAAACTGTAACTCACAGCAAAAGAAAAGGAAATGAAACAAATGTCACATTTAAATATCTTTAAAATACTTTGCAACAAGAAAAAGTACTGTTTCTATAATTTCTAATTACCCATATCTGGGATCCAAAGCAATAGCCCTCGGATGCTCCATAGCTCCAGCTATTAACGTTGTCCTCAAAGTGCCATCGAGTTTTGCTACTTCAATTTGGTCCAAATTGCTGTCTATCCAGTAAATGTTTCCTGCAATCCAGTCTACAGTCAGACCTTCAGGAGTGGCCAGGCCATGTTGCACCACAACCTCAATGGCACTAACACCTTAAAGGGAAAAAAAAAAAAAAAAAAAA
>VZTE01000737.1:1069617-1096164 GCA_013397775.1 Eulacestoma nigropectus
GATCTAAGGAAGAAAATAAAAAAAAAAGAGGAAAAAACATTCTTAAAGAATTGATGTAGAGACTGGTAGAGTGAACATGGACAGACAAGTTTATCAGATGCTTTTGGAGTGAATTCTGGATTATTTGAGCTCTGTCTTTTAGATGAAAGCACTGCAACATATACTTCAACAAAGAACATTTTATAGAAATGTTTTTGTATATATTATGAGATTATATTGAGTTACAGGCCATCATTATGTCACCAGAGCAAAGAAAAAGTCTCTCTGGATGCTATAAAATTTTGAAGCAGAATCTTTTTCCTAGTGAGAGGAGATAAATTATCAGACATGCGATAAATTCTTATACTTTTTTAATAAGGTGAAGATAAACTGCAAGAAAATGAAACTAATCAATACTGCAATCAGTGGATCAGGAAGGAATACCAGCCCTTTGCATTTGCCGTTTTCTTCCCCCTACGGCGTATTGCAAAAGGGAACTTTTATAATAAAAGTCTTTTTCTGGCTAGACATGAAGTACAACCCAGATATACAGCTTTCCAAAGGCAGAATGCCTTCATAAATCCTGTTTCTGTGAAGGGCAGCTCAGTTACGACTGATCGGGTCTAACGCCCTGTAACTGCAGGTGTTCTCACTGTTAAGAAAATAAAGATTCAATCCATACCTCCAGTATCAGAGAGCTTCCCTCTGTAAATTTTGTCCTCCACCACATCTGTCCAGTACAGTAAACTCTGACTGAAATGAAAATCGAGGGCTATTGTATTCCTTAAACCAGGAACTAAGAGGCTGTAGTCACGCTTGTGAAGATCGATTTTTCTGATCTCGTGTCGAATAGAAAAAATTATGAAAGCCTCAAATGGATCTGGAAGTAGAAGATTAAACATTTCAAAGGAATAATAAAAAAAGATATTGCTATAAATTGATGCAAATGACAAGTGGAAGGTGAACAATAGAATGCTTTATCAGGAGAAACAGATGATTAAAACAATTCATCTTTTGATAAGGAGTCTTTCAATTACTTTTTCAGTCCAACAGACTTCTTAATTCTCCCTTCTAGCACTATCTTTGATCCTAACTAGAGATATTAGACATTAAATTTGGGAATATCAGACTCAAACTATTGAACTGCATTTTGTAGCTCTAGCACAATGAGCCCATAGTTAGAGCTCTAAAAAGTCACATTATCAAATTTAAAATGTGCTTCTCAGAAGGTTCAGAAAAATGAAACCATTAAAATAAACATTGTGTCAAGGCCAATTAGCTGAAACAACTTACTAAGGTACCTTTTGAATATAGAGTGTACCTTGTGTTTTCAAGTGCTTAAAAAAAACCCCTCATGCCAAACTAACAAGCAAGAAAATGAACATTTTATGTGCTTATTGATACATGTCATCACAAAGCCAGCTACCAATGACTTTCTCCTTCCATTCTTAATCAATTAATGCTACATGGTTTGTGCCAGTGAGTTTATAACAAAGTGAATAAAAATATCTGTAAACACGCTCAGCACTGATCAACCATACTATGAAATTGATTTTTTTTTATTATAGTTCTTACATAGATTAGGAAAGGTTTTTCAAGCAAGTAGCTGTGTTAATAAAACAAACAAGGAAGACAAAAATTGGATTCTAAAAACTGTTGAATCAACTCAGTATATCCACTTTGATAAAGCTATTTTTTCGCTTGAATCTTTTTCTGTGGGGAAGTTATTGTTCCCCCCCTACACTCCGAGTTCCTTCTCCTAGAGTGAAACACAGATTATACTGGGAGGTTTGCTTTCCATACAATTAAAACACTCATTTACGTAAAAGATTATTGGCAGTTTGTGGCAACAGGCAATATTCCTGCTTCTCATGGCTCCTGAGAGTCTCTGAAAATACCCAGTTTATCTCTTGCTCATTCGCTTGAGTACTTCACTGTTCAGTTCCTCCTGCAGCTCCTCTTCTCCTGACACCCATTGCACACACAGACTAAATTATCTGCGATGCTTTAAGCTAATCAGGCACCTCAGCAGAGCTGTGTTTCTGCTCTTGGAGCACTTGTTCACAATCTGGCTTGAACTTTCCAAACGAGCCTCCTATTTGTTAAAGCAATGAATGACTTTCTGCAAAGACAATTTTTCAAAGCTCTGCAGTGGTTAAATAATTTAGTGGAGAACAGGATCACTGACATTAGCAGCTATTTCACAAGCACCGGTTATCTGAACTTGAGACACACTTTAATGGCACTTCCCGAATTCTGATAAATTGGTAGCTATTATGCAGGAGGCTACTGACCTACAGGGCTTTTTGGCAATTCCAACGCATAAGAACACAAGTCGTAATCATCACCGGTAGCTTTTTTTGTATTTCTCAGTAATTAACAACACAATGGGAGAAAAAGAAGCCCAATAAATATGTGATAAGTTGGAGCGTTTTTTTTTTTTTCATTCAAAGTAGAAGTATAGCTTAAGATAAATAACCTATAGTGAAAATTATCCTTATGAAAAGGATTAAAGTTCAACGGGATCTTGACAGGATTTACAATTGAAATAAACATGACAAAACCCTTCCCTAAGCTTGGCTGACAACAGCCTGCAATACTGTACCCTCCTCTGAACACAGCTCTTAAAGAAGAGTGTGAATCAATACAGAAATGCAAGAGGAAACGAGCAGGTGTTCTAAGAGGTCTAAAAATCATGGCCTGCAAGGGAAGAATGAACAATCTGGAACTGCTTAATCTAAAAAAACGGAATAAGATGATGAGTGGAAGCACGTAAAATTCCCTTAAGACATAAAAGGCTTATGAATTGAAAATGGGAAAAATTCTGTTTTCTGTATAAATGACAAGTAGGCCAAGGATTAAAGGCTTAGACTGGACCACGAAAAAACTGGACCAGGAAGACTCAGAAAGACCAGAAAAACAAAAATCCTAAGGAGAGTGAGGCAACAGAACATCTCACCCCTGGGAAACTTGGAGTTTAGCACTGAGGGTGTCCTGAAGGTCTTGGAAAGCAGATAAACAGCAGCTGTATTAGCTAGGCTTTGATCCTCCTTCCACCCCGATCATTCAATCGCTCTATAAAATCAGCTACATTACAATGAAATAGAATTTTCAGGCTCAATCAAATAATTTTTTTAAAAAAATAGATGCTTCCATCACCCAATAAACTCAAAGTTTGATGTTACTTTCCCGATTCCTCTTTTAGAAATTGAGAGCAAATATTTTTATTCTGCAAATCGTTTAAAAGCATTTTTGCAACATCTCAAATCATTATAATGGTTATTGATTGCGTTCTTTAAAACTTTCAGGAAAATTAACTGTTAACAATTTATTAGAGAAAAATCCTACATTTCTGCACTTTGAGATTTCATAAATGCCTCAAACTTTGTTACCATAAAGGTTAGTGTGTAAAATATATGATGCGAACAAAGTATAAACTACATGAAAAGCTGTAAAAAACCCCTCTGATAGGAGAAAATTGCCTAAACAACGCCATCAGAAAAGAGCGTATAAAGTATAATGCTTCACACTTTCCAGTAGGTTACATTTAAAATTCTTTCTTAGGAAAAATTCTGACTGAATCTTATTGTTTGATTGAAGCTTATTGTAACAACAGCAGCACAGCAAGCAATCTACACCGTGCTTTTATGAAAATTACCTCAAAGAAAAACAGTAACTTCACAAAGATTATGAAAAAAAACTTCATTAGAAGTTTGATATTGCTCAGAGAGGATTGGACTATTCCCCCTCCTCCCATCGTAATATTGAAAGGTATCTGGAAATTATAAGAAAATTGAGTTTCAAATCAGCTAAGACAGATCAAACAGACAGACACATCATCCTCTTTTCCAAATACATACATTTATATATGAAGTGATATAACAGAGTTCCCACTGCTTAGAAAAGGCTGACAGTCAATTTTAAACTAAGCTGTTTCTGAGCTCATCTAACATTTATTACACCAAAGTCTGAATGGTTGAATGTAAACATGAAATTTAAATATCTCTCAAGAACAGGTTGGTTTTTTTTTTATTTTCTGAATGCTTATTATCATTTGAAAGAGCAAGAGCAATCTATCAGTACAACTTATCTTGCAACACGTTCCAAGAGAGTATGAAAACATACAATTTGTATTGGCTTTCTATTTGAATAACGGGGCTCTGTAACACGCCCTTAGTTCAATCAATACAAATTTAAATGTAAAGCAAACATTCAGTGTTTGGGAAGTCAGTAATGCAACAATGCCAGAACTGCAAGCAAACGAGATGAAAATAAGGGGCATGGAAAGTGAAGAAACTCTGGAGGAGAGAAAAGACAACACTTAAAACCCTCAAGAAATGAAGACAATATTAGTAGGAAAAGAAAGAAAACAGGGAAAACTAAGAAAGGCTTTGAAAAGAGAAACTAGAAAGACAAGAACTGCTCAATTCAAGCATTTTAGTTCTATACGCTTATCATTCTATAACTCATTACATTTCGCTGGCAATTCATCAGATTTCTCTGACAAACACACTTTTTGGTTCTGACATGCAATCAGGTAAAAAAGTTAGAATCACATAATTACTGCATTTCCAGCACTCATATTCCCATTCCAATGGGCTCACAAATAAATGTTTTTACAATATCCTGAAAATGTGCTGCGTACTAACGGTAAGTGTTGTTGCTGTGTACGTGTGAGATGTTTCCTATATACAGGAAAATGCTATTTCAGATAGGAAAAAAAAATGACTAAAGGGCAATGCTCTCATTTTCTTCCGAGTAATTTCTTTTTTCCTTCTGGAAAACAGGTTAGTTACTGTTCTAATAGAATACACACCTACTCCTGGTTGAAGGCATTTTAAATCACTATGGCTGTTCTAAGAATTACTTCATAACAACCGGTATTATTGAAATAGTACTTTGGCATTTGGGGGACAGCTTCTCTTCATAAGGTCACTTTGAACTTTACTTGGAATAGTATTATATAAAACTTTTTTTTCTTTATTCTAAGTTCATTCAAGATTTCAAGCCCAGAGACTTAAATGATGGGGACATTTTCAGTCTCACAGATTCACAAATGGAACTAAAATTTTTCTCACTTTCCTAAAACGCCCTTCACACAGTCAACAACTGAAGTGCCAGAGGATCTGCCCTCCAGAGAACTTCTCGTGCCTTTTGAATTAAATAAACTGAAAAGGGCCAAGATGATCAGTAACTCTAAAAGCACGTGCCATATATTTAATGTGGAATAATTTTGTCACAGCTTTGATGCCATTAGGGTAGTATCATTACAGTTTGTAAAGAAAGGTATCATTTTTCTTTATATCAGCTGACATCACAGGTCTCAGATCACATATTTAGTATTACATTCCTTGAAAAAATGTGGAAAAATCCATTTGTAACTTCAGATTCTCACCAACACCAGTAAAAACTAAGCAGAAATATCTCATGGGCTTAAGAAAAACTGAGAAAGTGTAGTCTCACTTATCTTATTTTATAGCACAAGTGAGTATACTTCGCTTAGTTTTTTTCCAGTTTAGTTTCCAAATATTGGTCATTTCTACTTGATTTAATTTAAAACTTGTTTCAAACTTTCTTTGTATGAGTTACTAACACTGTCTTACATTCTTTTAATCCTTTCATTTCTCTCACCCAGTAAGAATGCACTTTTTTCAACTACTGGAAACGTCCATAATATAGCAAATCAGATTGATCAAAAATCATTGACAACCAGACCAAAGCACTGACATAAAGCAAGAACTTTAACAGCAATTACTGCAAAGTAAGAGTAAATAAATATTATCTTAATCATATTTACTGAATTATGAAATATCCAAATAAGCAATAGACAATGTGGAAGGTGTTTCTGTTCAGAATTGCTAAGACACTATCAAAGAATAAAAGGTAATAGAGAAAACAATTATCAAAGAATCCTAAACTGAATTATGAAAATCTAGACAGCAAACTCAATACTATTTTTAAGTTTATATTGCACATGAATGTTTCTGTTTTACACACAACACTGCACCTGAAAAATACACCCCTAACATAGTTTCCAAGTTACGCTTCAGTACTTCTTAATAGTAAACAATGAGGGGAATACATTCCCCTCTCCTGTTTGGGCTCATGTTGGTTTTCATCTTCATTAGCGAGCTGAGCAGGCTTTTAGTGCTGTCTGAAAACAGAATGCCTTAGGGGAAAAAAACCAGCTTAAATCTTCAATGCTAACAGGCAGCACATAATTGCACGTTCAAAATTAACCTTCTGAACCCTCCATTTACACTGATCAATATCATGATTGATCCATTTCTTAAAAATACATAGTAAATCCTCCACATAGAATGTGTAATTGTGTGTATACATGTATGCCCATGCATAGTAACATTACATGAAAAACTGTATAAAACTTCAAACCATTTCAGATTTACACCGTATTAACATTCCTAGAAATATTTGGTATTAATATTCCTAGGTTAGCAACAACCTAATATTCAACACCCCTTTTTACATCAAGAATAGGGACAGTGTTAATGAGTCCTTAGATTGCCATCATCCCCACATTTAGATAATCCCAGCCTGTATTTCTCATATAGAAAAAAAAAAAAGCGAAATAAACTCTCAGCAAATGGCTATTAAATAACAGCTGTGAACATCCTGAATACTGAAAATGCACCAAATTTCAACTTACCAGTACTAACACAACTTTCTCCATCCTTACTGAGCTTCCAGCCCTCATAACACGAGCACTTGACAGTATTTTTATGCTGTTCACAAACTTGGCTACACTTCAGGTGCTTGGTACAGTAATCCATAATCTCACAAGTTTTGTTGTCTCCAGTAAGATTGAATCCTGCAGGGCAGGAGCACACAATTCTTCCCCCAGGAACCACAGAACACTGATGGCTACATCCACCATTGTTAAGTGAACATTCATCTGGAATAACATGGAAAAAAATAATTAAGGGCTGCAAGGGCTGTCAGTTATGTTGTGTATACTTAAAGTCAACTAAAACACTTGAAAAGGCTTCCTAAAAAGACATGCAAAAAACCCCTCATATTTCTAAAACAGATTTCTATACTTGTTTTTAAAATGCTCTGATGTGCAACTATTCATCTGGGAGCTTTACTGCAAGCTTTGAAGATTTCAGCACAGCTCCATGTGCAAGTGGTGATCCTCAGGAGCCAGTGCTGGGATTGACACCATTTAACACCTTTATCACCAACATGGACAGTGGGACTGAGGGCACCCTCAGCAAGTTGTGGCTGTCAGAGGAGGGGAAAGATGCCATCCAGAGGGACCTTGCCAGGCTTGAAAGGTGGGGCCTGTGCAAACCTCTTGAAGTTCAATGAGGCCAAGTACAAGGACCTGCACTGAGTCAGGGCAATCCTAAGAACAAATACAGACTGGGAAAATAATGGATTGAGAGCAGCCCTGAGGAGGAGGAGGATGTGGATGAGAAGCACAACATGACCTGGAAATGTGAGCTTACAGCCCAGAAAACCAAATGCATCCTGGGCTGCATCAAATAAAGCTGGACCTCAAAGGAAGGAGATTTTTCCCCTCTGTTTTTGTGAGACCCCACCTGAAGGACTGCATTGAGCTCTGGGGTCTCCAACATGAGGAGGATGAGGACCTTTTGGAGCAAGAGCAGGTAAAGCCACAAAAATGCTCCAAAGGCTGGAGCCTCTCTGCTCTGGAAACAGACTGAGAGCTGGGGGTGTTCAGCCTGGAGAAAAGACGGCTCCAGGGAGACCTTAAAACCTTTTTCAGTGCCTAAAGGGGTTACAAGAGAGCTGGGGAGGGATTTTGGACAAGGGATAGAGTGATAGGACAAGAAGGGATGGCTTCAAACTGACAGAGGACAGGTTAGATTTGATATTGGGAAGAAATTTTTGACTCTGAGGGTGCTGAGTCCCTGGAACAGGTTGCCCAGAGAAGCTGTGGCTGCCCCATCCCTGAAGTGTCCAAGGTCAGGTTGCTTGGAGCAACCTGGGCTAGTGGAAGGTGTCCCTGCCCATGCCAGGAGGTTGGAACAAGATGACCTTTAAAGGTGTCTTCCAAAAAAAACCATTCTATGGTATGAACTCAAGCTTTTGTAGTTGGAGAACTGCAAATGAGGTGAAGTCCTTTCCTACACAACAATGCCCTTTAGATCATTTACCTCCAGGAATGTTTTAAGAGGTTTGAAAATGAACGACTTGTTCCCTTTGCCTTATTTGAAGAAAACTAATACCTCAAGCATAAACCCATTACGATTTTCACTAAACAAAAATCCTCACAGAGGCTCTAGTGCTAAAATTTCAGTACGATTAACATGAGAACCTTTTTCTCAGCAGGAGGTATTGCAACAGACAGCATCATGAACAATCAGAAAAATGTGTCTAAAAGAAGTACCACAAAGATCGCCTTCATCAGATCCATCAGGACAATCTCTTCTCCCATTGCAGAGCTTCTCAGGCTGTAGGCAGATGGAGGTATCATTAGCACAAGGGTATTTTGGTGGTCCACACAAATAGCCCTCGCAATTATCCTCATCAGACTGATCCTCACAATCAATATCGCCATCACACAGCCACGCTTTGCTAATGCATCTCCCTTGGGGAAAAGAGACAATAAACACAGGAAATCAGACTGGAAGCAAACTTTAGGAGGAAAAAAAAAAATCTTCAAAACAATATACAGATTTTTTTTCTCTTTTTTTTTAAATTATATTTTTCTATTAATAGCTCTTTCCTCTTCGATGAGCAGAAAGAAACCAACTTGCACTTATACTCTGAAGCATTGTCCAACATCCACAGCACTGCTGACAATCTAATTTTCAAAACAACACCAATCCTACTTATTTCTGTGGTGAACAAAACTGAATACAGGCAGGACACATCCTCATAATCTGCTAAATACACTAAATGACACTAAAATTTTCTAATTATTTTTAATTTCTGCTTTTCTTCATCTCTCATCTTCTACTGCAACGGCCCTCTATGGGAGCAATGTTTCAATACATGACTTTTAATTAGCACGGGTTTGTAAATCAAAAATATTTCTAGGAAGTAGACACAACCCATTCCCCAGTGATGTCAGATAAATTATCAGCTTTTAGGCAAAGTAACTACAGCAGATGAAATTTCTGACATGATTTCAGTTGTGTCAAACCAGCGTTCAAACCACTTCTTAAAAGGGGTGGAAAAAAAAAAATGTGCTGACCATCAACGTTTAGAGATGCAATAAAGCCTCTTGATTAAAAAAGGGGTTTTAATCCTTAAAATCATACAGGTATTAAATTAGAATCAGCAAAAGCAGGGATTTTAAAGAAAGGAGCCAAGATTGTGAATGCTGACACTCACAGGTGTGCGTGTGATCCTGTTCCAAGCTATTTTTCAACTTGCTACTTGCTACCTACAGCCAGGAGGGTTTAGCTGTAAACTTTGATAACACCAAGACTGAACAGAAATGTCATGTACTTTATTTTCCAATTAATAGAGAGAACAGATAGAACCATGGGTTATGAAGCTGATCTAGAATTTCTTTTATTTTTTTGCCCATGAATTAATTATGAAGAGAAAATCAATTGGAATGGGAAGGATGATCCTGGGAATGTTTAGTTCCATTGACATCAATTCTGGTGGATGCCCAGGTACTGACTGGCAAAGTCTGAGACTCATAAGCTCAAACCTGCTCAGCATGAACTGACACAACTTTCTGCCCACCCTTCCCAGCTTATATATCAGATTTCAACTTCCTTTAAAGGAAATACTTGTTGAAGAGTGGTTTAATGCATTTGGTTTGACATTCTAGTCTTCTTTGGATGCAAAAAATGCTGATGTCCTCACAGAAAGTCAAGGGGATAAAAGATAAAAGAACACTGAAAAAAGGCATAATTCTGCAGCACTCATGAGGCAAATGTGAGACTGTTTACACTTTTGGTGAAGAAAAGCAAGAAGTGAAACTTCAGGATCATGCTAGAGTGAATGTGGGGTTTAAACAACAGAACATCATTTTACCAGTGCAAGATCAGCTTGAAAACAAGCAGGGAGGGGTGTCAATTAGAACAAAAAGCTTCCACCTTTTTCTTTAGTGGCTAAAATCCCAAATATCTCATACTTAAAACACAGAATTGCACAGACAAGAGGAAACAAAATTGTATGCATGATATGTATGCAGCTTATCATTCCATGCAATCACAAGTGTTTCAAAAAGTGTCCCTATTCTTTATTATCTTGAATGATCATTGATTTTATATATTGTTACAACACAGCAGTAGAATGCAAGCTAATGGAAAACACCAACATCAGCCAAACCAACCATAACCCAAAGTAAATTGAAGTTGCTTCCAGTAGAGCTCCTAATCTGTTTTTTTAAATCTTTTATGCATTCAAATGGTTACAGAGAAAATCAGCTTCCCTGCCTCTGTTGTACCTTAGTGAAGAGATGTTTTACAATGAAAGATTCATCTTTCTTTATGATAGATATGACATGTTCTTAAGTAGAATATACTTTCAAGGAATTAATCTTTGCCAGGATTTGCCAATCTGGAGGGGATTTTTCCCAGAGCAGGGCATGGGGGAAAACCCGGACTGGAGTTTTCCAGGATACGGAATGGGGAAAAACCCAGATGGGATTTTTCTGGCATACGGAATGGGAGAAAACCCGGACTGGATTTTTCCAGAGTACAGAATGGGGGGGAAACACGGACTGGAGTTTTCCGGAATACAGAATGGGGGAAAACACAGAGTGGATTTTTCTGGAATACAGAATGGGGGAAAACACAGAGTGGATTTTTCTGGAATACAGAATGGGGGAAACCCCAGACTGGTTTTTCCAGAGTACAGCATGGGGGAAAACCCGGACTGGATTTTCCAGAGTACAGCATGGGGGAAAACCCGGACTGGATTTTCCAGAGTACAGCATGGGGGAAAACCCGGACTGGATTTTCCAGAGTACAGCATGGGGGAAAACCCGGACTGGATTTTCCAGAGTACAGCATGGGGGAAAACCCGGACTGGATTTTCCAGAGTACAGCATGGGGGAAAACCCGGACTGGATTTTCCAGAGTACAGCATGGGGGAAAACCCGGACTGGATTTTCCAGAGTACAGAATGGGGGAAAACCCAGACTGGATTTTTTCTGGAATATGGAATCAGGGAAAACTCAGACTTGCCAAGAGATGGACTTAATGAAATATTATGACTGTCTTGAAATATTTTTTTTTTTTAAATTCACCAAAACTTTTTTTTCCTTTATTGCCCCTTGGTGAAAGTGACACTTCTGGTTTCTGGGAACCTTTTTAGTAAAATTCCATCCTAAATTAATTGCCTCAATAGCTATATCTGCCCTTTTCCACAGCTCTTTTTTGTAACACAATGAAACAGAAGGTCTGAGCAGCAAGTATGTGGGAAAGCCTGATCCAAACGCTTCTCCAACGATTTTTATTTCCTACAAATGTTATCAACAGAATTAACTATTTATACACCTATTCAGTCTTTGTCAGGATCCTGAACCCAGGAGGTTTTTTGACTGATCACATCTTTAATCATAGAAAAATTACTTTGGTGGAGAATTAATTGCACTGTTTCCTCTTACAGCTAATTCTTACTACCTAAAGCTGTAATGTAACACCCTCCTAACCTATGGAATAGATTCAATCTCATTCCCATCAACATTACAGAATGTTCCAATCTGACTCATTTACCAAAACGTTGTGATGGCCAATGATCTCACTTGTCCTGTAGAACACACCTGGGACTTAGACTGAATCACATTGTTTCAAAAACGTGGTCATTTCTCGTATTGAAAGCTTTTAGTAGAAAGTTTACAAATGACTCCTGGATGAGACAGAAAAAACAGAAGGGGCCTAAAGAAGAGAGCTGTTACTACAGAAAACAATGGTGCCATGAACTAAAGATAAAAATACTACCAATTTCCTCCTCATGTTTCTGGAAAACCTTTCCTTCCCAGCCTTCCCCAGTACCAGCTTCTTTGGTCACACGTCTACATCTGGACTCTTTCAATCCCCATCCAGACAGTACCAGTGCTGCTGTTGTTATATTTTTCCCTTACTACTGTGATCAACACCCACTGACTTGATTTCCTCTGTGTACATCCTTATTTTCCGTTCCAAACAAATTCTGCTTCTTTCCTCATAATCTTTTTTCCCCTCTAATATATTACTGCATGTAAGAAAAAAAAAAATCCACAGAGTAGCACAAAAAAATGGTAGGATACCATTAACTGCTGCTTGAAAAAATAAAAAGAACAGTATGACAAATAAACATTGCAGTTCAGATGTACTGCTTACTAAACTGAAGTATTCATGGCTCTTTTGCATTTGTCTTCACAGAAGTACTTTATTACGATCATTAGAGTAATTAGAAGACATTTTAAGTGAGATTGCACAGATTCTGCTCTTGGTGTAGCACTACTAACTGAACAGGAGGGAGATGGAATAAAAATGATAGATTTATGTAGTGCATAAAACTGAGCTAAAGTACCTGCCTGTAATAATTTTTGGAGGACAGAATCAGAATTTAAAATAGAAAGTCGGAACTTAGTACAATTTATTCTAGTCTAATTTAAAAGAAGCCTAATCTAATCTAAAACCAGAAAATAAGTGGCTAGAAGCAGCCCAAGAGTAGTCAATTTCAATCAGGTAGTCACTGCTTCTCATATCCTACTGCTGTGCAACCTCTAGCATATTCTTCATCACACATCACTACAAACAAACATGGGATGTTTTTGGAAAAATATTAGAAAAGCAATTCTGAAATCTGGTAGCTCAAGTACTCCACAGCACTTTGGCTGACTTTGGATACAGCAGCTCAAGGACTGCCCAGGTTGGACAGCTCCAGCGAGACCAACAAAATACTAAAGGTGTAAAAATATAAAACAAAATTGGAGGTTATGCAAGGGGAGGAACCAAGGTATTTGTTTATTTGACAAATAATGTTGTTAAGGAGATATATGGCAGAAGTCATTCAATATCCAAAAGAGATGACTTTTTAGGAATAAAATGTTCAATTCCCAGAGGCAAATGACAAAAGGCCATCCATATAAGTTATAGAATACCCTCTGTCATAGATCCTTAACTGAATATTGGAAAAGGAGCTGGGTACGATGGGTTCTTGAGATCACCATCTCTCTAAACAGAAAAATCCCTTTTGGCTGAATGCTGACAAATTCTGGTTTTGTAGCTCAGCACTCATGCCCGTGGCATTGTGACACATTAACTAAAGCCACAACAGCCCCAGCAAGGAAAGACCCTGCAGTTACTATTTACAGACATAAAATGAAAAGAAACAAGCAAAAAATCGGCAGTAACATCTCACTATTGCTCTTCTCACCAGCTGTCATTTCCCTCTCGAAGTACTGGCTGTTTCAGCTCCTTCCATTCACACGTTCCTACACAGACCCATCACATTCTGTATCAGATGTCACCACCCAGCAATCTCTGAGGGGAGAATTAGCCAGTACCTCCTCATCTGAACAACTGCCATGAACGTACAAGCCAGACAGCAGTATTTCTTTGGAATCACGCACAGAGAAAGTTACATTCCTTCTGAAACATTCCAGTAACTATTTCTCATAAATCCATTATTAGTCCTTTTTCCAAACCACACGGAACAAACTGAAAAGCAGCTAAACAAAACTTTGCCTCTGCTGATTTCTGGTACAGCACATTACTACATGCCTCCTCCAGAACAGCAGTTTTGCTCCTTCCAGGAGGAAGGAAAATTGCAAAAGAGAACATTATGCCTGTCATAACTGGTTGCTCAAGTTTCTCCACAAATCAAACAGGTATGATTGCATTTTCCTCCAAATCAAAGCCATATGCCCTTGACTTTAGCAAATGCTGGATGAAAATAACATTTTTACTGTATTTCTGTGTGGCAGCCAGAGAAGTCACCTTTCATCCTGTAAACTGAGATAGCGCCCTCCTTACACATGACTGTAAAATTGGGGAGTATATAACGAGGGAATGGAGTTTGGACTTTGAAAGTGGTCTTTGAGAGGGGTTTCTAGTTCTCTGTTGAAAAGACCTCATTCAGACAAACATGCTGAATTTAAATACTTGCTATTTCCTCTTATTATGATAGCTGTATTTGGAAAATCTTAGCTTACCACCAGAAAGAGTTTTCCATTCTCTGTATCTAAAATCATGCAGGATAGGTGAGAAACCAAAGCCCAGCCTAAGAAACAAGCATTTCTGAAAGGTAATAAAGCCTAATAATTAAAATCTACACTTCATCTTGTATTCCACACTGCCTCTCTGCTTTCTTCTTAGCTAAAGTAGTATCTTCTCTCATTAGCTTTCCAAATGCAGCTGATGAAAATAAACCTCATCTATGGAGATGTTACCTTTCTTCCCTCTAATAACTCTGCTTTTGCCACTTGGATTGGTGTTACCTTTTCCCCATTTAGGCACTAGGAAATACACTTCCTCCTGGTGCTGACTATTTCCTACATCAGGGTTTCTATCAATCAGTTCCAGGAAACAGACAACTCTGTTAGAAGTGAATAATCCATTTTTACTTGCAGAGAGCGTTTCATTTAAATGGTACATATTCTATATATCTTTAATGGAAATGGTAAGAACACAAAAGGAAACATTTTATTTAGACACAATTCAGTATTCCATATTTCTTTATCCATACATTATGATTTTTATAACTTTAAAATCCAAGTAACAGCAAGATACTTTTGAACAGAGACAACACAATTCACCTGCAATATTTATTGTGCTTAGCTGTAACAGGCATTAGAATGGCTTCTCCCTTCCTTCAGTAGTTGTAGTCGCCCAGTGGCAACAATATTATTACTTCTTATAGCCTTAATTAAATATTGCTGTGAAAGTTATTTTAGCCCTAGTATCACACACAGCTCTGATAAAAATTGCAAAAAATATTGATATTGTGCTGACATATATTAATTTATTCCTTAACTGGACTTTCCCTTAAAAAAAAATGCTCCATCTAAACATTATTTGGCAAAATATCCTCATGCAATGATTGCCACATTCTTTTGGTGAAGTATACTTAGAGAAAAAAAAAAGATTTTAAACATAATCAAAGAATGTATTTTTCTTCCAGTACTCCAAATTTCCAGTGCTGTACCTGTAATTCTTCAAAGTATTCAACATACTTTATACCATTTTATTCAACTTACTTCAAGGGCCAAAAATAAGAAATAGAAGAAAATTGAACTTTTGAGTACTATTAAATGCTGTATTTAAGTATTTGGTTTGATATAATACCATAGAGAATGGTTTCAGCTTTAAGTAATCTCAAAACTTATCCATTTTATATTGTAAATCAGAAAACACGACGTGGAAATCAATATTATTTCCCTGGTAGGAATACAATAAGTAACCTCACCTTATTAGTATTGAGCATTAAAATCATTAGTTAAAGAGTAGATATGTAATCAAACAACACAAACACAGACACACACTGAGTAAGTGAGAGGAAAATGCATTTGCAAGCACATACCTGTAGTCTTGCAGGAAAACTTGGTTTTCTCATCACACACTCGCAGAGTTCCATTGCAGCCTTTTTCATCGCTCCCATCCTCACAGTCCTTTTCTCCATCGCAGCGCCACAGCTCAGGAACGCAGTTCCCATCAGGGCTGCACTGAAATTCCCTTCCATTGCACCTTCCAGGAGAGGGAGTTTCTTAGAAAAATAAGAATTACATTGAAGAATTTGCTCATGTGAGTTTTTTTCTATTCCAAGTCTACACTGACTTAGAATCCTCTTCCTAAGCAAAGCCAAAATCAGAGTCCCTAAGTACAATACTCAAAATGCCCTACTCCATCCTATAACTCATCATTCCAACACAAGCTTCAGGCAAACTCTTAATCCTCCTCACTTCCTTCACTCTCCCCTCCACCAAAGGCTCAATACCAATTTTTATTTCCTTTTTTCACATCCATCATACAGGAATGAGTTTAGAGGTGTAAGGAGGCCCAAGGCTGATGAAGTTTTCCTGGTGCTTCGTAAGCCCTGTGTTTAATCCTCGAGCTTGTTTCCTTCACCCTTCCTCATTCTCCTTTTTTACCCAACGAGGTCCATCTCCTAATTCACAAAACTTGAAAGGTCACACCTGTGCTCTAACAAGGCCCCCACACGTGCCTGGTTTGTGCTGTTACAGCACTGGCAGAGCAGCTGGAGCTGTCCCAAATTCCACAGCAAGGAGCTTCACTCAGTGCAGCCCTGGAATCAGTGCTGACTGCTTCAAAGAGTAATTACCGTGAGATTTTAATTATTTATCACATACATAATTCTCTAAGTATTTTCTAGCTTATGGCCTTTTCAATTTTATTCCTGCTTTCCTTTTCATAAACTATTACCACTCTATTTCTATTATTTAATAACATACTAAAAACAATAACATGAACTTTACAGCAATGGCACACTTACACTTTCCTGCTTGTACCAAAAATCATTATTTGAATAAATTCTTATAGCACTGTTTATAAATATACATTTTATTTAACATTGCCTTGTTGTTTTTTTCCTACATGATCTACATTCTTGCATTCTATCGTAAAAAGTTAGAGTGAGGCTTTAAGTATCAAAATAGAAATGAACAGGAGTAAAAGTGGGTTGTTCAGCTCACAAATGATTTTGATAGAGATAGATAAAAGTTATTTTTGTGAATATATGAAAATTAAGGACTTCATTCATTCTGGCATTCTGATAATTTGTGTGTTTGTATGAGGTATGCAACTACATTTAGAATATAAACTTATGAAAAGGGGCCAGTAATATTGTGTACAATTACTTTGTTGTAGAAAAAACATTAGGAGAAAAATATGAAAGATATTCCCTCATTCTGATCTGATTATTCTTCAACCTTTGCCATAAGCATCCTTCCTTTCTCTCCCCACCCAAATAAATACAACGTATGGCATTTAAATGGGGCTGTAGTTTGTTAAAATGCTTTTATGTGAAAAAACCCCACAAACTCAAAGACTTGCACTACACAGAAATGAGATTATTACTGTTCCACTGCACAAAAAAAACCCAGAAAATATCAATACTAACTTAATGAATGGTTCTTACCATCTCTTCACCTAGACAGCATGCATCTCTGTAATAAGACAAACATCACATCTAGCATAATTCACTAAAGTAAAACTATAAAACTTATCTCACTCTAATACCCATTCTGTTTTCAAATGCATTCCTCTTCCATAACACACTTCTATGTTATCACATAGCAGTTGACATATTTCCCATTCCAACCTTTACCAAGGTTAAAAGCATCTTCTCTTTTTCCATTGGCTGAAGGTCAGGTATTCAAAACAAAGTATTTTCGGTGTTTATAATCATTAAAATGTAGGAACAGCAAAAAAAAAAAAAAAAAATCTAACCTTCCTTGCTGCAGTTTGTTTTGGCTTCATCACTGAAATCTCCACAGTCATTGTCACCATCACACGCCCAGTGACTTGGGATACATCTGCCATTCTGACACCTGAACTGATCAGCAGAACACGAGTGAACGCAGCCCAGCTCATCACTTCCATCACCACAGTCGTCATCTGCAAATGGCAATATTTTAAAATATTTTAAAATGTAAAATATCTGAACGAAATATGTAAGCAGGCAAAAATATTTTGAAAAAGGCAAGAGGAAAAAAAAGTGCAGTAAATAAAGTAGGATGTTTACTGCCCACAGGCATCAAATTATTCCTAATGCATGTAATACCTTAAATCTTATTTACCAACAGCATTCAACTCTGTCATTTTGGGTAGTCTAACCCCTTACTCAGTGCTTCAATCAGAGACACCAGCAAGCATGAGAAGGCTGTAGATTTTCTTAATTTCTTTAGCTGTGTGTAACTACACAGGTTTTCAAACACAGCGGGTTTACTTTATTCTCTGTGATAACCTACAATAGTTCATCACAGACACAAACAGCTTCATATAAACCAAAATGAAAACCTGATGAATTTCTTTTCAATAGAATTAAACTTTTTTTCCATGTGTTTACAAGAGGGCAAAGTGGAGAAAGCACATTAATGATCATGGACTGCTTTTTCTCATTACTCTAATGTTGCAGTCATTACAACAGTCTTAAGGCAATTTCTGTAATTTGATTGTGGTCATCAAGGGAGGAAGGAGATAAATATGTTAGGTACACTCTAAAGGGTCTCCATGCACAGAAGGTCAGTCAGCACACCGTGAAAATTTCGGGAATTTGTCCATTTACAGCTGAAAATTCCTGTCAGACAAATAAAATTATAGAAACACCAAATGCTTTGGAACAACCCAGTGTTATTAGGACTGGAGTGACAGCACTCCCACACCACAAGCTCTGAGAGGAGATTCATTTTAACATTCAAATATGTACTCTTCCAGCCAAAAGAACTAAATACATTGTAAACTCTTGCTGGCCTTCACTCTTCAGGGATGCTATTTATTTAATTGAACTTGTCCACAAACAACAAAAAATCAGATATATTGGTCACTGAAACCATGCTGTTTTCTAAAAACAGAAAATACTTTCATCAGCAATAGCTTTTCTTTTTTTTTTTAAATAATGAATCATCATACTTCATGCTAGATAATATAGTATTTGTACCTACTACCATATCCAATGTCTCATTCCTTATCTGAACCTTCAATGTTGCTGATTTCTAGGTCAGGTCAGTAATTTAAAAATGCTTTATTCTCTGACCACTTACAAGCCAAACTGACAATATGAGTCTCAGAAAAATAGAACATCAAAGCAGCATTTATGTGATATCCCTCATATTCATTTCAGATACAGAGAACTTGAGACTTGCCTGAATCACAGAGCCATTTGCTGCTAATGCATCTTCCATTTCCACAGATAAATTGAGTTAGTGGCTCACATGTTGGGAATTCTGTGAAAGTGTTCAAAAAGAAATAAAAGCTATTTAACACACATCCTCTTCAGTAATGTTCTGCCACCTTCCTATATGCATAAATTACACAAGTGTGCTGCAGCAAACATTTGCGCCTTCCAGGTACTTAATCTGGAGAGGAGAAAAAGGTGAGACACCAAAAAGAAAAGATAAAAATGGTTTAAGCATAAATACTGTCCAAACCCTACCCTTCCTCAACCTGGACCACTGAAATGCATCACTCTGTGACAAATGGCAGGGTCCTACATTCCCAGCAGACCAGGGTTGGATTTCCCACTAACCATGCTAGTATTTAAGACTAACCATAGCCTGATGACTGATACAAACTCTATTTGCTCTGACCTTATTCACATAAGGGTTCTCTAATTGCAACAGCACTGCCAGTAAGAGACAGGAAATGGAGCACTATAAAATGAGAAGGTTAAGTACCAAGCTAAAGAACAGCCAAAAAATAAAGTTACTCTACACTGGCATAATAAAATTCAAAATTAAAATGTCAGCCTTCACAAGCAGTTCCTTCAAGCATTCCAGCAAAACAGTAGAAATCTGAGACAATATAATTCACCAAGAATCATCTGTATTGAACATAGATACTTGTTTCCATAATTATCAAATATGCTTCCACATAGAGTAACTTAGTCTGAATTTTTTTCAGACTTCTTTTTCTTCTAAAGCCAATGGCATAAGTAGATTTGTGCATTTATTATTAACATGCTAAACAGTTTGGAAAATACTGCAGTGTTTTTCTAAATATTTAAAACATGCCACATAAATATAAAACTTTCTTAGGACAAGAAATGAAATCACTTTATTTTTACTGAACTTCAACAAGTTTTGGCTTAAAAAGAGTCACACATGAAGCACTAAACCAACCAGCTGTATCTAATAGTAGATTTAAAATAAAATAGTTTTCTATTTAAAAATTAAATAGAGGACATCGAGAACTTCATTGAACAAAGGTGATTATCCTGCTTCAAAGTACAAAAGGGTGGGAAGAAAAGCTACCGTTGATGACAACACTTTGTCACTTACTTCCAGAAAGTTCTTGCCTTTTTGTTTGGTTGGTTTTGGGTTTTGTTTGTTTTGGGTTTGTTGGTTTGGGAGTTTTGATGTTACGGGTTTTTTTGTTTGCTTGTTTGGGGTTATTTTGTTAAACAAACACATTGCAGTGAAAAAAAAAAAAAACCTGTTCTGAGAAAAGTAACGGAAGTGTGCAACTGCAGTAGTGCTTAGCCACAATATATGCCTCATGTGCTTCAAGCAAAGCTGAAAGCAACTTTTAATTTCGCTTTTTCAAATAATTTTTCCACAAATTTAACTCGTAGATTAAATGTAATTTTCCCCTTTTCCATGCATGAATGCCTGCATGACTTCGTTTTCTTTATGTTCACCTGTACAAAGGGAAGGAAGCTAACTGAAATGAATTGGGATTCCCGTCACCACCACCAGCAGCAGCCAGCTCGTGATTCCCAGCCCACCTCAGGCTTTCCAAGAATGTTCAGTAGCATCTCCAGAGTTTGCCCCAGCCTTCACCATCATCCACAGCTCTTGCTCACATCCTAGAGGACACACAACGCTCCCCCTCACTGTCCCCATGGTCCTTTCTTATTTCACAGCAAAAGATGCACATCCTGCAGCTGATCCACACCCAGCCCTGTCCTGACTGCCCTGGAGACAGAGAAACCAAGAAAGGCGACCCTTGAGCTTCCAGTGATGTCTTTCCACAGTGTAGGCACCAATCTCGTTTCTCTCTTATGTTCTTATGGATATAAGAATTTTAAATGGTTTCATAGAAGGAAATAACTCCCACTAAACAGAACAGGTAAATAAATGCCATTAGCATGCCCCTTAGTGATCAAATTATAGGGCAGGATGAAAAATGAAATATTTGGCATATTTGCACAGTCACAGTGCTTGAGGATAAAAAACCAAGATTTTAAAACATGAAATATATGCAAAGTTTGGCTAAACAGAAAAACAGCCAGTGAAATAACTCCTGATTAAAAGATATGAAAAATATTCCAGATCAGCTGAGAGGATACTGAACAAAGCTCACGGGAAGGACTTACAAAGGTGCCAGTAACATCTGTGTGCTGCTGACGTGACCAGGAACACGAGGTACAGGCAGAGAAACTGTTCTAGCACTGAGCCAACGTTGCGCCATTACACAGAGAATTAGAACTTTAGAGATGGCAAAATACAGATCCACTGGGATCACTCACCCTTCCTCTGTACACAAGTTACTTGATTTCAAGCAAGGCAATTAGAAGTCTATGTTAATAATATTATTATTTTTACTCACGTAATAACTTAGTTTTATGCCCCATCCCTGCAAGTGTTCAATACCAGTTTGGCTGGAGCTCTGGTCTAGTGGGAAGTGCTCCTGTCCATGGCAGGGGGTTGGAACAAAATGGTCTTTAAGGTCCTTTCCAACCCAAACCACCCTGTGATTCTACACTGCAATACATCATATTCTGTGATTCTGCATCTGCAAACAGCTCATTGACCCTTATGCTCTCAGACTCACAGCAGTTACCAGTGCCCTGCAAAACAAATGACTATTAAAGTCCTTAATTGTTTGGAAGCAGCTGATTAGAGAGAGCACACCCCTCTGCAGTATCTCAGCAAAGCAGCAGTCAGCACAGCTGCTGATACTCTCTCATGATACAACCAAGAAATTTATTTTATTTTTCTGCAAAATACAAGATCAGATATCCTTCTGTTGAGGCTTGAAACAGGCTGATTTTATTGACATCCAGAATATGCTGAGGGGGTCCATGTGGAGCGCTATGTGACAGAGATAAAGAATAATTTTTGAGGGTGACAGCATTTGATAATGGGCTGTAAATTAAAAAAAGTGCTGATTGATCTGCATATTTGGTATTGTAGTTAAAAACTCATTAAATAGAAAATGCTGCATTTACTTTGGATTTATTTATTAACCAAATAAACTCTATTTGCCATTTCAGAAACAGTATTATCAGCTCAGTTCACACGAAAAGAGATCTTTATGTGTTTTATATTTTACAGAATAATTTTACTTTTTTCCCCCAGAAGAAAAATCCACTTACCACAGGATGTCATTTCATCGGTTCCATCTCCACAGTCATCCTCCCTGTCACACAGCCATGACGTCGGAATACACCGTCCATTCCCACAAGAAAACTGATTAACCTGACAAGTCCTTGCTGTCAAGACAAAACACTCCAAAAATACAAGGGAAATGGACTAGATCCGTTAGGTCTCTTGGTGGGTGCCTGATTTTAGGAGCTGCAGGGCTGGAGGGAACCTCCTGGCCTGCTGCACCTTTCCCCTGCTCTGACTAAACATCATCCACCTCCTTTGATTTCTGAGAAAGCTGAGGTTATCTGCAGGGCTGTGTGCTACTTCTGCTGTGTGGAACTCTTAGCAGTTTCTTCCTCATGTAAGAACATGAAATTCTATATACAACTATGCAAAGCTAGGTGGTGAGAAAAGCATTAATATACACTAATGCTTGAAGTAAATAAAAATCAGGGCATAAAAATGCCCACCAGTTGGAATATTAACAACTTGTATTCCATAACATGAACAATGGTCTTGTGAAATTCGTATTTACAGAGGAAAATGGGAATTAGCCCGTGTGTGATGTGCCTGGCCTCACTGCTCTTAGCATCCTTGCCTTTGCAAACACTTAACTGTAATCATGCATTAACAGAATCAATGCATGTCTTTCTCCCGAAGAAATAAGGATCATTAAAAGAATTCGTGCTATGTAACTACAGAAATTACTTTGAAAGCTGATGAACGGTAAAATGCCACTAAAAACCTAGCATAGAAAACTGTCATTACATATAATTTTATTTATTTAAAATGTGAACCCGTAATAATGCCAGTGACAGCAACACAGATTTTTATTCCAAATTTAAGCTTTTAGAGTTCACCTGGATGTTGTTCCACACTTAAAAAAAAAATGGCTGATATGTCAAAACCCCAGCAAGTGAAAGAATATTTCTTCATTTGTTATTTTCAACTACCATTTTCCTTTTTCTTCACAAAAGTAGCCCAAAACACAAAAGACAAATAAAAGTTCAAAATATTTCAAGTAAGTAATTTTTTAAACATTAACAGCGTTTGCCACTGCAGGAATAAATGGAAAAACAAGAATACTAAATTCAATCCACAGCCAACTGACACAGGGATAAAAAAGAATGGTCTTCAAATTAGACTCTCAAACAGCTGGATATCAAAGAATATCAAGGCAATGAGACATAGGGAAATATTTTAATATACAATGAGTGCTGTCTTTCAGTTCAAAACAGTCATCAGCTTATTGATGGCTGGCATTTTGCATATTTGAGATTTAATGCCTGTTTAGTGTACTTTGACAACAAGCACTAAACATCACTTCCACACAAGCAAAGGGCAGATTGGGAATTCCATGACTTACTACAGTGGAATCAGTAAACAATCTTCATCTTGCTATTTCATTAAAAACCCACTCTCCAGTTAATAACTCAGAAATGGAAAGAACTTCAAGGCATTGAGTGGAAACTGAACAATTAATTATGCATAAACTAAATCAGCAAAAAATAAAATTAACTGGTGATATGGCACCCATCACAGCACAGTAATAAACAAAATTATAACTGCCAAAAAAGATTTGTACCTCAAAGTTTGTACCTGAGCATTGCTTTGACAATCAACCCATATGGAGAGATTAAGAGCTGAATTACTTTGGAAAGTGCAGTCAAGCACGTGGATTAAGTAAAATATAATTTGTATTCTAGCCCTGGTGGCATCAAAATCTGAATTCATTTAAAATGCCAATAATCAGATTACAAGTAGCAGACTGGTTCAGTTCAGTTCAAATCAGTCCTGAACTATTTATGGAACTGAAGATGGAGAACCTGTATGCCCAACCAAGTAAAATTTTTACCTGCACAAGTTTTATTTGATTCATCTTCGTTATTACCACAATCATTAGCTCCATCACAAAGCCACCTCTTGGGAATGCAGCGATTATTTTGGCATTTAAACTGATCATCAGGACAACTATGATTGACTGTGGAGAAAAAAAGAGAGGATTTTTTTCCCTAAGAAAATAATCTGAGAAAAACAGCTGTGAAATCTGTGAAAAGAACACATTAAATGGTATTCCCTGGTGATGCAGTTAGTCTGGTTATGCTGTATATACAACTGCCATGACATAAAGACTGTTCAGCAAACCAGCCAATTACAAATATTGCAGTACCTCAACCATAAATTAAATAATATATAGTAAAGATACCAATATGGAGAGCCTCTACTATTAAGTGATAAAAGGTAGCAGCATTTTATAGTGTTGCAATTTCCTTAAAGAAAGATGTCCTTGATCACATCTGAGCAGTGTGATGAGGTTTGCAAACTAAAGTGCAAATAAACAAAGGAAAACACCAAAGGGAACAGATGCAAGCTGCTAACTGCAGATCCAAAATATGATACCACAGTGAGCAGGGATTTGGGCAGGTCATAAAGTGCTTCTAAAATGAGGCACATTACTGTCAATGGCCACATACAGATCTGCTGTTTACTCACCATGAAATTGTAGGTGTCAAGAAGTGAAATACGCAACACGGTGTAAAACAAACAAAAAAAAATCTGGTACTGAGGAGTGAACAAGGTGTCTCTCAAACATGTTTTTGCTGGCTACCAATTCTCATGGAAAGGATGATGCTGAATGCACAGAATTTATGTAAATACTACTGGCCTGCTCTTGCAACTGTAGTAGTGTTTATGTTCTGCTTCTTTCATGATAATAACAACATCTATTATTAGCAGATCTTGCTCATCTAGATCTAGACAAGAACAGTAAACTGCACATGGTTTCAAACGCTGGGTTAAAAATAATCTCCAGCTATTATTCACCTACTCAGCCATCCACAGTCTCTTTTTTAAAGTTTAACATGCATCTGGAAACAAAGGGTATTTAAAATAAAAGGATGTCTTGCAAGCTTATCCTTGACATTTCAGCAGCTTTTATCTTTGACCTTTCTGCCTATTCTTCCCATTGAAGATGACACAGAGCGAGGGTGGTATCAATAGCACATGAACCTTCCGTGAGCGTTTTGTGTGCAGGGTGCAGAAACACAGGAAGTAGAGATCAGTTAACAATCTGAGCCAAAAGGTTTCCCAAATCTCATCCTTCCGAAGCCACCGAGTTTGCAATGTGACTGGAGAACAAAACTGGAAGCATCCAAGTAAGAAACTCACAAGTTGGAGACTTTTTTTTTTTTAATAATTTGACTTCAATACTTGACATAGGTACTGCTTTAAACGGTAGCTCAGCTTTTGCTCATATATATTTAGTAACGTGTGTATTTTACTCATAATTGCAAATATTTCAAACTCATAAAGAACTATTGAAGTTACTATGGCAACTGCTGAGAAGAGATCAATGTTATCACACTGGCCATGTAAACTATAGATCACATTCAGGTTTAAGACCAGGTTATGATTTCATTTTTATCTGTATAAATCCTCAGAGAATGACAATCTTTGATCAATGAACTGGTCTTCCTTAAACTAATTTAAAAGACAATCAAGTCAAATCTGCTGAAAGATTTTCCTTCTCACTGTCTTTATTAGTTGAACTCCTTAATTTAAATGCAAGAAAGAGACCCCAGTATCAAAACAAAACTCAAAACTAGAAAAAATATTTTTAAAAATATTGTTGAAATCAGTAATGACTGCTACATGCAGCTATCAAAATATATAAATGCTGGGAAAACAAACAAAAAAAAAACAACCAAACAAACCCCAAACTGGTCATTTAATAGCTATATTTGAAAAGGTCTAGGCAATACCGAGGATCACAAGATCAGTCTGTATCAGCAGCATCAGGCCCATGTGAAGCAGGCAAGATTTACTCAAGGATGAATAAACCATCACCCTTCACAAACACATTCTCCCAGCCTAACCAGCTTCACAAAAGCCTCAGCAGAAATGCACATGTCCAGTTTTAGACATCCATCCCCGATAATCACTTCGGAAAAGAGCAGTGAAATCTAAAAAGACCTGACATAATCTACAAGGGGAAAAAAACCCCAAAGAACAAATAAAAAAAAAAAAAACAAACAAAAAAACCCCAAAACAAACCAAAACAAATACCCCAACAAAAAACTAACAAAACTCCAAAACAGTCTAGAGTTGTTTGGTCTCAAAGAGATAAGCAAGAGACACTATGATAAGAGTTTTCAGACACATAGAACAATAGTGCACAGTAGAAGAGAGTTCATTTCTACAATTGTTTGGGAGAAATAATGGAGTTTCATTTCTTTAAAGGAGATTTGGTTTAGAGAAATGATCTAAGGACAGAAATAGAAAGCATAGAGAGAAACAGAGTAAGGAAAAGAATTCTCAGTGCTGCTACACTAATTTAATAGCAGGCTACTTAAGTACTTTCCAGAAATGACAGGTACGTAATTGGTATGTTTTCTATTATTTTTCATTTCAACAGTGGAACTCCTATATAGCAAAAAAAAATACATCTCTTGTGAAACTGTATCTTCAAAGATAAAGTACATCTAATTTAATACTGGAAGTGGTGTAGAGACTTGGGTTTTGGTTTTGTTGCTGGTTTGGTTTTCTTGGTGAAGTTTTGACAGGGGAGGTGGTTCGTTTGCTTTGTTGGTTTGGTTGTTTGTGGTTTTTTGGGGATTTTCTTTTTTTCTTTCTTTTTTTTT